>LPNX011069446.1:317211-353265 GCA_001517045.1 Pseudotsuga menziesii | reverse complement strand
TTACCTACCTTAGACATTAATTAATCCATTTTTGTCTTATTTTCCTAGTTTCCTATATTCCACTCTATGCAAGTTGTCTTCCACATGCCATAGAAGTCAAAATTTCTAAAACTGAGTCATGGAGCACTTGGGAAACCTCCTGGAAACCATATTTAGCATGTTTTCTTTATTCCAGATCCTCCAAAGCACATATCTGCTTTTTCTTCTAAGTTGTTTGTTTTATTGAGAAATAAGGCAAAAGGGAAAGTAAGACTAGGTGTAGTTGACTTGTTTTTTACCCTCATCATCCTCCATCCTTTTCTCCTATTAAAAGCATGTATGAGTTTTCTTTCCACCCCTTATTAGCTTTCCTACTTGGCTTTGCCAATTCGTGAGCCTCTAAGTGGATTTGGAAGTTGCTTTATGCACCTATGGGAGATTTGACTAGATTTATTAAGCCTACTTTTTTACTATTTCGAATGGCATACTTATGCATTCGAATATCTCATGTAATTATATATTGTACCAACCTATGACTTCATAAGACTGGCTATTGTACACTTATTCAATACAGATTAGTGTTATGCTCCGATTTCAGTCTCCTTTGTTTGTAATTTTGTATGTTTAATTAGCAATTTTGTGAGTGTAATAGTTCTATCACTTGGGTGCAACTTCCACATGGTATCAAAGCCTTTGTAGATTGATTTATCTCCTTTTGTATTGCTATTGCAGGTTCAACATCTTGGCTCGGAGCATATTCTGCTGACTGAAGGGCATAGTTTCTGAGCTATGGATCAATCTCAGAAGATCATCTTGACTCCATTTAATTTCTTTGAATGGAAAGCAGAGATGGAGATAATATTAATAACAAAAGGTCTCTACAGGGTGACTATGGAAACTGAGGTAGAGCCCAATGCAGCTACAAAGAAAATTAAATGGCACAACAGGAGGGATGAGGCCTATGGTATTTTGTGTTTGAGCATTTCAAGAGACCTCCTCTTCCATCTTGATGGATTGACATCACCTAATGAAGTGTGGGAGAAGCTTGTAGAGCTTTTTGGTAATACAGATGAGATGAGAGGACATCAAATCAAGAATGAATTGATCTCTTTGAGTCCCAACATCTTTGAATCCCTGCAATTCTACTTTTCCAAGTTTAAAGCCCTTGTTTTGCAGCTAAAACAGTGTGGAATTGAAAAAAAGGAAGAGAAACTAGTTTTGGCCATACTCTCAAATCTTGGACCTGACTATTCAGTGTTTGTTTCGACCTTCCATGCCACAAAGTTGACATCGCGAGCCTGGAAGATGCCTAAGCTTGCAAAGTTCATGGAATCCCTCACACAAGAACAAGATAAACTAGTGATGATGGACACCATCAAACCTTCCAAAGACCAAGCTTTGGTTGCTGGAGATTCAAGGTTCAATTCAAAAGGCAAGAAGAAATCTAACAAGCCACCTGAGCAAAAGAGAGACATGAACAAGTCTCAAGAGGAGCCCCAAGGCTCCAAGAAGAACTTCCAGAAGAAGAATAACAAAGGAGAAATGAGCAAGTGCGCATACTACAGTAAGGGCTATCATATTGAGAGCTCTTGTATGAAGAAGCACATTGACATGTTGACCCAACTCCTGGAAAAGAATAACATCTCCCTTACTGATTGCTCAAAGAAGAGGGAAGGAGGATAAAATTCAGAGGACAGAGAGAGAGTACATGCTTCGGTTGCTAGCACATCAAGCTCACCTAGTTTCATCATAGACTCTGGAGCTTCAAGACATATGGTTTTGAACAAGGAGGAATTCTCCTCTCTTGACATGTAGAAAGGTCCACCAATATTTTTGGGAGATGACTCTCTCACTGACAGCTTGGGAAAAGGAAGGATTGATCTTGACCATGGTAAGTTCAATAATGTGTTATATGTTCCAGGTCTTGCCTCTAACCTCTTGTCAGTGTACTAGATGACTCACACAGGGTCTCTAAATAAGGTCATCTTCTTCCCTGATGATTTTGAGATCACAGAGATCTCAAATGGTAAAGTCATTGCAAAAGGTGGTGTAGATCACACTTCGAAGGTATACATGTTTTCACATTTTTTACCCTACTCAAACCCCTCCACTCTTCTGATTCATGCTAATGAGGCAAGCAATATTTGACATGAAATATTTGGCCACCTTAACTATAAGTATATTTCTAATCTGAGTGAAAAATATATGGTCATAGGGTTACCCAAGATTAAGTTTTCCAAGGGAGTCTGTCAAGGTTGTATCCTAGGAAAACACCCAGAGCACAAATTTGAGAGAGCTAGTCATGAGAGAATCTCTGCACCTCTTGATTTGATCCACAATGATGTTTCTGGTCCATTTCCTCATATGTCAATGAGTCAAGACAAATTCTTTGACCTTCATAGATGACTTTTCCAGGTATCGTTGGGTTTACTTCCTAAAGCACAAGTCTGAATTTTTTGACCTCTTCAAAGTCTTTAAGGCCTTGGTTGAAAACCAGTCTGGGAGGAGACTCAAGATCCTCAGATCTGACAATGGTGGTGAGTATGTCAAGTTTTATTTCATTCAATATTGTAAATATGTAGGTATTCAGATGCAGCATTCAATCCCTTACATACCACAAAAAAATGGTGTTGCTGAGAGAAAGAACATATCACTAAAGGAGATGCCAACCTGTATGATGGAGGCTAAGACTTTAACACCAAAGTTTTGGGACGAGGCTATAAAATATGCATCATATATCTAGAATAGGGTGCCTCATAAACAACTTGATGGTATGACTCCTTTAGAAACTTGGAGTGGGCACAAGCCAGATGTAACCCATTTCAGGATTTTTGGCTCAAAGGCTTGGACTAGAATTCCAACTGAAAAGAGAAAGGCTTTTTAGCCCCAAATACAATAGTTACTATTTGTTGGGTATTATAAATATTCAAAAGGGTACAATTTTATCAACTTGAGCTCAAACAAATTCTTCATTGAAAGGAGTTTTCAATTCCAAGAAGAGCCTTTAGCGGCAGTTGAAGTTGGAGAGTCTTCTTCACTACCAGAACCATTGAATGTAAGTGGAGAGACAAATGAGTTTGTTGATTCTGATATGTATGATAATTATGATTTAATTACAGATCCTCATAGTCCTACAAGACCAAAATGGGTAGAAAATACCATTCATGCAGCTAGAAAACTAGCTGGAAATCCTAGTGATCCTAGGAGGACTAGATCTCAATTTGAGAGTGCCCTGTATATGAAAGACCCTTTGTTTGTAGAGAAGTGATATCTGATGGTTCAATAAGACCCACAAACATATGAAGATGTAGCACATGATCCAATATGGAAAACATCCATGAAAGAATAATTCATCTCACTCCAGAAGAACAACACTTGGGAATTGGTTGATCTTCCCCCAGGGAGGAAGCTAGTTCAATGTAAGTGGGTTTTCAAAAATAATTTTGCTGCTGATGGTTCAACTTTGAAATATAATGAAAGATTGGTAACCAAAGGGCTACTCACAGGTATATGGTATTGACTACAATGAAACCTTTGCACCAATGGAAAAGATGGACTCCATAAGGCTAGCCTTAGCCATTGCAACTTTGAAGCAGTGGGAGGTACATCACATTGATGTGAAGTGTGCTTTACTAAATGGAGATCTTAATGAAGATATTTACATGCAGAAAACTCCAGGGTATGTTTCTAATCCATATTTTGTGTGCAGGTTAAAGAAATCATTGTATGGGCTCAAGCAAGCCCCCAGGGCTTGGTATGCCAAGATTGATGGCTTTCTGCTATCATTGAGTTTTGTTCGATGCAAGTATGATCCTAATTTTTATTTGAAGCTGATTCATGGTTATTTGATGATTATTTTCTTGTATGTGGATGACCTTCTGGTTATAGGAAGTTCAAAGAAAGAGATTGCCTCCTTGAAGGATGCAATGAACCATGCATTTTCTATGACTGATTTGGGGTTGTTGAGCCAATTCTTGGGTCTTGAAATTTCTCAATCCCAACATGAAATAAAATTACATCAGTCCAAGTATGATTTATATTTGCTGAACAAGTTCAACATGAAATATTGCAAGCCAAGCAAGACTCCCTTCCTTTCATGAGTTAATCTTGAAGAAGCGGGTTCTTCTCCTATGGTAAATAATACATTGTATAGGTAGTTGATTGGGTGTTTGCTTTACCTTACACACACTCAAACTGATATTTATTATGCAGTAAGTGTGGCTTCAAGATATATGGATCAGCCTCATGAGATCCATTGGAGAGCAGCCAAAAGGATTCTTAACTTTGTTTAGGGAACAAGAACTCATGGGATCTTCTACAAAGCTAAATCTGATCTTGATTTGATTGGGTTTACTCACAATGATTGGACAGGTGACAACACACATCGAAATTCAACATTAGGATATGTTTTCATGCTTGCAGAAGGACCAATCAGCTGGTCAAGCAAGAAATAGAGTGCCATAGCACTCTCATCTACAGAAGCAGAGTACAGAGGAGTTACAAATGCAGCAACTCAATGTTTATGGTTGCAGGGGATACTTGGTGAGTGTGGCTTCAAATCAGAGTTTTCAACTATTATCTATTGTGATAACCAGCACACCATTCAAATCTACAATGATGCAGTTTAGAGATAGAGAACCAAACACATTTAGATCCATATGCGCTACATCAGACAGCTTGTGCATGATGGCACGATTCACCTACTCTTATGTCCATCTTCAGAACAAGTAGCAGACATCTTCACCAAAGTTTTTTGTGAGAATACATTCAGCAATCTCAAATCACTACGGGGGATTGCTGATCATGCTATGAAGCATGATTGATGACAAGATTTTCAAATTTTGTTTTACTGTCCATGTTTAAGGGAGGATTTTCCCACTGGGTTTTTGCCTCTTTCCTTGGTTAAATGGACACGCAGTATGTAAAGGGTGACTAAGCCTTGTTGCTAGGCCATATATTTTTCTAATGTTTACTCATAAATTTAGGCTTAAGGGGGGGTGTTAGAATAATCAACCCATAGTTACCTACCTTAGACATTAATTAATAAATTTTTGTCTTATTTTCCTAGTTTCCTATATTCCACTCTATGCAAGTTGTCTTCCACATGCCATAGAAGTCAAACTTGCTAAAACTAAGTCATGGAGAACTTGGGAAACCTCTTGGAAACCATATTTAGCATGTTTTCTTTATTCCAGATCCTCCAAAGTGCATATCTGCTTTTTCTACTAAGTTGCATGTTTTATTGAGAAATAAGGCAAAAGGGAAAGTAAGACTAGGTGTAGTTGACTTGTTTTTTTCCCTCATCATTCTCCATCCTTTTCTCCTAATAAAAGCATGTATGAGTTGTCTTTCCATGCCTTATTATCTTTCCTACTTGACTTTCCCAATTCGTGAGCCTCTAAGTGTATTTGGAAACTGCTTTATGCACCTATGGGGGATTTGACTAGATTTAGTAAGCCTACCTTTTGACTATTTCGAATGGAATCCTTATGCATTCGAATCTATGATGTAATTATATGTTGCAGCAGCCTATGAGTTCATAAGGTTGGCTATTGTACACTTATTCAATACATATAAGTGTTATGCTCCAATTTCAGTCTCCTTTGTTTGTAATTTTGCATGTTTGATTGGCAATTTTGTGAGTGTAATTGTTCTATCACTTGGGTTCAATTTCCATAAACGTAGGGGCTTCTTTGTTGAAAATAAAAAAAAATACACCCTTCCAAGGAAAATTTCACATACATCATAGAACCTAGCCACATATTTTCCATCCCAGAGCCCGGAATGATAGATATGTACAAGCAGGGCCGGTAATTCCCAAATCCATCCCAAATTAGGGTAACGGAAATCAGCACAAAAGATGTCCATGATGAGGGTGGTAAGATAAAAATTGGGCTTTTTCTTATCAGTGGATTTCTGGAACTCTTGGATGGCGTTTTTAAGTTCCAGTGATAGAATTGAGGCCCAAGGGAAAGATTCACCTATAGTAATAATGTGATGAGCGATGGGTGCCC
Organism: Pseudotsuga menziesii; assembly: GCA_001517045.1. NCBI lineage: Eukaryota > Viridiplantae > Streptophyta > Pinopsida > Pinales > Pinaceae > Pseudotsuga > Pseudotsuga menziesii. Next base: position 347,272 of record LPNX011069446.1, on the reverse strand, counting down.
AATCTATTTTAAAGAAAGAATAGTTGGGAAGGACATAAAGGCTGCACAACATCGTTTCCAGTAGGGAGTAAGGCTCTAGGATTTGAGCATTTGGTCGAAATCGAATTTGGATTTAGCAGTGTTAACAAAATCTGCATCGAGGAGCTGGGTATAAGGTTTAAGAGAATAAATCTTGACAAAGGTTTGGGAGCGAATTGGCTAGCTGAGACCCAGTATTGGTATTGAAAGAATGATCTTTCACATTGGTGTGGTCTATAATCCATCGCATAACATCGTTATAAGGCAAGATGGTTGGTCTAGCTACAATCATATGTAGGCCAGAATCTCTAATTCTCTCATAAACAATTTGGTCACTATGGAAATATGAGAGGCCATTGTTGTCAAAAATTGAGTAAACCCGGGACCAATCTAAATGATAAGTTTTAGTCACTCGGCTGCTAGTATCAAAAAAGACACCGAAGTTCAAGTCTTTGGTAAACATATCCTTCTAAAGGTTTTTGCTCCTGGTAAATCTGGGGGTTTTGGATGTCACCATGTGTCATTTTGAATATTTATACAAGAAATTAAAAGTGAATTATATAGTAGGTACAGTAATCAATTCAAATTGCGGGAAAGCAACCTGGTAACCAACCTGAAACTGTAGCAATCACTCTCAAAATCGCATGGTAAATTCTGGAGGTAAAAATCACACGGCAGAGCAAATTACAGCAGTAAAAATAGTGAAAAATCGTAACTCAAAACTATCATATTTATAATTCCTGAGAAATAATCGAGACCACCAGCTGAGAGTAAAAAGGAAAAGAACGATCAAGATCAGTTTGGTGGGATGCGAGATCAAAGTTTCATTAATCATTCCATAACCTGCATTCTACAACTTGCAGGATGCAGAGTACAGAATAGTAAAACAACAAAATAAATTATTCAATCGGCTCTACATTTTGCATTCCACATATTGCGGGATATGGGATGCAGAAATACGCAAACCAAAAAACAAACAAATGATAACCCCGCAACCTGCATTCCACAAGTTGCGGGATGCGAGATGCGGGTTGACTAAAGTAAACACACGTAAAAAATCTCCCACATCTACATTTGTGGGATGCGGGATGCGGGCTTGAAAAATGAAATATCAAAAATAAAGGTTTCCCGCATTCTGCAACTTGCAGGATGCGAGATGCCGGACATTAAAACAATCCAAACAAAAGTTAATTATTTGGCATTCAAAACAAAGAAATCAAACATGGATTTTTTGGAAATTTGGTTAAGTTAAGGAATCCCAAGAGTCAAATAAAAATCTTAATGATACCCTAAAAGAATACGAAGAGTCTTACCAAGTAACATTCATATGTATAATTGGGCTCCCATGTCAAAATGACATGGGATCTGTTGTACCTACAACAGTCATATAATCGTATAAACCAGTAAATGGAAGTTTTCACTTTTCCCTACCTATCATATTCTGAACTTTCAACTGACTGTCAAATACGTCACTTAACAAACCATCAAATTCTATGATTCGATGAACCTGAATCGAGTCGGATTCTGACAACATTGAGAATGATTACATCACCAAGATGTGAACTCAACATTTCATCATGATTAACCTTTTTTTCCCACCTTTCAATTATTCAAAGGGCCAACACAGTACACATATCCAGATTTGGCCTGACCCCATGGATTCCTTCCTAGCAGCTACAGTCAATTACCAATCATGTTGCTTCTTATGTAAGATTGATGAATAGGGGCCACTGTTATCAGTATGCTATACAGTATTCAATCCATTCTCTATGTTTGTTAATTTTTGTCCAGTATGGCCGTATAAGTGCGCAAATTTGAGTTGACTGATAGTATGAGTGAAATGGGTAGAACTAGAAACAATTGGAGATAGTCTCATCCGAGTTCGATGGCTTTCATTGGCAGTTCCATTCCATCTTATTTTTTTATGTTCATTCGTCATTACTTTACCATCACTCAATGAAGTCTTTCCTGCACTAATTCAGCACACTATCTCTCTTCAACAACCCAAGCATTCCCTCTCGGTGGAATAGCAAGGATTGATTTCTTCGATTCCAACTTTTAATTTGTCCACATTAGATGGGTATTGCATGTTGTTTTTCGTTGAGCCATATTTTTTTATGGAATTTCTCTCTTCCTTACCATTTTCTTCTTTCATTTGTATTTCCCTTTTCTCCTTAGATACCTCTCATGCATTGTGCATCGTGTGTGCATCTCTGTTATAATTATTCTCTACTTGCATTTCCCATCCACATAACTGGAATACAACTTCCTCGTCTACTCCCTTTCTACCCCTGGTGTTGAAACATGTCCACTTCGGCCCTGTTTTCCCCCCTGTGTTTCACTGTCGTGTTTTCTTTGTTCCACAATAGTTGGTATCTTCGTTTGGAGCCAATAAAGTATAGCAGAGGATGGGTTGGCTCGTGGGTGAATCCACATTTCAGTTTCACTCAAATGAAATCCACTTGTAACATGGTCAATCCGAGCCTTGAGGTCTATAAATAGAATTTAATAGGTAGTAGGGACAATTATTACTGAACTAGTTGTTTGATGTTACTGAATCAACTATAAACTATCCCTCCGCTCTGTAATGAAAGCATAATATAATAAAAAATGGCCATGGGCCCATTTTGAAACTTTCTTGATTATTGATCTAGTTATATTTTTGCTTTACCTCTGGTTTTTTTCCTCGGAATGTATTATATATGTTATGTTCTCATTTATTAATTTCTACAAGGAACGATGATGATTTATATTTAAATAAAAAATAAACAGACGATACAAACTTATAGAGCCATGAGATTGGTTTCCAAACTATGATGCTCTTCAACAAGAAACCAACATTTACAGTTGCTCTGTTCTCATTTCAAATGTTGGATGCATTCTTATTTCACAATATACGTTTAATTTATGTCTGAAATTAAAACTATACTAGTTTAATTAGGTTTTTGTATGCAAACTTCCAAATTTCATACCTACAGTGTACTTCGATTGGAATTGGTGTGCATTTTTAATTATGGCCATGAAAAATTGGAAAATACTATCAATTGTTGTTTTGGATGACTTGGATTTTACTGTAAATCTTACAATTTATAGAAATGAGTACAAGAGTTTGTAGAAAAGGTTGGTATGTCTATGTTATAGTGCAATTTATTGAATATAGCATGAAATGATGATCTATCAATTCATTTCTAGAATATATTTCAAGAATATTTCATATGTCAATTCATTTGTAGAATATATTTCAAGAATATTTCATACGTCAATTCATTTGTAGAATATATTATGAAGAATATAATTCATCATTTGTACTTTCATACACACTTCTCAGTATGGGTTGCACATTAAAATCTCTTAGATATAGGGAAAATGCACATATGGATTACACATTACACTTGTATTACACATTAGAAACACATTAACTATATCAAAATATATGCATTTCAAAGAAATACTGACAATTTATATTACAACAATATTATTTTAGAAATCTAGGTTGCTTGGGACTCGGGAGGTTTTTGCAACTCCTCCTTTTTAGAATAAGAAAATTTGCTATAACTTCCCTTCCCTTTTCCAGAACCCTCTAGTTCTATAGAAGCTTCATCGGCCATATGTTTTAATTGTTTTTCTTGCTCTTTCACTTTGTTTGCAAGATTTATCACTTTTGTATGCAATCTATCTTTTTCTTCTAGGCATTTCTTCAACATCTCTACATTATTATTTTTCTGATTTGGGTGCTCATCTTCCTGTCTTTTAAGATCACCATTTGTCCACTTCAGGTCAGATTGAACTACACTTAATTTTATCATGACCTATTGTACCTCCTTCTCGATCTCTTGTGCCCTCAAATCGCTATCAGATGGAGTATACAAAATTGTTTCTGCCACAGGTTTATTTTGCAAAGCTTTAATTTGGGATTTCAAATCTTATATCTCACTATCACATCCCAAATGTAGTTCTTTTCCCTTCTCCAATATTTTTTGGTGAAGGTCTCTAATTTCGACCTCCTTCTCCTCTATCTTCTTCTTCAATGTTGGATCTGATGAGCCAAATGTAAACTCTACAACATTAATTGTTGAAACAGCTTCATCCAAGGTCTTCTCTCATTATTGCAAGGAATTCTAAAACTGGAGTAAGCTCTCCATAGTTACATCACCTAGTTTTGTACTACCAAAAAGTTTTGGTGTGATGGACTTTTTAACCTCCACTTTGGATTCTTTTGTTGTGCTAACCTTTTTACCCTTGACTGTTTATTATTCTAGTGTGTAGACCTGTTTACCCTTGACTGTTGATTCTTTTGGTGTGCAGACTTGTTTACCCTTGACTGTTGACTTTTTTAGTGTGCAGACCTGTTTACCCTTAACTGTTGATTCTTCTGGTGTGTATACATGCTTATCCTTGACTGTTGATTATTCTGGTGTGCAGACTTGTTTACCCTTGACTGTTGATTTTTTCCCTATTCCAGCATTTTTAGCCTCGAGAGTTGCTGAAATCCTTTCAATTCTCTTTTTTTGCAGAAAATCATTTTTTTTTCAATTGTTTTATTCAATTTTTCCAATCTTGCTTCATATTCGGCAGTCTTATTTTGTTTTTTAATGATCATTTATCTTAGTTCCCTTTGACACTCAACCTTCAAAACTGCAATAAATGTTTCTTTCTACTTCAATTCTTGCTGAATTTATGCTTCCTTACCAAATACAGTTTTCAGTGGTGGCATGTTCAAAACTTCAGTCCTTTTTTTTCAGATCATTTTCAAGTCTCCCTATAGTTTCCTCATCTTTTTTATTTTGAGCCTAATACATGTCTTTCAGTCTGTCAAGGTCAGAAATTGATTCTGTTAGAACTACGGTAAATTTGGAACATTGATCCTTAATAAGTTGATCCTTCTGGCAAATTATTTTTTACTTTCCACAATTCTTTTCTCTAAACCTGTAACACAATGTACCAAATCAAGAATTTGGACATCCTTAGTTTTGCACAATTCATCACTATCTTTGAAGGAATCCTCCCACAAGGTAGATTGTTCTTTGAAATATACCATTTTATCAAACAAAGAAAAAAAAATCTACCATCAAAAGAATATTTAGCATGAATTAGGTCTTCATCACTCATTGGTGAACGGTCCATATCATTGTCCACAAATTCCTCCCATTGATCTACATTTCCATTTCCATGCATTCAAACCAAAGTTGTGACAGCAACATCTTCTTCAAGGGAAAGTGAAGGCATGTCGTTTCCCACGGGTTCCATATTGTCCTCTAAAGGTTGGTCGATATTCTTTTTCCGGTTGAGTCACCCATTGAAGAACTAGAGTATGACTGATCTGTCTAGTTTTGGATATGGTTAATAAAGAAATCTGGCCTCAATCCATGCTCAATCAATCACCAATAACCTTGTCGCAACTATAGCAAATGTGTCGAAAATGCATGAGTTGACCCACGCATTGAAAGTTGGAATTGGTTTGGTGGGTGTGCAAAGATAGCCTTATATCATCGATATAGAGACGAAAGTTCCTCTAAATTAAAAACATCGATATTGCCATGGTTTTTCCGCCATGATAAAAGAATGAAGTATTAATCCATGAATGTTCAAAATGTGGAAATATTTCGTGGAAAAATCCAACCAAATGTATTAGTGATAGGAAGATGATTACTGCTAAGATAAAATAACAATCAGATGTTGAAAAATTTGGTCCATGTTTCTTCTTCTAGTTCCATCCCAATGCACAACTCTAATACAAGACGACATGATGGAAAGTGGATAAATTTGAATTCGTAATCTTCCTAAAGAGACTGGTAAGGCATGAATATTTAAGAGATACCTTAACAGAAATGGACCTGATATAGTCATACATATTACAGACTACACATGAGGCATTGATGTGATGTCTACTAGTAATAGTTGAACAATCTTGTCTAAATTTGTTGTTCCTAAAGAGAAACTAGTAAAATGATTGTACACATTGGATAAGCATTGTGACTCTTTTTTATTGGACTAATGTTGGAAAAATGATGAAAATGTATTGTTTCTATTCTATGTTAATTTGAGTGACAAGGTTTTTTTCCTTTCCATATTCCTATTAGTTTTCTTACGACATCTATAACTCACTATTGTGTTGATATGAGTTTATTTTTCCTTTGAAAGGTTGATACATTGAAGAGAAATTTCCAAATATGGAGGCTGAGCAATGGTTACACCAACACCTACAGGTCTGCTAGTGATTCTATGCCTCTAACTCAATTCATTTTTTTCTTCTTTGTATTTAGTTGGATAACATTTTTAAATGAATCTGAAATGCACTAGTATTATTATCTTCCTCAATAACATATATCATTCATAAAATAAAAAATTTCAAATGGAGCTCATGATCAAGTAGGTGGAAAGGGATTTATTGTATTGAACATGAAAACTTAAGCTAATTGTTATTCTTCCCTTTAAGTTTAAATGTTGTCCTCATTCTCCTCTCTTCAGTGGGCCAACTGATAAAAGGAAGATGAAATTGCGAGAATAATAGATAAATATATGTTGTTGGCGCTTGTATTTTCTTTGCAATTCAGAATGTATACACCATTTCACTGGAATAATTTTCAGCAATTCCCTGAAAATACTTAATTTAATGTTCTTGTTGTGTTTTTGAAGATTAGTAATAACCTATAATGTAGATGGTTAAATGATCACCTCCTTAGGGAAATTGCACAATCGTAATATGCATAAGAAATAAGGGATCTTCCCCTCCCCTCCCCTCTCCTTGGGGTAAAATAAATTCACTCTGATTTTGTGCTTGATAAATCATAGAGTTATGTCATGTTCTTGCATTAGTGACTTAAGTATCCATTGAAAACTATCAGACATAATAATATATAAAGACACAGATAATAGCACAAGTGATGCATGGATAAATCTTCAGTTATTTCATTCATGAGATACATGATTCTAGTTAGCAGAATGTAAAAGAACAGGTTTTAAGAAGCTAGAGAACTAATTTTTCAAATTCGGTCAATTTATTTAGGGAAGTTGTGTCCAAGTGTGGGGCAGCTAGTGCAACATGGGTTTAGTTCGATGAATTTTTTCTTGTAACGGACCTTGATCCTCATCAATTGGAATATTTTATGAAGGCATACTCTTACTTGGAAAGAGCATCATTCAGTGTCAATCTGCTCATAGAAACTTATTTTGTTGATATACCTGGTGAGACATACAAGTAAGAGCCTGCCTTATTTACTTTCATGAATTTTTTTATGTCTTCCTTATTCTTGTATTTTATTATTAGAAGAATTGATTTCATATCTTGTCTACATCTTATGCTGTGAAACGTTTCTATTTAAAGGACCATTGCTTCCTCCAATGGTATCTCTTCTATTGGTATTCATCTTATGCGTGGAACACTAACTCTAAGCCTTATCAAGGAGGTTGGATTCCCAACTAACAAATTAGTTGATGGTCAAAATATTTGGGCCACTGATTTGGATGCATAATTGAGTGTGCATTGAGTTTTTGGAAAGCCTTGAGATCATAGTTGGGAAAGGTATATATGAATGAAGTTTTATTTTTATTAGCATTGTTAGTTAATGCTTATTTCAAATGATGTTGTTATATTTTTAATATTATTATTGGTCTACTTGTAGATACATAGTTCTCTACTTCCTACTCCCTCATGCACCGGGCCATCGATTTGGAAAATGAAACAAAGCTTGAAAAGGACTTCAAGCCTTGGTTAGCTCTTCCTACAAATTTTTTATTGAAGTTGATTCCTTTGTGAAAGCATTGATTGATAAAAAATATGAGGTATTTCCTCTTTTCTTGTATTTGGAATTTGGAGTAGAATCTTTATATTGACTATACTTGTAGCATGTTGAGATGATATGCACTTGAATTTGTGTGTCTTTTACTTTCCCATTTTCCTTCATATGTTAGTCTGAAGAGTGTTTGAAGGGGCATATCATTTGTCGTTGTAGGTGTTCTTTTCCACCAATGCAGTTTTGCAGGCTTCAAGGAGGGATTCTCTAAGAGTGACAAATAGGGCAGTTAAAAAAGTTGTAAGAACTATAAGCTACTTCATGATGTTGGATCCAAAAGGAATTATAATGAAATGCACGAAATAATCCATGCTATTTTATTAGGGAAAAACAATTGTTTTCTTTATTGGCACTGGATCCATAATATTTCAAATTTCCTTCTTTATTTGATAGAGAAATATACATTATCTACTATTGGTTGGGATTTTTTAATGTTGTAATTTATTATAGTGTTTGTGTAGTGTTGCATGACACTTGGTACTTCTACATGTTTTTATTTTTCAAATCAAGTGGAGGAAGTCACTTTTTAAATGCTACATTGCTTGACGGAGGTCAGTTTTTTAGATCTTGGGGGCTTGGATACCCATCCACTAGTGCCTATTATAGGCCTTGGGAATCTTAGTCAGCCTCCTAGTGCTTGCTACAGACCCTGGGGCTTGTATAACGAGCCCAAAACATGCTTAGTCGGCAATCGGGGGCCTGCAACATTGAATCTAAATTTTGTACTATGTAGAATGGCTCAAGTGACATACAAGAAGTGATATCCCATCTCTTCATCGGACCATTAGATGCCGCCAATCATAATGATATGTGGTTGAGTAATTGCATTGTGGGTGAAGTAATGTGCATCAACATTATAGATCGAAAGAAGAAAGGTGCATTGTAGATTGCACATGGGGTGATAAGAGGGGTATCATGTCAATATACTAGGTAGATATATAAATGGGTATTAAAAATGTAAATGAAAAAATGGCTACATACAATATATAGTGAAAATAGGGGTTTTTTAAATTTGGAAGGCATATTGGGAGGGGGTTAAAAAAAAATTGGGAGGTATTTTCCAATATTTACTGAAATTAGGGGTATTGTTTCATATGCCATGAATGAACGTGCTATGTTAGAGATTCATTAAGTGAATCCCCCATGTTTCATCCTCAATTCTCATAGACTCACACAGATGAAAAACCATTTCCTCCCATGGAGTTTTATGAATATACCAACACCTTGTTTTTCTATGGAGTTCACGAGATTTCATTCTAATCCTGGCTATATTAATTTTCTTCCATGAGCTAGTTACTACCAAGAGATACTTTTGACCTTCCAAGTTAGGATTATGACCTCCTTATAGTATCTTAATTTTATCTTAACCATTAAATTTTCCTCACAGCATAACTTCTCTTTAAACTAGAAGTAATAATATTTTTGATATTATCAATGTTCTGCAAAATGTCATTTTCATTAATGCCCCAATGGTTTAACAAATCCATGGTATCTTTACACCAAGATGACTTGAGGCATAGTTGGTTTTGAATTTACTTTAAAGAAATTTTAGGAAGTCTCTTGTTTCCCATGTTATTTATCTTATGCGTGTACATCAAGTACCTAGTCATAGCCATGCTCTCGATAGGAGAAATACCGAGTTCTATGAGGAGAATAGGATAAGGCGTATTGCTTTTAATTTTGAGGTTATAAGTTATAAACTGCTTTTGGATTTGCTCAATATTCCTCCAATATTCTATAGAAATGATGCATTCCCATACTTAACAAGTTCCATACAAGATAACAGGGATGACAAGAGTTTCAAAGATGAACTTCCTTTTATCCCACATGACCATATTTCCTCATTCACAGTTATTTTCAATACTAAAATACCCTTTCCACCCTACATTAATACTTTTCTCAATGATATAGTTCCAATTGAGATTGTGATGAATATCATTTCCGAGATACTTGAAAGAAGTCACTTCCTCTAGATTTCTATTATCATAAATACTATTTACGTAGGTGTCTTTCTTAGATTTTATAATGATTATTTTTTTCTTGTCGGTGTTAACATTCATACCCATGTTAGAGAAAAAAACTTTAATATTCTTAATTGTTTATCGATATTGGAAGGCCTCATTTCCATAAGAACAATACCATCAGCAAAAAATAGGAGGATGATAACTATCCTAGCTAAGATTGTACCGATGCAACCTACTTCTTCTAAACACGTTTCTAGCTTATCAATGTAAATGCAAAAAAGGGTAGGGGAGAGGGGGAAACCTTGTTTAAATCCAATATTACAATTTATATTTGTTGTCCACCCCTCATTATTCTTAAACTTGGCTATGAACGTTTTGTATAACCTTATCGCGACACCTCTCAACTCAAATAAAACCTTAAGCTCCTCTAGCCTATTCCACAGGTTATTTCTAGGCATTGTATTGAAAGATTTTCTAAAATCCACAAAGAAACAAAATAGGTTGAATTATTATTACGGTATTCCTCTACAATGATCCTAAGTTTAATGAGGTGGTTCGTGGTTGAATGATTTCTTCTAAAACCTACTTGGCCTTTAGCCCTCTTACCTTCCATTTCTAGCCATTCATTGATATTCTTTTCTAAGACAATATCATATAACTTAGCTAAGATAGTTCTAATCATAATAGTATGATAATTAGATGGGTCATTTTTATCACCACTTTTGAAAATAAGAATAATGATGCATTGATTCCAAGGTGTAGGAAACCCTTGCTTGATTGCTACATTAAAGAGTTTGTGGGTGTGCGAGATGAGGACATGCCCTCCAATTTTTAAGATTTTCACTTGGTAGTGTTAACAACCTCTAACTGGTAGAGTATCAAAGGAAGCATGGTGAAGAGAAATGATGGTTGTTTGAACTTTGGTTAAATATAACAATGTGAATGTATGATAAAAGGGCGCATAAATGATGAAATCATCGTATAATCCAATGGTATAGAACAAGGAGGTGAAAATCGATGGTTTATAATAGATCCACTCTGTGGAGATGCATAGGAGATAAGGGTATGCAGAGATAAGTAACAAGGTGTGAGGATCGACGGTTATGAGACTGGGTTGACAAAATCTACAGTTGATAAGAAGTCCACTCCATAAAGTTACGCGTTGTTGAAAACGAAAAGGCCTAGTGGAATGTGTACGTGTAAGTTAATCCACTGGCTTAAAAATAAAGTGAAAATTAATCTATGGTCATCATTAGGCCCAGAGGATAGAGTTGCACGATGGTTGGAGTAGAAAAGCGGTAGCAAAATTAAAACTGTGATTCACGTGACATTCTGTGGAGAAAAATGGTTTAAGCAAAACCACTAAAAGGAGTCTCTGGAATGGACTTCTATATAAAGTGAAGTTGACTTATTTGAAGAATCATTGTTTATTTTACATGCTAGGATGAATGAAAAGGATTGCCCACCACCCTTTCATAGTTAACTTCAGGTATATGCAATTACAGTCACAGGTAAGTCTCGAATACTTGAGATTTATTCACAGAATTACTGTCATTTTTCTATTATGGAGAAAGAGAAAGGGTTAGAAAGTCTTAACCGAATTCTGGATGAAAGAGAAGAATTCCTGGTTGATAGAGATAGAGGTGTATATGACCCATTCCTGTCTGTGGGGAATGTATCGGTTATTAAAGAAAGATTGTGGCAATATAATTCACAGGGAAATGACATTTTGAATGCCTATAAGTCATTTTTGTATTATTTTTCCATTGAGCAGACCCTACACTTTCCTCAATTCGCCAAGTTGTGTGCAAGTAATTATTCGTCTTCTAAGAGAGTCATTGTGAGTCATTCCACCTCCAAGATATTGTGTAGAATCGATGCAAAAACTATCCGTGGCTTTCTGAATTTGCCGATAATTACCCTGATAGTGGTGAGTCTATAAATGAGTCTGTTTTGGCTAAAGTGTACAAAAGTTGTAAAACTAAAGTTTGATGTAAATTCTTGTCTAGCATTCTTAATGAAGGTCAGTCATTAGAAGGTCTCTTTCTGCCATATCGTATTCACATCTTCAAGGAACAGGTTCAATTAGTTGTGTCTTTGGTCTGTTAGGTTTTAGGTCTAGATGATGATTTTCGTGTCAGTGAAGTTGTCTTGGGTTTTTTATTAAAAATGAGTTCAATTAGTCTTGAGTCTGAGTCCCATCTGGTCCATGTTTTCAGTTTGGATAAATATTTAGTAGAGGCTGTCCATATCCAATTGGCCGAGTTCTCAAAAGTTAGATTTTTCAAGTATCAATCATATTTATTGAACATGATATTATGTTTAAATGTAACTAAATTGCAATTCTTGAGTGCTACATTCTCCTCGAATTTGCTGAAGCAAATCAATATGTTCGAATTTGTAAATTCCATTATGTCAGAAATGTATAATTTGTTGTTTGATGAAGTATTTCCCAAGGTGTTGGAAGAAATGAAAAGTATGATGCAATTGTCACCTGAAGATAGGATTGGAGATTGGTTTTTGTACAAAGACTTTACAGTTTTGAGAGTATACGGTTTCACTGGAGAGCCTTACAGGCTGCCTGCTTTCCTTGCCCCTAGGATCTTTGCATTGGAATACATGAGATAGAGATTACATGTAGGAGAGGAACATTTCGGGGCTTTCAAAAAATCCTCCAGTATCAAATTCCCCCTTAATGTTGGTTCCTTCATTTTAAAAAACAAGGGTGCCCTGGTGTTTGTAGAGAAATTATTGGAAAATATGGATTTTCAAAGGGAACAAAGGGTCAATTATGATCGTTATCATATAATTTCTCTAAGAAAACAAGCAAATAAAAATAAACCATTTGATCACCAGGTTGTTGAAGGTTTGAAGGAAGTAGCCAATTTGTTTTACTTTGTGGAAATTCCAGGATGCGATGAGAATACAAGCAATGGATCAGTTGCAGTGTCTCAAATTCCAGATAGTTCTAATATTTTAATTAAAAGAAGTTTTTCTGAGATTGAAAGTATGGAAATATATGAAGGCAGTTCACATAAGAAGACCAAAAAATCTCAAGATGATAAAATTTCTAGTGAAGTAGTTTTGGATGAGTTGAAAAAGGTAGCTTTGATTCCTAAGAATTCTGTGCAGATGAATCAATTTTCTTTTGAAAGTGTAAATAATACAGAATCAAGTTCAGTTTTTAAATCTAAAGAAGAATTCATGACTAGCTATGTAGAAAAGCGAAGACAGTCCCTAGAAGAAACCAGAAATCTACTCCCACGAGTGAGAAGTATGAATAATCCAAAGACTTCCCTGATTTCCACTCGGGACGTAGAGAGAAATACTTTAAAATTAGCTATGGTAAGTGACAAAAAAGTGGCCGAAATGGAAGTAAGATTAGATAAAATCAGTGTACCCGATAAAATACAGTTGCATAAACAAACAGGAGATATTATTTATTCAGATTTATTGCATGCCATGGTGAAAATTAACAAGTTGCATGTTTTGATTGACAAATTAGAGGTCCAATTAAAGCACGAGAAAGTTGAGAACAAGGAAACTTCTATTCAAATAAAGAAATTGCAAGTAGATATCATAAGCTCAAGGGATGAAATAGGGAACACACAAGCCGTCAAAATACTTTTAGAAGAAAAAGATAATGCCCTCCAGGTACTAAACAAGAAGTTGAAAATCTCGAGTTCAAAACATGTTCAATCATCAGAGCTGTTAGCATTGCAGGAGGAGAGGGATAAGATTCATCAGGAGATGATGGAGTACAAAGGCAAGACTGTGAAATTGCAAGAAGAAAAGAACAAATGGGAAATGGAGCGAAATGAGTTAATAGCACAAATTTCACGATTGAAGAAACACCAAAATGATGAAAAAGAGAATATGGAAGAACTAATGATCCAGACTCCTACTGATGAAGATTTGACTATTGTAAATATTGAAAATCCTTTAATTGCTTTTTCTGCTGATGATTTACTAGTGCTCATGTGACAAGTCAGCTTGAAGGATGTAGAGATAATGGAATTAAAAGAAGAAAATGAGAAAATCAAATCTGAGCTGACCAAAATGACTGAAAACAAGAATAAGATATTATAGGATAAAGGTCAATTACAAAAGAAGATTAATGAATTAAAAGAAAGGAATACAAGAAAGGGTCCTCTCCAGGGAGCTAAACACATAATCTGGGATACATTGTCTGTGGAAATTACTAAGTTCAGACATTATTTGAATTTCATTGAGGATCAAAGTACATTGGTTAATTTAGGCAATCAAAGATTGAAACTAGTAAATGAGACCATGGAGAGGAAGCCCTTAAGAACTGCTCAGAATGCATTGAATTTCTTAAATTCATTAACTTATCAAAAATTACAAGATATAGGAATCAAGGATAGAGTGGAAATGGTACTGTGGTCAAAAAGGTTTATTTACAAACATCATCTTACAAAGACAGTACAAGATAAGGCTGATGAGATGACCTCGCGTATTAACGATTTCAGACATGCTTCTAAAGAATTGTTTTAAGATGGCCGTCCTTATTTCTAGGATGAAGAAGGCTGACTTCTTTCTCAAGAACATTATCATAGCCTGCTAGTGCAAAGCTGCATGGATCACTCTAAGTTTGATGATTTGGTAAAGGGGCTGACAGGAAAGGTCATCGTGGACAAGTTAACAGAAGACTTCGAGATATTGCAGAAATTTTTGATCATCAGACGAGGGATGCCTACTATGTCTTATTAAAACCTATATGGATATGGAAGTGTCTATTCGGGAAATTATTGAGTACGATATCCCAAGCACAGAACAATGCAGAGCCATGGAAATATTTGGAAAAACAAAGTATATTTTTCATCCGTGAAAACAGGTGTTGCGCGCTATGGAGCTGCTTGTTCAAGTCTTGTTGTTACCAAGTTGATTTTAATTAAATGATCTATTATCAGGATCAAAGCAAGTAGTTTATTCCTAGTTATTAGGGATATATTTACAAATACTTTGATTAAGCAAATTATTCAGTTATTAAATCTTCTTGGGGGAAGAAATCATTTATGTATATATTTGAATTTACTTTATGTAATGGGGGTTGGAACCCATTTTTTGATGAATGTTTTCAAGACATATAATTTCTGAAATAACAAAGTTGAATGAACCAATGCTACAGTCACATCAGAATGGCTTAGCACTCACATCTGACATGGAAGGAACCAATCCTCTCACCATGACAAAATGGCTCAGCCCTTACATATAACCATGGAAGGAACCAATCCTCTCACCATGTCAGAATGGCTATGGGTCTCATGATTTTCCCTTGGAGGAAATCTCAATCTGCAGAACACCAAGCTTCTCCCTAAAGTACTCTAACTTCACCCTAGCCAATGGATTCGTCAATACATCAGCTATATGTTCCTCCGTTGCAACATACTAGAACTTCATTACTCCCCTCTACACCACATCCCTAATATAGTGATACTTCATCATGATATGCTTCGAGTTGTCATGGAACACCGGGTTCTCTGACAACTTCACACAACTTGGGTTGTCACAATATATACAAGCGGCATCTAACTGGAGATCAAATAAATTAGAAAGTAGCTTCCTCATCCATTCTACCTCACAACTAGCTGAACAAGCTATGACATACTCTGCTTCAGCTGTACTTAGTGCCACAAAGGATTTCTTCCTGCTAAACCAACAGACCACACCTGATCCCATACTGAAGCAAAACCATGAAGTGCTCTTCCTATCGATGGCACTGCCTTCCCAATTTGAATCAACATAACCCTCTAGGTTAATCTTCTGATTCACCTCGTACTTGATCCCATAATCAATTGTACCCCTCAGGTACCTCAGAATATGCTTTGCAGCAATCAAGTGAACATGTCTTGGATCTTTCAAGAACTGGCTCAAGGTGTTCATAGCAAATAAAATGTCTAGCCTCATGTTCGTTAGGTACATCAAGGACCCAATCATTTGATGATACATTGTAGCATCAACCGCTTCTGATGAAGCATCACTCAATAAGTTTAGGTTCAATTCCATAGGTGTGGTCATGGCCTTATAGTCCATCATCCCAAACCTATTTAGGATCTCTATTGCATACTTCCCTTGTCCAAGGGAGATTCCATCTGCATTCTGCCACACCTCCATGCCTAAGAAATAATGCATCATACCCAAGTCCTTCATTTCGAACTCGGCAGCAATATTTCTCTTTGTATCAGCAATCAACCCATCCATACATGTTACAAATAGATCATCTACATACAGTAGAAGCATCACTGGGTTTCCATCTTCAACCTTGTAGTAAAGGTTGGAATCTGCTTTACTTTTGGTAAATCCTAAACTAGATAGAAAGCTGTCAATTTTGTCGTACCATGTCCTAAGTGCCTGTTTGAAACCATACGGGGCTTTCTTCAATTTGCACACATGAGACTCCTTGTCATGTGTCTCAAAACCAAGTGGTTGTTGTACATACACTTCCTTTTCCACTACACCATTCAAGAAAGTAGTCTTGACATCCATTTGGTGTATTTTCCATTTCATTACTGTAGCCAAAGCAAGTACCGATCTGATTGAATTGTATCTGGCTACAGGTGCAAAGGTTTCTTCATAATCTATTCCTTCCTTCTGTGAGAAACCACGAGCCACAAATCTTGCCTTATATTTCTCTATGCTACCATATGTAGCATGCTTGATCTTGTAGATCCATTTGGAAGTTACAATCGACTTCCCTTCTAGTCTTGGGACAACATCCCAAACATCATTCTTCATGATCGATTGATACTCTTTGATCATAGCATCCTTCCATTTTTTCATTCTGCCGCTTCTTCATAACTGGAAGGTTCTTTATTGATAAAGTCACATAGTAAGGCTACATATTCAGAGCAAGATATGGTTCTCTTTCTTTCTCTATGATTCTCTTCTAGAGCCCCATATCTTTCCGCAACTTGGATAATTTCTCGTACCCAAGCAGGTTTCCTCTTGTGAGGATTCTTCTCTTGAGGTGGATCTACAGGTCTTTGTGGTTCTTCAAATTATGAGATGGCTGACTTCTGGTTTCTTGCCGGAGAAGACTTCTTCAGGCGTCTTGTTCTCGAGTACTCTGTGTGGAGTACGGTTCTATACATACACCGTTGTTCTAGCAGATTCTGCCCATAGATGCATAGGAATATCTTGATCATGAAGCATTGCTCTTGCAGCTTCCATGATAGTTATATTCTTCCTTTCTACAACCTCGTTCTGTTGTGGATTATAAGGAGTGGAAAACTCCCTCTTAATCCCTGATTCTTTGCATAAGTCTTTGAATTCATTTGACGTGAATTCTCTGCCATTATCTAATCAAAAGGTCTTGATCTTCTTTTCAGTGTGGTTTTCGATCAAGGCTTTGAATTCCTTGAACTTGTTGAAAAATTCATCTTTGTTATTCATGAAGTAAATCCATGTCTTCCTAGAAAAATCATCAGTGAAAGAAACATAGTATACATACCCACTTAGTGAACTTGATGACATTGGTCCGCATACATCGGAGTGGATGATTTCCAAGATTCCTTTTGCCTTACTCTTGCTACTTGGAAATGTCTTCTTTGTATTCTTTCCTTTCGCACATCCTTTGCAGACCCCTTGATGTTTTGCTTGGATTTCTAGAAGACCTTCAACAAATTTTCTTGCAAGTGGTAGCGCTATGTAATGCACATGTGCAAGCCTTCTGTGCCAAAATTCATTTGGCTCTACTGTGTCATGGACCATAGCTTGTTCTGGATGGCCCTTCAGTTTGTATAAATATCCTTCTTGTTCTCCAATCACTACTGAATCATCAATATTCTTTCCTCTTGACCACATGAGGACTTGGCCATGTACAAATGCAACCATCATGCCTTTTGTATCGAATGCTGATATGGATAGAAGATTCTTCTTCAGTCCTGGTACAAACAATACATCCTTCATTTTCATAGACTTTCTGGAGCCTAGCTTGTAGGAGGATTCACCACTACCTTTTATGGGATATTGGTAGTCATCCCCAAGCTTCACCTTATGAGGTGAATTATGTTCAGATAGTTTCTCAAAGGATTCCTTGAAACCTATCATGTGCTTGGAAGCCCCACTGTCAATAAGCCAATCTTTGCTTCCATGAGTAACAGTTCTCATGAGAGAGGAGATCCGAACATATTCATATTCACTTAAAGAGTCTTCACTTTCTTGTTTTACCCTCTTCCTGGGAGGATCATCATGCTCAGCAATGTGAGCATGATCTATTCTTTTGGATTTCTTCTTCTTCTTGGATCCATTCTTATTCATGGGATAGTTTATAGCAAAGTGTCCTATTTCATCGCATGTATAACATCTGAGTTTGGATGAATCCCTTCTTGCAATGTTATGTTTCTGATGAGAATGCATACCTTGGTGATGATGATTTTCCCTTCTTCATTTATTGGAGTCTACTGTGAGAGCTTGATCTTCACTTCCCATCTTTTCTTCTTGAGCTGCTATTCGAGATTCTTCTTGAGAACACTCTTCCCACGGTCTACTGAACTTTACCAACTTCTTTCTAGCACAGATTCCTTGGATGAAATAATCCCATGACCTAGGGAGGCCATTCAATGTTGTCATCACAATTTATGCATTCTCCACTTCTTCATCTACTGCTTCCAATTTTTCTTTGATCTGGGAGACCCTTGTGAAGTATGACTGGATGGTCTCCTCATTCTGGATCTTGGAATTCTTTAACTAGTTCCTTAGAGTCATCTTTCGATTGATGTTCTTCCCTTCAAACAGTCTGGTTAGGGCATCAAACATGGCTTTAGGTTTCTTGAGGGAGGACACCTATGGAATGAGGTGATCCTTGATAGAATCTCCAATGATCCTCTTTTCCATAACCAACTTCTTCTTATGTAAGGCCTTGGCCTCATCTCCCTCTGGAACTGGAACCTCCTCATGGATGTAGGAGTCCAACTCATTTTTTTCCAGGACCAGGGAGATCCTATACTTCCAAGCTCGGAATTTATCAGCTCCCTCAAGATTTTCATCAAGCTTGGTATGATGAGACATATTAACTAAGAACCTTAAATGGAAATACAAAAGATTTAGATCTTACTAGGTCAAGATGTCGGATCTGGATTTGGAGCTAAAATCCCGCAGTGCTGGTTCAAGAGAAGATTAGGGTTGTTCTTTTCCAGATTTTCGTCCAACCAAATGCTTTGAATTTGATCCCTAACTTCGATTTTTGGGAGGAGATCAATCCAAGCCTAGGCTTACTAAAAAATTTCACTTTTGTGAAAATCCCTAATTTCTGGTAGTAGTGTCGGGTCCAAAACTGAAAAACCTTAGAATTGGATTCTTCTTTGACAGAAATATACACCCTAGGGAGGAGAGTTATTCCACCCTAATTTTTCTAAAAACATATGGACAGAGATCCACAAAATAGGAATCCCTAGTTCCCACAGCTGCATAGTGTCTTCTTCTCAGGTTAGCTCTAATACCATGTTAGATTTTAAACATTAAACTAGCATATCATTAGGATATTTTAACAGAGAGAACAACAAGCACAACAATCAAACACAAGAGACAATGAGCATGGTGTTTTTCCTCGAGGAAACCATAAATGGAGAAAACCCTGCAACTTCCTCAGAGATAGAATCAACACCAAAGTGAAACCCAAAAACAATAAGATGATCTCCCAACAACAGTAACCTCTTTCTGCCTTACCCCGGTGTCTTTCTCTTCCTCAGCTATGCGCTACAACTAAGTGTGAGTGAGTGTGTGTTAAATATAGAGGCTAGCTCTCTATTTATACTAATTCTCAACTTGAGTAAACCCAACAAGGGCTGAATTCACTAGGTGAGTCTAATAACCCTAGTGCCCTGGAACTGTGGGGACTTTAACCCTTAGACAATAGGAGACTTAACCACCTTGACTTGAAAAGACTTGTTTACATTATAGAAAATTCCCGATAGGAACATCGAGGCATGACACGACTCATGTAAATTAAAAATACATCCTGAAATAAACATAGGGTTACAATACATAAGAAATACAAGTGAATACATTCCGAAGTTACAATTACATCAACAAGAAGAAGACACTGTGTAGTTGCAGAAACTAGGGCTTCCTACTTTTTGGATCTCTCTCCACAGATTTTCAGCAAAAGAAGGTTGGGCTAACTCTCCTCTCCAAGGCACATATTTTTGTCGAAGTAGAAACTGATTCTGATCATTTTCAATTTTTTACGCGACACTACTACCAGAAATTAGGGATTTCCACAGAAGTGGAATTTTTGAGTGAGCCCAGGCATGGATTGATCTCCTCCTCAAAATCAAAGTTTAGAGATCAAGATCAAAGTTTTTGGTTGGACAGAACTTCAGGAAATTCAAACCCTAATCTTCTCCTGAACCAGCTCTATAGAAATTCAGCTCCAGATCCAGTTCAGATATCTTAACCTGGTAAGATCTAAATCTTTTGTATTTCCATTTGAGGTTCTCAATTAATATGTCTCAGCATACCAAGCTTGATGAAAATCTTGATGGAGTTGATAACTTCCTAGCCTAGAAGTATAGGATCTCCTTGGTCCTGGAAGAAAATAAGTTGGACTCCTACATCAATGAGGAGGTTCAAGTACCAGAGGGAAATGAGGCTAAGGAATTACACAAAAATAAATTGGTCATGGCTAAGAGGATTATTGCTGAATCAATTAAGGATCACCTCATACCATAGGTGTCCTCCCTAAAGACACCTAAAGCTATGTTTGATTCCCTGAACAAACTATTTAAAGGAAATAACATAAACCGAAAGATGACTTTGAGGAACCAGTTGAAGAATGTAAAGATCCAGAATGAGGAAATCATACAGTCATACTTCACAAGGGTCTCCCAAATCAAAGAGAAACTTGAAGAAATGGATGAAGAAGTGGAGAATATAGAGATTGTAATTACCACCTTGAATGGTCTCCCTAGATCATGGGACTCCTTTATTCAAGGAATCTGTGCTAGAAAGAAGCTAGTCAAGTTCAGTAGACTGTGGGAAGAATGCTCGCAAGAAGAAGCTCGGATAGTAGCTCAAGAAGAAAAGATGGGAATTGAAGATCAAGCTCTCGCATTACACTCCAAGAAAAGTAGAGTAAGTTCTCCTCACCCCAAAGGTAAGCACTTCCACAAAAATAAGACTAGAAAAGATTTGTCTAGAATCAGAAGTTAAACATGTGACGAGAAAGGACACTATGCTAGAGAATGTCCTAGAAACAAAAATGTCTCTCATAATAAGAAGGGAAACAAGAGAAGACACTATGCTCATGCTGGAGAGGATGATGAACTTTCTACAAAGAGAATGAGAAAAGAAAGTGATGATTCCTCAAGTGATGAAGAATATGTTTTGATTTCTGCTCTCAAGGGAAACATTTCACATGGAAGCAATGATTGGATTATAGAAAATGGGGCTTCCAAACATATGACAGGATTCAAAGAATCCTTTGTGAAACTATCAGAACATGAATCACCCCACAAGGTGAAACTTGGAGATGACTACCAATATCCAATAAAAGGTAGTGGGGAGTTCTCCTATACGCTAAACTATGGAAAGTCTATGACGATGAAGGATGTATTGTTTGTGCCAGGACTAAAGAAGAACCTCCTCTCCATATCTGCATTAGATGCAAAGGGCATGAGGGTTGCATTTGTAGATGTCCAATTTCTCATGAGGCCAAAGTGAAAGACTATTGATGATGCAGTAGTGATTGGGGAACAAGAGGGAGGTCTATACAAATTGAAGGGCCATCAAGAACAAGCCTTGGTCCATGACACAATAGAACCAAATGAAATTTTGCATAGAAGGCTTGCACATGTGCATTACAAAGCACTACCACTTGCAAGCAAAGCTGTTGAAGGTATTCCATAAATTCAAGAAAAACATGATGGATATTGCAAAGGATGTACGAAAGGAAAGAACACAAAGAAGACATTTCCAAGTAGCAAGAGCAAGGAAAAAGGAATCTTGGAAATCATTCACTCCGGTGTATGCAGTCCAATGTCATCAAGTTCATAAATGGGTATGTATACTATGTTTCTTTTATTGATGATTCTTCTAGAAAGACATGGATAAACTTCATAAAGAAACAAAGATGAGGTATTTAGCAAGTTCAAGGGATTCAAAGCCTTGATAGAGAACCATACAAAAAAGAATATCAAAACCTTTCGATTAGATAATGGTGGAAAATTCACATCAAATGAATTCAAAGCATTATGCAAAGATTCAGGGATTAAGAGCGAGTTAACTACTCCATATAATCCACAATAGAATGGGGTTGTAGAAAGGAAGAATAGAACAATCATGGAAGCTGCAAGGGCCATGCTTCATGATCAAGATCTTCCCATGCATCTATGGGCAGAAGCTGCTAGAACAACAGTGTATGTACAAAACTGTACTCCACACAGAGTACTCGAGAACAAGATGCCTAAAGAAGTATTTTTTGGCAAGAAACCAGAAGTCAACCATCTCATAATATTCGGCTGTCCAGTGTACATACACATTCCAAAATAAAAGAGTACAAAGTTAGATCCTTCAGGAAAGAAGGGTATATTTGTGGGATACTCTGAAGCTCGAAGGCTTACAGAATATACTTCCCAGGATTCAAGAAGATTGACATCAGCAGGGACGTAACATTTAACAAAGACTCGGCTTACAAAAAATCCAAAAAGAGACCTGTTGAATAACCTAAAGAAACAGAAGCAACTAGAATTCATGACACAACCATGAACAAAGAAATTCGAGAAGAAGATAGACAATTAGAAGAACCTCAAGAACCTGTAGATCCACCTCAGGAGAAGAATCCTCACAAGAGGAAACCTGCTTGGGTACAAGAATCTATCCAAGGTGCAAAAAGATATGGGGCTCCAGAAGAAAATCACAGAGAAAGGAAAAGAACTAGGTCCTGCTCCGGTTATGTAGCCTTATTATGTGACTTCATTGATAAAGAACCTTCCAACAATGAAGAAGCGGCAGAAAGGAAAGAATGGAAGGATTGTTGGGTATATGTTATATTCTTTCCATGTGTGTATGGAGGGGAGGTGTGCATGTCAGTGCTGCAGCTCGACGATCCCAAAGGAACCTTCAGCTATTTATAGATTTTATGGCTATATATAGCTGTTTGTGGCTATTTTTAAAATTTGTCTAAAAATATGTAACTTAATCCTGGTTAAGGGATTGGAAGCTTTCTCTAATCCGGCTTAATGGATTAGGGTATTTGGATGTTGTGAAATACCTATATTTTGTATTGTGAGGATTTCATAATGTAATGAAGAGAAAACAGAAGGTGTGGCTACAAGGTTTTCTAGTTTTCCTGGTTAAGGGTTTCCAGGGTAAATCTCTTTGTTTATGTGTGAATGATGTGTTGTGATATCTATTTTGCTTAAAAGAATATGTATGCTTTGATTCTCTACTTAGGTTTAAAACTTACATTTGGTATAAGAGCGTGATTTTGGCATCAAAGGGACACCTTTGCTGCTAAGGGTTCGACGCGGTTGATAGATCTCGGGTCTGTGATAAACTTGGGTTCAGTGGGAGCTTTGCAGTGTTGATTTGTGCATTAAAAGAGAATTGAAAGCACTTCAAGAATTGAGATCAAGAAATTTAATGGCCATAATTTTGAGCTATGGAAGCTCAAAATTAAGGATCTTCTGGTAGATCGGGAACAGTGGATTGCTGTGGATCTAGGTACGAAACCCACTGCAATGTCACAAGATGATTGGGATAAATTAGAAAGAAGGGTGAGGAGTACAATACAATTGTGCTTATCAGACTTTATGTTGTTGAACGTATCTGGTGAAGATAGTGAAGTAAAGCTATGGGAAAAACTAGGGAGTTTGTATCAATCAAAATCCCTTGTGAACAAGTTGTTTCTGCAAAAGAAGTTGTTTCAACTCAAAATGGATGAGAATGACACTATAACAAAGAATTTGAATGTCTACAATACTCTAGTAAGTCAGATAACCTCTATTGGCATTAAAATGGCTGAAGAAGATAAATGTATTACATTATTGTGTTCTTTGTCGGATTCCTGGGACAACCTAATTGTTGCAATAGGTAGTTCTAGCCAGGCGACCTTAAAATTTGATGAAATTGTATCATCCCTACTATCATAAGAGATCAGGAAAAAAACTATGGATAATCATAGCATGGATGCCTTGTCTTTGAAAGGTCCCCCCCAGGAGAGAAACAAAAATAAAGGATCTAGGGGAAGATCTAAATCTAAGGGTAGATCTAAATCCCCAGGAAAAGGAATAAGGAAGTGTTGGAAATGTGGTAAAGCTGGGCACTATAAAAAGGATTGCAAATCTAAGAATGTTGAGAAAGCAAAGGGATATGAGGATACCCCTTCCACATAGGCAAAGAACTCCTCAGAAGAAGAAGGGGATGTGTACCTAGCTTCCACAGGTAATCCTTCAGAACGTGATACATGGTTTATTGACTCAGGTGCGTCATGTCATATGACCCCTCATACGGAGTGGTTCTATGAATATGAAAAGTACAATGGAGGAGATGTGTACTTGGGAGATGATTCACTAGCCAGTATCATTGGGCATGGTAGAGTCAAGCTAAAACTGAAGGATGGAAGGATTAGAACTCTACCTGGAGTGCTACACACTCTAAATCTAGCAAGAAACTTGATATCTATCAGAAAGATGGATGTTGCAGGTGTAAAGACTATGTGTGGAGATGGTGGTTGCAAAATGGTTTGAGGATCAATGGTATTGATGAGTGGATTTTGGTATGGAACTTTGTACAAACTATTGGGAAAGCCCATCATTAATGAATGTAACAATTATGTTGTGCTTGAGGAAGGAGGTAAAGATGACATAACCCTGACTACATCACGAGGAAAGACAATGCTATGGCATCAAAGATTGGGGCATATCGGAGAAAAGGGCCTTCGAGCATTACAAGGTAAAGGTATGGTTGAAGGTATGACTGATTGCACTTTGGATTTTGATTTCTGTGAACATTGCATATATGGAAAACAAAATCGAGTAAGATTTGCATCTGGTGCTACAAGAGCAAAGGGAATTCTAGAATTAATACATAGTGATGTGTTTGGACCTATTCATGTTCCATCATTAGGAAAGTCTGTGTATTATATTTCATTTATAGATGATTTCTCAAGGAACATATGGATTTATTTCCTTTGAAAGAAATATGAAGTATTTGCCAAGTTTAAATAATTTAAGGCTCTTGTAGAAAATCAGTCAAAAAATAAAATAAAGGTGTTGAGGACAGATAATGGTGGAGAGTTCTGTGGGAATGAATTCAAGGAATTTTGTAAGAAGTGTGGTATAGCAAGGAAAAATACTACTCCATACACACCTCAACAAAATGGAGTTGCTAAGAGGATGAATAGGACATTGATTGAAAAAGCAAGGAGCATGCTAAGCAGTGCTGGGATAGGACATGAATTCTGGGTAGAAGCAGTGGAGACAGCACGTTACTTGGTAAACCAATCACCCACATCAGCATTGATTAATAAAACTCCACAAGAGGTATGGACTAATAAGAAACCCTCTATTAAGTGTAAGAAGGAATATTTCACCTTCTACAGACAAAAGCTATTCCTCTGGTCTGAATGGTTCAGATCCAGAACAAATGAATGAGAAAGGATGAAGACCCTCCCTGGATGTCGCAGATACCTGGAATGTCGCTTCGACAGGAAACCTGTGTACCTACAATCAGATTAAACACGCAAACACATCAAAGCTACCAGAACATAATCTATTCATCCATGTTAATGACTAAGGAATCCAACACCATTTACATGTGAAATCAACAGCAACAGTAATGTGCGACGGAAATCAGCTTTGCATTAAGATGAATGGAGAAGTTTACAACAAATTAAGCCTTAATGCCAACATGCATCTCCATGAAACCAATACTTCATCCCCATAAGCTCCAACTTTGCTTTCTATGCTCTCTAATGGCTTAGGCCAAGTGGTCAATCCAATAGCATAACAATACCTCTATAGTTCCCCCCTCAACCATGGACATGAGCTGGTATTTATAAGGCTCAATGGATAGGAATGGTTAAGAGATTTGTGGATGAGGTGGCCTCTAAGATCCTATGATGGGGGATCTCAAGCTGAACTGACCCACAATAGTAGGGATAAGAGAGGATATGAGGCTCATGATCTAGAAGCCTTGAGAAACCTCTATTTTTTCCCATTTTACCCAGGGTACCACCTTTTGCCTCTTATGATAGAGCGGTTCAGGTTAAAAATGCTTATGGACCAAAGGCTATAAGAGGTGGCACCGCTTATGGTAAACAAGATACAGGTGATGCGAGGAAAGTACCACTCATGGATAACGAGGAAAGGGTAGTGCTAAGTATTTTCATGAAAGATTGACAAATAACATGGGTTTCCACTCCAAGTCCTGGGATCAAGGGCAAGTATGTAAGTCAAAGGTCTTATCGCATGGTGGTGACAGGATTTTGGTATAACAGGATGCCCCCCAAAGCATGATTCTTAGAGGGATACGATAATTGAGAGCTTTGAGAGAACAAGTCGTCTCTACGAGGTGAAAATGTCAGCTCGATCGGAGCATGTCGTCAAGTAGGCATCTGTAGTTCATCAATATTTTTGACTCATAGACACAAGTAAACAACTCGTGGCTGTAGACCAATATAAGGCAGATCCATGGGAGGAATAAACAAGCATGGCTATTAGAATACAATGTAGATCCATGTGATAGAGGACTCAAACTTGGACATAGCTACCAGACATACAGCATAGATCTATGTCATACAGACACAAATTTGAGCATAGCCACGACCATACAAATGTGGATCTATGCTAGATATACAAAACTCCATCGCAACCTGAGGGAAAAGCAATGAGTGCTTTAAACAAATACCGAGGGTCTTTGTCTTGTCATTCACAAAGTACGATTCTATCCATGTGATTACAATGATCTAGAGTCAAACATGGTAGAAACCACTTGATTACCGGCCAATGATGTGAACTATTAACAAGTGTGAGGGAGATCACCATTGATGTCAATGATTCCCAAGGTACCCTAGTACAATCTACTGAGTGTGAATAGATGTCCTGATGTCGAACACCCAGTCGATTCTATCGATTAAAGGTCAATGATGTGAACCTATGTCGAGAGCGAGAGAATCTGTCATTAAGGCATACAGATCTCAAGGTACTAAGTATTGTTTCTAAGACTATTTCTCGGATGATGAGCTGATGTCGACGGGAATAGTATCGTCAAAGGAGGGCCATGATGAGTCCCACATAGACGACACAAAACTCAAAACATAGTTCTGGAATGATGTGAATGTAGTAACCATAGGACTGACTAAAAAGTACTGACATAAAGACTATGTTGACTGTAGAGGTAAGACTTCTTCAAATTCCCTTTGAACGTCGGGAGACACGACACAAGACTTGGCAGTATGACTGGACGAGACAAACACAAAATCCAACAGTGGACAATGCATTCTTTTGAAAGACTTAAAGGAGTGACATGACTCATCAAAGTGGATCATCATAGAGATCAGCTGAATACCCAATTGACTGATATGATATGCAAACAAGTTGCATGTTCAAAGGCAACGACAAACTACTACCATTTATTTGCAAAAATGATTCCCTTCCCATTTTCCCCGTCATGATCGATGAGTGCCTCTTTTCGGTTTTACGAGTTCAAAGAGGGTAACAAACACTCAATATAGCTTGTCGGAACACAAGTCCAGACTCATGTGTTTTACGAACCTGAGATAGGAGGGGTTCATTCCTAAAATGGGTCTCTCAATGTTTAATTTAATGAGTCCAATGAAAGAAAACTTGGTATCGTTCATGTTTAGAGAGTCTGAATGATTACGGAAGAAGACTCCAAAAGGGTCCTTTTTAATATGATTTAGTCTCTCAGGCCCGAAAAAGAGTAAAATCATACTTTAGAGAACTCTTCCAGTCATGATTGGCTGGAGTGTTCCTTTTTCATAAGTAGTCTATCCGAACAAAAAAAGAGATAATATACTATTGGAGAGATGACTCTTCAAATTCTTTAACGAGCATGAAGAAGACAAGATCGCTCGACAAGCGATCTTTTCATATTCAGGAAGCCTAAAAAGAGTTTAAAGAGGACACCATGAGGTTTCTTTACACAATGCTAATTTTTACGAGCCTGGAAAGAATTGGAAATGGACTTGACAATCTTTTCATGTTTAAGGAGCCTGCAAAGAAGTGAAAGAAGACTCCATGAGATTTCTTTACACAATGTCAATTTTTACGATCCTGGAAAGAATCAGAAATGGACTCGGACCTTTGATACTAGGTTTAAGCAGCATGACCAAAGTGTCGTAACAAATGCTCATCGACTTTTTCCGTTTTATGGAAGTAAAATTCATAAACAAACTCCCAAATCTTTTTGCTATGGTGCTCCTATCCTGCAATCAACTCAAAAACAAGTGTTAAATGCGCTCATGGCAAACATTAAGGGATTACGATAGATAAATTTTGAGTAAAAAGTGATTTTAAATCAAAACTATAGCATATCAAACCCAAAAATACCTATATAAGTCATGTAAATAGTAAAAACTCAAATCATTTTACTATTTACCCATAGTGGAGAGCATTTGGAGCACTTTCCTAGTTAGATATTCAGCAGCTTATACCAGGGGTTCCCACCATCAGATTTGAGCGCTGTTAGTTGTAGGTAACAGCTAAAACCCTACTCTTTCTTTTCATAGTCTTCATTTTCAGTTTTGATGGAGTTTTGGGATTGTATGGAAAGCCCTAAAACCATGGAAACAGGCATTGTGCATACCCCTTGCGGGATACGCAGTACCCCACTAGAACCACGACTAAAACAAGGCTGACAGGTGGTGCCATCGCCTGTCTCCAATGGTGCACAGGCAGTGCCATCTATGGAGATTTCAAACTGATAGCACAAGCAATAATAAACCATTCTTTTGAATTTAAATGATTGGGTATGATTCTAGTGTGTGCTATGATTATTTTTTGTTGTTTTTTGTTGCTTAATCATGGTGATATGGAAAGAAAGACAACATGACAATGATGGCACCTTTGCTGAAAGAAATGTGGGTTGTATAGCCACATTACGAGACTATGGGCTCCTGAAATTCTTCCGGACCCCAAGCATGGTATCACATGAGCAGTTGTTAGATCACATACTTTGGATGTGGAATTCAGAGCAGTAGCATTTTGAGGTTGGGGCCCATATTTTGATAGTAGAGGTAGAGAACATCTACTTCTTGACTGGTCTCTAGAGATGGGATGCTCCCATCTCGCTGACAGCTTTCCAGGGAGGGGATATTACCACTCGAGATTTGATATATCGCCACTGTGTTCCAGGGACGAGGACATGGAGGAAGAAAATCCCCATCAGAGCAGTGATGGATGGACCACTACGAACTATCCTATTTACCATGCAGAGGGTGGTCGGGATTCAGGATATGCACCAGGATTCTAGGGCACACATGTTATATTCCATAGAGGCCATGGCACCCATGGTATTCAACTGGGTGAAAGCCATGCTTCTGATATTCAATGATCAGCTGACTAAGTGTCAGCAGGGAGAGCTAAAGTAGTTTGGATTTGGTTCCATTTTAGCCTTCTTTTTCTTCGAGTGGGTGCCACAGATGAGACCTCACCTGGTCTTCAGAAGCCTGAGAGCATGGGACTCCCATATGCTGAGGTGGGTCCAGATTATGGCTCATATAGGAGAAGACAAGGGGAAGGTGAAGTTCGGTGACCCATTCTTTAGATGGATCCGTGATCAGATCCTCATGGTGGAGGATTATGCTTATGTGGGCACAGACTTCTGTGGCAATTCTGACCTACCTCTCCCACTTGGCGGACAGTGGGGCGACATCTGTAAGAAGAAAAAAACCCTAAAATGGATGAAATGTTTTTATGTTTTTTTATGTTAAGTAATGAGACTTGGATATTCTCATGCAGATGTTGGAGTAGCGTGACCTAGTGGAGCCTCCCCATTGGATAGGCGAGTTGGAGTTCGATTTTTACCATAAGGAAATGATATCACCAAGGAGTTAGAGGAAAACCTAGAGAGGTTGACCTTGGATATCCCAGATGCTTCCATTGATGACCTCCCTATGAGGTATCAGAGACCTACAACGGGAGTACTGGGTCGATTCAGTAGGCTGCTACGTAGAGTAGCCCGGGCAGTGATGTGCTACCACGAGCATCACTAGACATTGAGTGCATGAGATATTTACTGAAAGCTTATAGCTTCAGGATTTTTTATGGTGATTTTTGCTTGAAAGCCTACGTGCTTTGGATG
>LPNX011069446.1:273077-317159 GCA_001517045.1 Pseudotsuga menziesii | reverse complement strand
ACACACACACACACACACACACACACACACACACACACACACACACACACACACACATATATATATACAGACTTTTACCTAGTGTTTATATGTCTCAAATGGTGAATGTATTTTACATTATTTTATGTATCTTTAAATGTTTATTTACAATGGACCATGTTTGATTTCAATGTCATGAATGGGCAATATGCCAATATAGGATGTAATTAGCTAATGAGTTAGCAACTACATTATGTTCCCTAGGGATATTCCTATAAGTGATGATTTCAAATGATCGTTCTAACAAACATACTCTTCGGAAGAGGTGGAGAAGCACAGGGGTTCTAATGGTGTAGACATGGTTCAGATGAAAAACTACAAGTTGTGAGTCCATCAAGACTACCAGATTTCAAACATCTTGGGAGGTGGCTTCAGTCAGAAGACCAATGACTACTTGATACTTGGCGATGTTATTAGTAGTGGAACCTATACAAACCATTCCTGAACTGACTAAATCTTCAGCCGGGGAATAGAGGACCCAAGCAGCCAAGGTGAGATTCAAGGTGTGGTAGCAAGCTCCATCAGCGAAGCCGTAGAAAGCCATCTGCATGACCAAAACATGGTATAAATAGATGCAGACACTAAACTCAAAACCATCTTGAAAATACTAAAAGCACACTGAAAGCCAAGCAATATACATATATACAATATACTATCCAAGAAAGACCTAGTCATAGTACCTTTTCAAGTACAACCCATTGTGAGGTTCCCCCAAAGGGATTCCATCATAATCAATGAGTTCGTAGGCTCCTTTCTCTAAAACCTTAGAACTGACAAAAGGTCCGTACCACATGGACTCAAACTTACCCTTCCCTATTTTTTCATATCTTTAGTCATAAGTCAAAACTAGGTCACCCTCATTAAAGGCACGAGGTTGGATGGATTTATCGTACTGCTCCTTGACACGTTTCTTATGTGTCTCATCAGCCAAGGCAACATCTCTCTGAGTCTCATCAAGGTTATTCAAGTACAAAAATATTTCTTCCTCTATGGAAGTGTCTGGGAGAAGTTTGATGGCAAGTTGTAAAGATGGAATATGACATTGAATCGGTAAGATAGCTTTGAGTCCATAGACAAGCTGGAATGGCGTGAAACCAGTGGTTGTTTTCACCGAAGTCCAATAAGCCCAAAGAGTGGAGACAAGAATGTGGTGCTAGTTGGATTTATGATCTCCAACCATCCGATGAAGGATAATTTTTAAAACTTTGTTAATGGCCTCTACCTGACCATTAGCTTGTGGATAATATGGCATAGAGTTTTCATGGCAAAAACATAGCTTGGCACTCAGTTCC
Organism: Pseudotsuga menziesii; assembly: GCA_001517045.1. Taxonomy (NCBI): domain Eukaryota; kingdom Viridiplantae; phylum Streptophyta; class Pinopsida; order Pinales; family Pinaceae; genus Pseudotsuga; species Pseudotsuga menziesii. Next base: position 315,828 of record LPNX011069446.1, on the reverse strand, counting down.
TCAATCATTTGATTACGGAAATGGGATCCGTGATCAATAACAATGGACTGTGGGACTCCGAATATTGCTATGATATGATTGAACAAGAAGAGAGTGGCAGTCTTACCATCTTCCACATATGTAGGCATGGCCTCAGCCCATTTTGTGAAATAGTCAATGGCTACGATGATGTAACCATGCCCCCTGGCTGAGGTAGGCTTACAATGCAAGAAGTCAATCCGCCATTTGGAAAATGGGCCAATGGCAATGACAAGGTGTGGCATAGCAATATGAGTGTGCTTTTTGGGATAAAAGTGTTGACAAGGTGGACATTTCTTAACAGCCTCATGACAATCTTTGAAGACGAAAGGCCAGAAATAGCCAGGGTTAAGTATTTTCTGGGCTATAGCTATCCCGGATAGATGACCGCCACATGCTCCAGAGTGGCAATCATTCAACACATGTTCAGCCTCCTCATGGGTGAGGCATCGCCAAAGAATAGAATAAATCCCACGTCTATACAAGGTATCATTCAAGATGAGGTAGTATTTCACGTGGTGATGGATACAGCGACGATTGTCACGGGATAAATGCGGCTAAAATCATTGTGTTTGAAGATAACCAATCAAATATCCATACCATGGATCATTAGTGCTAATCAGGAACAAGAATTCATCCAGAAATGAATCATTGGGCTCAGCTTCCGCCGAAGCACAGGGAAGATCACACATGAGCTCAGCAAAGACCAAGGATTTCTTTGATGTGGCTTTGGTAAATTCCAAATCAAACTCCTGAAGTATGACTATCCAGTGGGAGTACTTGCCCCTGAGCACCTGACAAGTTAGGATGTAATACATCGGGTTCTGGTCTGCCAATATAGTGGTTGTGTGGAGCAAAATGTAGTGACAAAATTTTTGTACAGCAATGACCGTGGCCAATGATAACTTTTGCACACGTGAATAGAAAGTTTCAAAATCCATGAGATTCTTACTAGCATAGTAAATCACGTGCTCCTAACCATTAGTATTTTCCTGCACCAAAACCATAGCGATGGTAGTAGCAGAGGCAGCAATATACAAGAGAAAATCCTTTGAATAATTTGAGGGGTGTATCACGGGTGAATGGGTCAGGGCGTGTTTAAGATTATCAAAGGCGCATTAGGCTTGGTCATCCCAAAAGAACGGGGTGTTCTTCCTAAGGAGATGCATATAATCGTACGTTTTCTTTGCAAAATTGCACACGAAATAGTGGAGAAAGTTTTCCTTCCCTTGCAAACTTTGGAGTTCGAGGAGATTAGTTGGGGTGGTAGAGCTAAAATGGTGGCAATTTTCAGAGGATCAATCCAGATGCCATCTTTGGATACCAAAAAACCTAGCAGATGTCCCGTCTCAACGTAGAAAACAAATTTATGCGGATTGAGCCGTATATTATAATGACGGCATCTCAGGAATATCTCTCTAAGATGACTAGGGTGGTCCTCCCATCACTGTGAATGAGCAGGGAGATCATCAAGGTACGGCTCAACAATATGTTTAATATCATGAAATGCATAAGACATCACACGCTAGAATGTGGCTCCAACATTTTTCAAGCCAAAAGGTAACTTCTTATATGCAAAGGTTCCCCATGGGCAAATGAATGTCGTCTTATGCTGATTGGTGGGTAATATCTCAATCTGATTATAGCTAGAGAAGCCATTCATAAATGAGAAGATGACACTTCTAGCACAGTTGTCGATAATCTGATTGATGTGTGGAGTAGGAAAGTGGTCCTTGGGACAAACTTTATTCAAATCCGTAAAGTCGATACAGACTCTAATGGTGCCCTGCTTTTTATTGACAGTGACAACGTTTGATACCCATTCCATTAGAGGTACAGGATAAATAAACCCTGCTTTAAGAAGTTTCTCAATTTCAGCTTTAATAGCTGTAGCCGTCCGAGGATGGACTAGCCTTAGTTTTTTCTTGACAGGTTTAGCTATGGGATAGGTTTTAATCTCATGGACCACTATGGATGGGTCAATCCCTGGCATCTCTTCATAGGACTAGGAAAAAATATCACGGAATTCTTTGAAAAGTGCCTTGTATGCTTCAGATTCATCTACCGAGCAGTTCTGCCCAACATGAACATGCTCGATGGTATCAGGATTGGCTGATATGTCAATCGGATTCGTCTGAGTAATGTTGCAAATGTTTCCTTCAGAATCTATATCTTGCAGCAATATAGGACTTTGGGGGACATTGACAATATCAGTAGGAAACAAGGATGCATAATCATAGTGAACCACACCGGTATTGGGGAGGAACATGGATCTATGAGGGTGATCCTCCCAAATGGACTCGTCCATATTCATGATCTTGATAATGGACTCATCAGAAGGAAAAGCCTCAGAGAGATAATCAGAACAAGAAGAGAAGGTTCTAACCAGTACGGTAAATGGTAAGGATCTGAAGCCACTAGATGAAGGTTATCAGTGTGATCATCGAAAAAGGTTTGAATGGTGTCATACATTACTTCGTGCGAACTCAACGAGGTGGACTCAACAATTTGTTTACTCCTAGGCTCACAATCAAATGAGGCGATCATATGGACTACCGCGATATCTGTGCTAGGAGGAGTGGATGGAAAAATACCCATAAGGGATGAATCCTTCAACATGCCTACCCCAATCGACTGGTAAAGAGGAGGGGACTGGCCTAACATGGGGATGTTATTAGACATGGAGGTAGTAACATTTGGTGTGAAGAAATCAAGTTGGCCAATGGTAACAATTCTCCCTAGATGCAGAAATTGGACTGTTCAGAATACTATTGAAGCGACAGTAGTCATGGCATAGAACCAATTTCTTCCTAGAAGGAGGTTGTAATCTAACGGGGCATCTACCACTTCAACTTGAATGGAAGCAGTTTTGCCCCCAACCTCAACTGCTAGGGCTGATATGAGACCATGGGGCTGGAAACCCTGTCCGTCAAAGGTCTTGAGAGTCATAGGTGATGTTACAAGCTCAGGAGAGCCGAGGGCTTTCCAACAAGACAAAGACAAAACCAAGGTTGAAGCTCCTTCATCTAGAACCATTCTAAAAACTTTCTTTCCAACTACTTTCATAATGATCTGAAAAGCAAGTTTATGAGGTAACCTAGACTTATAGTTCTCAACATTGAAATGAATCAAATTAGTATTATCCGGGTCTAAAGATCCTAATGCTGTCAACAAGTTTTTGTGTTGTGTGGGGCCACTTTGGAGTACCTCTAAGGTAGACATTGCACAAGGTGCCTGAGCGAGATCTTCAACTACATTATAAAATTGAGCCACTCGAGCATTAGGATCAAAAACATCCTTTCGAAGAGTGCTCTTGGGTGGACACAAAATCATGTCGAGAGTAGGCTTCTGGATGGATAGGGGGACAATAGAGAGGATTCAGGAGAGCTAGAAGAGGGAGCTTTTCCCAAAGAACAATGATCTTCTTTCTTGTCTGCGGGTTTTTCATAATTCTGGCTTTGAGTTCACAGATTAATGGTATCCAAGGACATCATACGAATTTCCTCTGACGAACTAGAGTTTCCCTTATTAGACATGTGGTCTATCAGTTGTTGTTGAGAGGGAAGAGGATCCATGAGTACTGCGAGTGTGGGATTTGACTTAATAAATTCAGAGATTTCATCCCAACAGGGACACTCTTTTGAGAAATGGTCACCTCTGCATAGCAGACATGGATATTTTGCCTTTCTTTTCCCTTTATCATTATCACTGTTGGTTGGTCTTGGATTCTCCTATTGGTTTCTGGGTTTTTTATTCTTATTTTTACCCTTCTTTTTATTATTTCCTGAGGTTTGAGTACTTTGAATACATTTGACTTCGGTAGAAACCTTAGGAATAAAAGGAGTAGGGGTGGTAGCCTAGGGCTGCTTGGCAGGTTTTGCTGCTGACGGGGACTGCATTGAACCAACAATTCCATCAATAGGTACTTCTACTAGTGGCTTGGCGGGATCGGTGCTTCGGAAAGGAGCTTGAGGAATTAAGTCATAAAGAGTTCCAGATTAGGAATAGACCAAGTTTAGGAACTGGGCTCAACTAATAGCCTTCTCTTCAGTAATGGCACCACCCATAGCCACATCTCAAGCAATTGGAGGCAACAAAGATTTGGTAAACCAATCAGCTAATAACTGATCCAGAATAGGGGCCTTAATAAGCCTTCTCTGCCTTCTCCATTCATGAATATGATCGGATATGTTGGTGGATTTCTTCTGTCGCAGAGAAGTTAAGAGATCAGTACCCATTTCATAACGAATAGGGAGCTGAAAGTGTGTAAGAAATACAGTTGCTAACGAGCCAAAATCCACAAACGAATGTTGAGGGATTTCAATGTACCATTCCGTGGCTGTACCGGTCAAAGTTCGCTGAAAAGGTCATAACCAAACTGAATCATCCATGAGGGAGTTTGAAGAACACCACAAATGGAATGTCATGACATGGTTTTTTGGATCGTCTCCCTACTTCCCATCGAACTTCGGGATTTCTGATGGTAACTTTACCAGAATGGGAGGCCACGAGGGATTGTGTTGAATGGGGTCATTAATCAACTTGGACAAATCAGGTAAGTCCAAAGTTGCTAGGAAAGGTAATTGATGGTTGATTTGCACAGACTGGTAATATTGATATGGCATATAATTACTAGTTGTACCGTAAGTGGACCAATAGATAGGTTGTTGTGACGAAGAAATAATGGAAAATACGCCCGTAGGGGGTTGATTTCCGAGATCAGGACCGGTGGGACCACTAGGGCCTCTGGGAGGACGACCACCAGGGCCCCTAGGACCACCAGGACCATTGGGACCACCAAGAACACTGGGACCACCAAGAGGTGGACCACGAGACCCTCCAGGGCTGCTGGGAGGTAAACCTTTAGTGCTATCTAAACCACTAGGAAGAGGGCCACCAGACCCTCCAGGGCCATTAGGAGGAAAGCTACCACCCCCCAGGACCATTAGGAACAAAAGGAATAAAACCACCAAGCCCTCCAAGACCACTAGGACCATAAGGAGGAAAGCCACCAGGCCCTCCAGGGGGAGTACCTCCATAAGGAGGTCTTTTGGCACCTCCCACAGTATGTATAGGTATCCCCCCCATAGCTGGCATGTAATACCAGTTAGGTTGCCCCCATGTCGTAAAATTATTACTAGGGTATGGAATTCCAACATAAGGAATTCCTGTAGGATTAGGTGGATGATTAATGTTCCCTACAGTTATTTGATAACAACAAGCTCCAGAAGATTGAATGGTTACAGGTTGTGCCCGCAAGGGCTGACCTGAACTAGATGGGGGATTAACCACATTAGTATGGGTGGGAGGGACATAAACTATAGATGGTTCTATATTAGAGGTCTGTCCTTGATTAGGTACAACTCCAGTGCCAGATAACGTAGGTCATGTTGAGGGTTTCCCCTAGCACTAGAAGGTAATGACGACACAGGAATTGAAGGTTGGGTCCCAAGTGCAGAAGACCTGGGAAGATTCGAGACAGACATAACATGGGAGGTGGTGGGGTTGGAATTTTGACCTAGGTTGTGTGGTGTTACTGTGCAATCTATAATTAGTTCAATGGGTCTCATAGAATTAGCAAGTGAATGATATCCCATAGGAACAGTTGTGGAACGTGCTGTTGGCGTGCCCAATATGTCATCTATTTGTCTTTCAATCTCCAGTGTATAGAGAATGGATGCATGGTATTGTCTATGTTATTCTTCATTCAGAGAAACTTCTCCAAAGGGTTTACATGAGTGCCATATAAGGCAACGGCCAATCCTATAGAGGTATCCCAAAATGGATCATTGGGACCATAATCCAAACGGGTAGTGTCATCAACATGACCTTCTTCGGGATAATGGGACGAGGTATTTCCCCAAGAAGGTTGTTGGACCAAGGGAGGTGAGTGTGAAGAATATGGTCCGCCACTTTCTGCAACCACACTATCTCCCACCTAGGAGGTGGTAGCAGCTCCTTGGTCGATAGCTTCCATTGGATTTTCTCCTGAACCAGGAATAAAATCGGGTGGGAATCCTTGTACTCTTCTGGATTGTCTTAACTCAACCAGTTTTTACAGTTCCTATCTAAACTAGGGTCTGAAAAACTAAAAAACACACCAAAAATTTTCCCTACACAAGCTATAGGTCAAATAAGCACACTTAAAATGATAGGAGGAGTTTAGATAGTCAAGTCTCTCACCAGGATTGTCAAGAAGGTGCCACTCACGATATACCTTGAGGGTATGTGCGTAGTAATCTCCCCGAATGTTGTTTTCAGTGTATGGCTCCAAGCAAGACGGCCAAAGGGCTTTCCTCACATGGATAAGGTATCCTAGTGGGGTATCCCGATATACTCAAGGTACGTGGGAGCTCGAATCGGTAGTAGTGTTGTCTAATGCATAACCATACACAAGGGACCTTTCGATATACAATCGAGTACATGAAGTACCTTTTTATATACCTCAAGGGTACATGAAAGGTCGTTCGATATACCGACGGTACGTGGAAGAATCATGCGAGTCCCGGGATGTAATGCGGACAAATAATGACAGCTCCTACACTTAACGACACCCGAACACGTCTCTAACCTATCACTCCAATTGCTATGTAAATTTTAACCTATAACTACTGTTAATTTTAAAGTGGATGGTTAAGCGAATGCACGATGTTTTGACAAAAAAAGTAAAACCATGCAGTAAGCAAAATATTACACTTTACCATTTAGTATGCCTACTTACAGGAGGGAAAGAGAGTGTTTTATTTTGTTTCCAAAACCAAAAATATTTCCAAACAACAATCTTGAACACAAAATCAAAGACAAGCAGCAATTTCCAAACTGATTTTTCTTTTCTGAAAGCAATAAGAAGGGGAAGAATCTCTTTTTCTAAAATAAAAACAAGAAGCACACTAAATGCAAATGCACTCTATCTTAAATTTTCTTAAAACATAGGCAAATATAACTTAAATCTACCATATTTTTATTTTGATGGGATAGTACTAAATGCTTAAGAGACAAAAGAACATGAAGAGCCCGAAAGCTTGTAAATCCAATCAGAGATCCAATGTCCAATTCTCAATGATGATAACCTAATCTCAGTTAAAAATTTCCTTTTTTAAAGGAGGAAAAAGAAGTTTTCTATGCAAACAAGAAATGAAACCTAGACGCTAATCAAATGTTTTTCTTTTAGTCTATCTCATAGAGATGAAAAGAGATCTTACTAACACCCTAAGCTTTTCAAAAACAAGAAGTCCTTTCACAAACACAACCAACAAGCACCAAAGTGAATGAACAATCAATAAGCCTAATCTAGCTTTTGAATTTTCCAATCAAACCAATCTTTAAACCATAAAATTTCAAACCAGAAGCATCAGATTTTGATACACAAGCCTAACAGTGCAGGGCTGAAAGCAAATCCACTCAATTTTTTTGCAAAAAAATGAGAAAAAAGAGGTCTTGTAATGATTCCTACTTGGCACTGCGCTAGGTAGGACCTTGACAGAGTGGTTCTAGACCAGCACCGCTTCTCGCCAATAGGACTCAGGCGATGGCACCATGGGCTGCTAACTAGGTCCAAGCAGTGACACTACTTCTCGCCAACTGCATAAGCATGGTTCCCTGTAAAAATACAAAACACAACAGAGAACGACAGATCAAGTCAAAAAAGACCAGATCCAGGTAAAAACTGATAGATTGAGAGTGAGAAATAGCATAAAAGGTCAAAAATAATTCATATCTAGATAGATCTGGAAGTTTCAAACCAAAATCCACTGATTCAGATAGAAAATATAACTGAAGTGAGCTGGAGAATGAGCCTAGATTTGGACAAGAGTTGAAGAACTGAGGAAGATCAAATCAATTGATACGTATATTCATTCCCCAGTGGAGTCGCCAGATTTGTAAGCAAGAATATTTCACCTTCTACGAACAGAAGTTGTTCCTCTAGTATGAATGGTTCAGATCCTGAACAAATGAACGACCAAGGATGAAGACCCTCCCTAGATGTCATGGATACCTGGAATGTCACTTCGACAGTAAACCTGTGTACTTACAATCAGATTAAACATGCAAACACATCAAAGCTACCAGAACATAATCTATTCATCCATGTCAGTGACTAAGGAATCCTTCAACATTTACATGTGAAATCAACAACAACAGTAATGTGGGACGGAAATCAGCTTTGCATTAAGATTAATAGAGAATTTGACAACCAATTAAGCCTTAGTGTTGACATGCATCTCCATGAAAACAACACTTCATCCCCATAAGCTCAAACTTTTCTCTCTATGCACTCCAATGGCTTGGGCCAAGTGGTCAATCCAACAACATAACAATACCTCTATATTTCCCCCCTCAACCATGGACATGAGCTGGTATTTATAAGGCTCAATGGATAGGAATGGTTGAGAGATTTGTAGATGAGGTGGCCTCTAAGATCCTGTAATGGGGGATCACGAGCTAAATTGACCCACAATGATAGGGATAAGAGAGGACACGAGGCTCATGATCTAGAAGCCTCAAGAAACCTCTCTTTTTTCCCATTTTACCCAAGGTACCACCTTTTTCCTCTTATGATAGAATGGTTCAGGTTAAAAATGCTCATGGACCAAAGGCTATAAGAAGTGGCACTGCTTATGGTAAACAAGATACAGGCAGTGCGAGGAATGTACCACTCATGGATAACCAGGAAACGGTGGTGCTGAGTATTTTCATGAAAGATTGACAAACAACATGGGTTTCCACTCCAAGTGCTGGGATCAAGGGCAAGTATGTAAGTCAAAATTCTTATGACATGGTGGTGACAGGATTTTGGTATAACATTAAGCATCTGAAATTTTTTGGTTGTGATGCTTATGTACATGTTCCAAAGGAGAAAAGGAGCAATTTGGATAACAAAGCTGAGAAGTGTATCTTTATTGGATATAAAGATGGTATGAAAGGGTATAAGCTTTGGAATCCTATAACTAAGAAGACTGTTTACATTTGAGATGTTGTGTTTCAAGAGGTCAAAGAAGTCCCTAGACAAGAAGTGAATCCAATGGAAAGGGAACCAGAGAAAATAGAGTTTAAGTTAGAAGGTGAAGAATCTGACTCAATAGAAGAAGCATAATCAGAAGAAGAAGAACCTCATACTTCAGTTTTGAGGAGATCATCTTGAGAAATAAGGCAACCGGAAAGGTATTCCCCTCCTGATTTTTGCTCTCATTTTGTTATGTCTATTACTAATGATGATCCTAGAAATGTGAAGGAATTTGTTAATTTAGAGGATAGTGATCTCTAGAAAAAGGCCATGGATGAAGAAATGGATTCGTTGGACAAAAATGAAGCTTGGAATTTAGTCCAGTTACCGGCTGGGAGAAAAGTTGTTGGGAGCAAATGGTTATTTAAAAAGAAGTTGAATGCAGAAGGTAAAGTGGATAAGTATAAATCCTGCTTGGTAGCAAAGGGATATTCTCAAGTAGAGGGGATTGATTTTGGTGAAATATTTTCTCCAGTTGCAAAATTAACTTCTACTAGATTTCTCCTTTCTATTGTTGTTGCTTTTGATATTGAAGTAGAGCAAATGAATGTGAAGACAACATTCTTACATGGGGATCTAGAAGAAGAAATATACATGAAACAACTAGAAGGGTTCATAGTAAAGGGAAAGAATGAGTTGGTATGTAAACTAAAGAAGTCCCTTTATGGTCTAAAGCAATCTCCAAGGATGTGGTACCAAACATTTGACACATACATACTTGGATTGGGGTTTGTGAGAAGCAAAACTAATCACTATGTATATTCCAAACAGGTTGGTGATCACTTCATTAACATAGTTCTGTATGTTGATGACATGTTGTTGATTGGAAACAACAAAAATGTTATAAAGGAGGTGAAGTCTCAACTGTCCTCTAAGTTTTATGTGAAAGATCTCGATGCTGCAAACTTCATTCCGGGAATGGAGATAAGAAGATATTGTGCAAACAAACTGATCAGTTTAAATCAAAGAAAATATGTTGAGACAATACTACAAATATTTAACATGTACGAAAGTAAGCCGGTCAAGGCTCCTATTCCTGTAGGTGTAAAGTTATCTATAGAGAAATGTCCCAAGAAACAGGAAGAAGAAGAAGATATGTCACAGGTTCCATGTGCCAGTGCATTTGGTAGTTTGATGTATGCAATGGTATGTACAAGGCCAGACATTGCTCATGTAGTGGTATTTTTGAGTAGGTATATGTCAAAACTAGGAAATCAGCATTGGACAGTTGTAAAGTGTTAGAATTTTATCATTAAGCTATCATAACATTAGGATATTTAACTGAGAGAATAACAAGCACAAAAATCAAACAAAAGAGACAATGAACACAGTGTTTATCCCCGGGGAAACCATAAATGGTGAAAACCCCACAACTTCCTCAGAGATAGAATCAGCACCAAAAGTAAAACCCAAAAAACATAAAGATGATCTCCACAGCTTCTGTCTCTCTCTCTCACACTAAGAGAGCTTCTCCTCTCTCACTCATGTGCCCCAATGAGTGAGTGTGTGTGTGATAAATAGAAAGACTCACTCTCTATTTATATTCTTCCATTCACTTGAAACCCACTCCAACATGTCAGCCTCACTTAACAATTACTTACTAGATCCAACATCTTAAGGAGTGTCTAATAACCCTAGTGCCCCACAACTTGTGGGGACCTTGCCTCCTCCGAAAAATAGGTGGGTAACACAATGGTGGGGACTATTGCCCCGATTTATAATGACCCACCTAGGGTCGACTTCACTAGGATATTCTAATAGCCCTAGGGCCCCACAACTATGGGGACTTTAGCCCTTGACCAATAGGAAGGTTACCCATAATGACTTGACATGACTTTCTCATTATAGAAACTTCCTGGAATAAACATTGGGGTATGACATGACTCAATTACATTATAGACACATCCAAGAATAAAAATTGGGGTACAATACATAAGATATACGGATGAATACATTCCAAAGTTACAAATACATTAACACTCCCTCTTAACTAGAAAGGTATTCTCTCGCCACAATATATCAGCACAAGTATTCTTCGTTGTATCATCTGGATCATCATCAAGTCATCTTCATCTTCAAGTCATCTTCATCTTCAAGTCATCTTCATCTTCAAGTCATCTTTATTTTCAAGTCATATTTTTATTCAATTCATCTTCATCTTTGGATTTGGATCATGACTCGATCTGGATCATCACTGGATCTGGATCATCACTCGATTTGGATCATCACTGGACATAATCCTTGAATTTGGATTATCACTTGATCTGGATCACTACTATTGGATCATCATCACTGGATCTGGATCATCATCACTCGATCTAGATCATCATTGGGTCATCATCATGAGTGCTATCTCTTGATTCTTCTTGTCATAGGAACCTATACAGAGCCAATCCTTTTTCATACTGGTTGTATCATCACAGAGCCAATCCTTTTTCATACTATATGAGGCATCACAGAGCTGGTCCTTTTTCATACCAGATGAGGCATCATAGAGCTGGTCCTTTTTCATACCAGATGTGGCAGCTACTCAGAGCTAGTCCTTTTTCATACTAGATGAGGAACCTACACAGAGCTAGTCCTTTTTCATACTAGATGTGTCTTCATAGAGCCAACCCTTTTTCATGCTAGATGTGGGACCTACACAGAGCTAGTCCTTTTTCATACTAGATGTGTCTTCACAGAGCCAACCATTTTTCATGCTGGATGTGGGACCTACACAAAGATAGTCCTTTTTCATACTAGATGTGTCTTCACAGAGCCAGCCCTTTTTCATGCTAGATGTGGCACCTACACAGAGCTAGTCCTTTTTCATACTAGATGTGTCTTCACAGAGCCAGCCCTTTTTCATGCTGGATGTGGGACCTACACAGATCTAGTCCTTTTTCATACTAGATGTGTCTTCACAGAGCCATCCGTTTTTCATGCTGGATGTGGGATCATCACATACACTTGACAATGGAAGGAACCAATCCTCTCACCATGTCATAGCTCTTACATCCAACCATGGAAGGAACCAATCCTCTCACCATGTTGGAAGGGCACAACACTTATATCTGACCATGGAAGGAACCAATCCTCTCACCATGTCAGAATGGCTCAGCATGGACACATCACTTCCTCTTGGGAGGAATCTCGAACTGGAGAACACCAAGCTTCTCCCTGAAGTACTCAAACTTCACTCTGGCCATTTCTAGCATAGAATCACATCAGGGCTGATTACATCCAAGGATAACTTGCGAGATTTTCCAAAACCTATTACATCCAAGAACAACCTAAAGGACAAATTACGTCTGAGCAACCTACGAGCTTCGCCACGATTTATGCTCTGATGACCTGTCTTACCAGCTATGATAGAACTCCCTCTTTCGAGAGATCTTGATCTAGATCACCAACTAGAGCTTCACCACTCCTCTCTGCATCATACCAAAATGCAAGTGAGATCAATCAAATCAAATAGTAGTTTTCAGAAGAAACATACTACCTCTCAAATCACAAGTGGCAACATCTTTTGCCTCGACTGTACTCAGTGCCATGCAGGACTCCATCCTATCAAACCAAAAGATCACACCTGATCTCATACTAAAGTAGCACCTCGAAGTGCTCATCCTATCAATGGCACTACCCGACTAATACAAATACACATAACCCTCCAGGTTAATCTTTTGATTCACTTCATACTTGAGCCCATAATCAACTGTACCCTTCAGGTACCTCACTACATGCTTTGTAACCATCAAGTGAACATGTCTCAATGTGTTCACAACAAAGAAAATATCTAGTCTCGTATTTGTCAGGTACATCAAGAAATAAATCATCTGACAATACATCATGGCATCAACCGACTCTGATGAAGCAACACTCAATAGCTTCAGGTTTGATGCCATAGGTATGGTCATGGCCTTGCAATCACCATCTTGAACCTCTTCAGGATCTTTACTACATACTTCCCTTTTCCACACCTTCATGCCTAGAACATAGTGCATCAAAAAATAACAGGAGCATCACTGGTGTTTCGCCTTCAACCTTGAAGCAAAGGTTGGAATCCACTTTACTCTCAGTAAATCCTAGAGTCATTAGTAATCTATCCATCCTGTCATACCATGTCGAAACTTAGGATATTCTGCAGTCACTCCCTCTGAAGCATCATACTCCCTCTGTCTTCCATACTCTATGCATTGAAAAATTATGTACTAGAGTGACATTCGATACCAATATCCTATATCTTGAACCTTTTCAAAAGTTCTTCTCACACCCATCTGTGAGCTTGTCATCCCCTATCAACCTTGTCACAAAGGTCCATATCTTCATCAAGCTCCTCATGTATGTGTTATCCCATGGGTGTCTTCTGAGCTCGTACAAGGCCTTCTTTCATTTGCACAAATTATTATGCATGTCATGTGACTTTACTTCCAATGGCTGCAAATGTCTCTTCATAGTCTATGCCTTGTATCCCACGATGTTTCCATCTACTGCATGATGGAACTACGAACTTCCTTTCATGTATCGATATTGCATCCTAGACATCATTCTTCTTGAACTGGTCTTCCCTTTCTTCTTGGGATATTCTACATCAATGATGTCGCTGTATTCGTCATATTATTTTTCATTTTTGAACTATCGCCACTTGTTCTTCGGAACAAGTCCCATTCTTCTTTGTTTGCAGGCGATGATGTATGTGATCTTTCCTACAAGTCAAATGCATTTGTATGGTTAGAAACATTTCATAAGGAATATTCATACTAGAAAATTCTTATGCATAAAGATATGATCATGCAACTACTTTAGCCAATACAACATTCATCCATATCTCACAGAAACTTTTCTAGATGCCTTCCATCTCCACCAGGACAACATTGAGATTGTGCACTAATCCTATATGTCAGCAAAGAGGTTTCATTCTAGATAAGTAGCAATGTAGATTTGTATAGCACCATGAGCTACTTACCCATCACATGCATATTAGTAGCATATTGTCGTTAATGCAAACATTCTATCATGCATAATATAGTAACTGAATATAAACAAATGCATAACAAAACAATGTCATGAAATGACAATTGAATACTTATCTTTATTTGTTTCGTGGGTAGACTCCTTCTTGAGTCTTCAGCTTCATCGTCTTCTCCATTCATGATAGCATCATTTCTTATCCAAATTCTAAGGTGGATAAGAGGTTCTTCAAGAGTTGAGTTCTTCATATTCCTCATCACTTGAGGGATCTTCTTTGGATGGTGAGAGCTTGATCTTCAATTTCTCCCATCTTCTCTTCTCTTCTTATGAGTCGAGCTTCTTCTTCTTCCCAGAGTCTACTGAAAGTAATCACTTCCTTCTGGCACAAATTCCCTGAATGAATGAATCCCATGATCCTGGGAGGCCATTCAAGGTGGCCATCACCACTTCTAAATTCTTCACTTCTTCTTTTACCGCTTCAAGTTGTTCTTTGAATTGAGAGACCCTTATCACTGCATGGTCTCTGCATTCTGGATTTTCACATTCTTCAACTTGTTTTCTCAAAGCCATCTTCTGATTTAAGTTCTTCCCTTCAGATAGCTTGGTCAAGGAATCAAACATATTTGGTGTCTTTAGGAAAGACATTTATGGTACAATTTGATTCGTGATTGAATCAATGATGATCTTCTTGGCCTTGACCAAGTTCTTCTTGTGTAAGGCTTTGAGCCTCACCTCCCTCTGGAATTGGAATATCTAAACTCATGTAGATGTCCAATCCATTTTCTTCAGAGAGATCATATACTTTCATGCTTGGAAGTTTTCAACTTCACCAACCTTGTCATCAAGCTGGTGTGATAGATCACTTTGAAATGAGAACCTCAAATGAAAATAGAAAAAGATTAGATCTCACCGATTTGAGGTGTCCGTCCTAGTTCTGGAGCTGGTTGATCTAGGGTTTGTCAGGGAAACCCTAATTTTCAAAACTTGGAATATTTTAGATATAATTCGATAGATAGATAGATCTGTTCAAATGGAGCTGTCCAATATACTCCTTTTCTGAAAACAGTGGAGGGAAGCTCCCGGAACAGGAAGCCCTAGTTTTCCAATTTCTTCTATAGAAATTCATGTCACTGTTTCTATGATATCTCTAAAATTACTACTCCTCTATGTCTACAATTTAGAATTGTGGTAACCTCGTATGTCCCTTATCCAACACCATAGGTTTCATAAGAATTGGTTTCACCAATTGGGATTTATGATCCTTTTACCAAGGTGACCTATTACAGGACTGTTCAGAACAACAAAGTTGTACGGACTTGCACATGTCATGGGTTCATATTCAGAGTCTAAACTTTAGACAAAAGAAATTAAATTCCATTCCCTTTCTAGAACTGCTTCAGGAATTCCATTTGGACCTCTGTATCCCAATATATAGCAATTCACACTAGGTGTCCTGTTTAGGGATGAATTCTAGAAGAGGCTGGAACCCTGACTTAGAGGGATCATATTGTCCAAAATACAGTAAATCAGAGGCAGAATTTTGGACACAATTTAAATTAGGGTTTTATCTTCGGCACCTGCAATTTTCATCTCCTTCTCCTTCACCAATCTCGAGATATAGCGAATGTACCAAAAGTTATCAGTTTTAGTATTTAGGGTTTTTCTAGCTCGGGGTCAAACTAGTGTTTGACTTTCTCAAAGTTTCACCCAACCAAAATTATTGATCCAGGTCTCTAAACTTCGATTTTGATGAGGAGAACAGTCCTATGCTGGGATCACTCAATAATTCCTCTTATGTAGAAATCCCTAATTTCCACATCAAAAACTGAAAATGCTCAGAATCGAATTTTGATTCAACAAAAATATGCACCCTTCAATGGAGAGTCAGCCTAGCATTCTTTAGCTGATGGATTGTGGAGAGAGACCTAAAAAGTAAGAAGCCCTAGATTCTACAGCTGCACAATGTCTTCTTCTCAATTTATCTCTGATACCATGTTAGAATTTTATCATTAAGCTAGCATAACATTAGGATCTTTAATTGAGAGAATAACACGCACATCAATCAAACATAAGAGACACTGAACACAGTGTTTATCCTCAGGGAAACCATAAATGGTTAAAACCCTGCAACTTCCTCAGAATTAGAAACAACATTAAAAGTAAAACCCGAAAAACATAAAGATGATCTCCATAGCTTCTGTCTCTCTCTCTCTCACTGAGAGAGCTTCACCTCTCTCATTCATGCACCCCAATGAGTGAGTGTGTGTGTGATAAATAGAGAGACTCACTCTCTATTTATATTATTCCATTCACTTGAAACCCACTCCAACATGCCATCCTCACTTAACAATTACTTACTAGAGTCAACATCTCTAGGAGTGTCCAATAACCCTAGTGCCCCACAACTTGTGGGGACTTTTCCTCTTCCGAATAGGAGGGTATCACAATGGTGGGGACTATTTCCCTGACTTACAATGACTCACCTAGGGTCAACTTCACTAGGATAGTCTAATAACCCTAGGGCCCCACAACTATCGGGACTTTAACCCTTGACCAATAGGAGGGTTACCCACAATGACTTGACATGACTTTCTCATTATAGAAACTTCCTGGAATAAACATCAGGGTATGACATGAATCAATTACATTACAAACACATCCCAGAATGCACATCAGGGTACAATACATAAGATATACAAATGAATACATTCCAAAGTTACAAATACATCAACAGAAAGAGGGTCTTCAAATATTTGCGTGGCACCACAGATTATGCAATCTACTACCAAGGAAGACCTAGACCAAACAGAGTAATAAATGTACATGGATTTGTTGATAGAAGATCTACAAGTGGGTATGTGTTTAACCTATTTGGAGGAGCTATCAGTTGGATGAGCAAGAGACAAGTTGTAGTTGCACTCTCAACTACAGAAGCTGAATACATGGTAGCCACTCATGCAAGGAAAGAAGTTGTGTGGCTGCAAAGATTGTGTTCAGGTGTTGGGTTTGTACAGAAAGGTGTAAGGTTAGATTTTGATAGCCAAAGTGCGATATTCCTGGAAAAGAACCGTGCTTATCATGCTAATAAAAATCATATTTATGTGCAATATCACTTTGTGAGAGATATGGTTGAAGACAAGAAGGTGCCGCTAGAGAAGGTTGACACCATGAAAAATGTTGCAAACTCATTAACAAAGTCTGTTAGGACAGAGAAGCTCTCTTGGGGTAGAGAATCTATGGGTATTGATGCCCTGAACCTATGACTTTATGAGTACATGACTCATTGCTATGCAAAGGAAAAAACAAGTGGGAGAATGTTGGGTATATGTTATATTCTTTGAATCTATTTATAGTTGTTTGTGGCTATTTTTAGAATTTGTCTTAAAATATGTAACTTAATCTCGGTTAAGGGATTGGAGGATTTTTCTAATCCAGGTTAACGGATTAGGGTATTTGGATGTTGCGGAATACCTATATTTTGTATTGTCAGGATTTCATAATGTAATGAAGAGAAAATAGGAGGTGTGGCTCCAAGGTTTTCTGGTTTTCCCGGTTAAGGGTTTCCAAAGTAAATCTCTATGTTTATGTGTGAATGATGTGTTGTGATCTCTATTTTGCTTAAAAGAATCTGTATGATTTTATACTCTACACAAGTTTAAAACTTACAAGGATGCTATGATCGAAGAGTATCAATCGATCATGAAGAATGATGTCTAGGATATTGTCCCAAGACCAGAAGGGAAGTCTGTTGTAACTTCCAAATGGATCTACAAGATCAATGATGCTGCATATGGTAGCATAGAGAAATATAAAGCAAGATTTGTAGCTCGTGGCTTCTACCAGAAAGAAGGAATATAATATGAAGAAATGTTTGCACTTGTAGCTAGATACACTTCCATCAGATCAGTACTTTCTCTAGATGCAGTGATGAAATGGAAGATACACTAGATGGATGTCAAGACTACTTTCTTGAATGGTGTAGTGGAAGAGGAAGTGTATGTGGAGCAGCCACTCGATTTTTGAGACACATGACAGGGAGACTCATGTGTGTAAATTGAAGAAAGCCATGTACAGTTTGAAACAAGCACCCAGAACATGGTACGGTAGAATTGACAGCTTTCTATCCAGTTTGGGCTTTACCAAGAGTAAAGTAGATTCCAACCTTTACTACAAGGTTGGAGATGGTAACCCAGTGATAATCCTACTGTATGTAGATGATATTTTTGTGACAAATATGGATGGGTTGATTTCTGATACGAAGAGGAAGCTTGCTGCCAAGTTTGAAATGAAATATTTGGGTATGATGCACTATTTTCTAGGCATGGAGGTGTGGCAGAATGCAGATGGAATTTCCCTGGGACAAGGGAAGTATACGGTAGAGATCCTGAAGAGATTTAGGATGATGGATTGCAAGGCCATGACCACACCTATGGCATCAAACTTGAAGCTCTTGAGTGATGCTTCATCAGAGTCAATTGATGTTACGATGTATCATCAGATTATTGGGTCCTTGATGTACCTGATGAATACGAGACTAGATATTTGCTTTGTTGTGAACACCTTGAGCCAGTTCCTGACAGATCCAAGACATGTTCACTTGATTGCTACAAAGCATATTCTGAGTAACTAAGTGGTACAGTTCATTATGGGATCAAGTATGAGGCGAATCAGAAGATTAACCTAGAGGGTTATGTTGATTCAGATTGGGTAGGCAGTGCCATCGATAGGAAGATCAATTCAGGGTGTTGCTTCAATATGGAATCAAGTGTGATCTCTTGGTTTAGTAGGAATCAGTCTTGTGTGGAACTGAGTACAACTGAAGTAGAGTATGTTGTAGCTTATTTAGCTAGTTGTGAGTTAATATGGCTGACGAAGGTACTATCTAATTGATCTGATCTCCAGTTGGATGCTACTTGTATATATTGCGACAACTAGAGTTGTGTGAATTTTTCGAAGAACCCGGTGTTCCATGACAAGTCGAATCATATCGAGATCAAATATCACTATATCAGGGATATGGTGTAGAGAGGAGTAGTGAAGATCCAATATGTTGCAACAGATGAACAAATAGCTGATGTGTTGACTAAGCCATTAGCCAAAGTGAAGTTTGAGTACTTCAGGGAAAAGCTTGGTGTTCTCTAGATAAAGGTTCCCTCCAAGGGGAAGTGATGAGTCTGTGATCCATTCTGTCATGGTGAGAGGATTGGTTCCTTCCATGGTCAGATGTAAGGGCTGAGCCATTCTATCATGGTGAGAGGATTGGTTCCTTCCATGGTCAGATGTGAGTGTTGAGCCATTATGAGGTGACTGTGATATGTGTTCTCACATGATCAGATATACGTGCTAAATTCTATTCTATGAATAGAGGTACCTGGTCAGTTACCAGGAATACTTAGCCTAGATTTGAGGGCCATTCTGATATGACTATGGGATGTGTTCTCACATGATCAGATATAAGTGCAGGGCCATTCTGATGTGATTCAGGGATGTGTTCCCACATGATCAGATATAAGTGTTGAAGGACATTGTCTGGGAGAATGGAGGCACCTGGTCAGTTACCAGAAATCCTCAGCCTGGGGATAAGATCCATTCTAATGTGACTATGGGATTGGTTCCCACATGATCAGAGGTAAGTGCAGATCCTTTCCACAGATGATAGTAGGTGTGTCCTATCATGCTGGTGGATGTGAGTTCTGTTGCTTTTCACAGATGGTAGTAGGTGTGTCCTACCATGCTGGTGATTGTAAGTGATGTGCCATTTCATAGATGGTACTAGGTGTGTCCTACCATGCTAGTGATTGTAAGTGTTGTGCCTTTCTACAAATGATAGTAGGTGTGTCCTATCATGCTGGTGGTTGTAAGTGCTGAGCCTTTCCACAAATGATAGTAGGTGTGTCCTATCATGCTGGTGGTTGTGAGTGTTGTGCCTTTTCACAGATGATAGTAGGTGTGTCCTATCATGCTGGTGAATGTAAGTGCTGGGCCCTTTTTGACATGGTTCTTGGATGTGTTGCTCCCGTGGTTAGATGTGAGTGCTAGGCATGCATTTCTGACATGGTGTTTGATGTGTTCCTCTCATGGTCATATGTAAGTGCTGGGCAGGCCATTCTGACTTAGGGTCAAACATAAGTGCTGAAGAAGACCTACATGGAGGCTAGGCCTACAAAAAGCATGAAAAAGGGTTGGCTCTGTAGAACTTCCTGTGATGAGAAGAACCATGAGATAACACCTGTGATGATGATCCAGTGATGATAATCCAACGGTGATGATCCATATTGAGTGATGATCTAGATCCAGTGATGATGTTCTAGTGATGATCCAAATCAAGTGATGATCTAGATCCAGTGATGATGTTTGAGTGATGATCCAGATCGAGTGAAGAAATTGAACTGGTGATGAAGATGATGAGAACTCAATTATGATCCAGATGATACAAAGAAGAAGACTAGTGCTGAAAAATTGTGTTGAGAGAATACCTTCCTAGTTAAGAGGGAGTGTTGATGTATTTGTAACTTCAGAATGTATTCATCCGTATATCTTATGTATTGCACCCCGATGTTTATTCCAGGAAGTGTTTGTAATGTATATGAGTCATGTCATGCCCTGATGTTCCTATCGGGAGATTCAGTAATGTAAACAAGTCATGTCAAGTCATTATGGGTAACCCTCCTATTGATCAAGGGTTAAAGTCCCCGCAGTTATGGGGCCCTAGGTTTATTAGACTCTCCTAGAGAATTCAGACCTAGTGAGTTATATTCAAGTCGAGAATTAGTAAAAATAGAGAGTGAGCCTCTCTATTTATCACACATTCACTCACACTTAGTTGCAGCGCATAAATGAGAGAGAATAAGTTGTTGGGACAAGAGAGAGAGAGACTACTATTGTCAGGAGATCATCTTATTTTTTGGGGGGGGTTTCTTTTGGTGTTGATTCTATCTCTGAGGAAGTTGCAAGGTTTTCTCCTTTATGGTTTCCTTGAGGAAAAACGTTGTGTTCATTGTCTCTTATGTTTGATTGTTGTGCTTTTTATTCTCTTAGTTAAAGATCCTAATATAATTCTAGCTTAAATGATAAAAATCTAACAGCTTGAATATGAAGATGACTTGAAGGTGAAGATTGCTTGAAGATGAAGATATGATGATCTAGATGATACAGAGAAGAAGACATGTGATGATAAATTGTGTCGAGAGAATACCTTCTTAGTTAAGAGGGAGTGTTGATGTATTTGTAATATAGGAATATATTCACTTGTATATATTATGTATTGTACCCCGATGTTTATTCTGGGAAGTATCTATAATGTAGTTGAGTCATGTCATGCTCTGATGTTTTGATCGAGAGATTCAATAATGTAAACAAGTCATGTAAAGTCACAGAGTATAACCCTCCTTATTGATCAAGGGTTAAAGTCCCTGCAGTTGTGAGACCCTAGGGTTATTAGACTCTCCTAGAGAAGTCGGCCCTAGTGAGTTATTGTCAAATCGAGAATTAGTATAAATAGAGAGGGAGCCTCTCTATTTATCACACATTCATATTCATTCACTCACACTCAGTTGTAGTGCATAACTGAGAGAGAGAGAAGAAGTTGGGACAAGAGAGAGAGAGACTACTGCTAATGGGAGATCATTTTACTGTCTTTGGGTTTTACTTTTGGTGTTGATTCTATCTCTGAGGAAGTTGTGGGGTTTTCTCCTTTATGGTTTCCCCAAGGCAAATATTTGTGTTGATTGTCTCTTTTGTTTTATTGTTGTGCTTTTTATTCTTTCAGATAGGATCCTAAGATCATATAGCTTAATTGTTAAAAATGTAACAAATTCCGCATTATGCATCCCACTTGTGGAATAAACCGTTGCGGAAATAATCAATTGCAGAAATAAAGATCGCAAAGCCGCATCTCACATTCCTGCATGAGTAAAGGAGATTTGTGGAAGGAAAATCTACGGGGAACATAATTTACAAAGGACGTTTCCACATCCCACATCCTGCATCCTGCAAGTTGCAGAAAGAAATCCAACCTGTTAATAGAAGTCTTGGGAATATTTGATCATTCAGGCCATCACCAATCCGGCCATCTAAGCACCATAACATGCATTGAAATAAATGTACACATATGCATACAATTGCAATTATATAGTTGAATAAATTCATCAATTCAACAAATTAGGAATTTTTACCATATTTCATTAAGAAATTACAATTGCAAAGATTAACACAGAGATACTTATCTTTGAAAGAAGTTTGTTCCACAACCAGCTATGTCACTACAACATTCCACCCAACCATAGGCCCATTCTCTCATCAATCTCTCAGCAACACTGCCACCCCCGAGCTGGGCATGATCCCCACAAGGAGTAAGGAACACTAGCAGGCTCACACAACCAAGAATACAACCAAACTCAGTCAAGCCAACACAGTTGGGTTTATCAGGATGCAAACAAACAAGACAGTATACTGTTGGGTTTATTAAGCTAATCATCCAACCCAATATTCACATTAAGGACCATACAATCCAACTAACATATGGGTTTATCAGGATGCAAAGGGGCTAGAAAACTTGAACTGCTAAGCTAGTGAGCTCAACCATTGAACTATGGACACCTGCACTAGATCAAGTTTGGCGCCTAAAAAATCTTCTCACCAAACACAAGGAAGCATACCCTTCTTTGCTACATAGTCCCTCAATCTATGCCTTCCATTCCAGTGTTGTTCAGGATGTGCAAAGAGGAAAACCAACCCCTCTAGATCTATTTGTGAGGTTCCTTCCTACACTAGGTTTATCAATCTATTTTATATCCAATTCCACTCCAAACCAATTCAAACCAAGGAAAAATATGCACTCACAGTGAACCAAAATGTCCACATAGCAAAATAGGCTTCCGTTCACTCTATGACAGAGGAGGCCATTGCACAACAACATCGAGGATACCACCGACGAACAACTTAGAAGAAAACATGGTTCTGTTAGCAAGACAAATGCACAGCGCACATGCATAGAATGGAATAGAGAACGATCAGAATGGACCACAACGTTTCGATGAGGGCTAGATGATGGACTGGGCATGCATAATGAGGGAAAAAAACTAAAAACGTGAAGGATAGATGATCAAAGAGTCCCACCACTCCCCAAAATGTGAGGGAAGATGAAAATGTGAATGCATGAGGCAATGTCATACATTTTTGGGTGTTTCCTTTTGACACATGGATTTTCCCCAAAGGTTCAAGTTTAAACATTCCCCCTCCCTATTCCTTAGGAAATCATGTCCCCATCTCATTTTTTGTTGCATTGACATAGCTAGTTGTGGGCTTTTAATTAAGTTGCATATTTATATAATGTCCAAAATTATATATTATGCTTGACTTAAAACCATAACCATAGGCATCAACCTTGATCACCTATACATAAAAAATCAATCAATGGCAAGGCCTTGGCCTTGAGCTCCTTGCCATGATTCCATGCAATATTTACATCATATATATTTAATGCAAATGGGGTAAAAACCGAGGTGTTACATTACCATCCCCCTTCAACAGCATTGTCCTCAGTGCTTTACAAAATTGAACAAAAATGCTACATTGGTATTGCCCTCAGTGCTTTGTAGAATTGAAAAAAAATGGATGTGCCAATCGCATGGCATCCTCCAGCTCCCATGTAGCCTCTTTAGGATTGTAGTGCTCCCATTGCACCTTTACCTTCCCTATGGATTGGTTCCATATCATTCTCACCTTCCTATTGAGGATGCGTATTGGCTCGATTTGGAATTCTCCCTCGGGTTCTACCTAAATCACATCCCAATTTATCACATGGTTAGGATCATGTACATATCTCTTAAGTAAAGAAACATGAAAAACATTATGAGCCCTAGTTCTAGCAGGTAATGCAAGTCTATATGCATCTGGCCTTATTCTTTCAAGCACTTCAAATGGCCCACAATATCTAGGTGACATATTGGCACAACCACAAATTCCAAGCTTCAAGGAACTCTTCTTTTCCCTGACTCTGAGGTAAACATGATCCCCAACGCTAAACTCTCTGTTCACCCTATGCTTATCTGCATAGCTTTTCTGTCTGTCCTGGGATGCTTTTAGATTCTGCTTGATCTTTACAACCTCTTGCTCCATATCCTTGAGCAATTCTGGACCAAGCACAACCCTGTTCACTATATTATCCCAATTCATTGATGTCCTACACCTCCTACCATACAAAGCTTCATATGGACTCATCCCCAAGGATGCTTGTTGTCCATTGTTATAAGAAAACTCTACCAAGTGTAAACAATCTTCCCACTTGGTTGGTTTGTCCATCACATACATGCGAAGCATGTTTTCAAGCACCTGGTTAACTATCTCTATCTTCTATTAATTTTTCATAGTGGTCTAGGAACTAAAAACACGGTCTCACAAAGAATACAGACAAATATCCATAAAATTGGCAAAATGGTGTTGCAATGGAAGTAGTAGCTCTGTATAATCAAATGAAAGAATGATGATACAATAAAATTATCATGCAAGATGCATTAATTCCAAGACAATTCAAATTTCCAAGGAGGCCATTCGAATTGAATGAGTGGGTGTACCTTAACTGACTGTAAGCCACAGTAAACACACTATTTAACCAACTAATCAAGTGTCAATTGACTCAACTGAGTCCTAACTGAAGTTAGAGTTCCATGAATGACTGAGTCTAACTAAAAGTAGCTCAGACACATGTCACTACATGCCAACCAACAAGTGGAAGCACATCATTAACTCCAATGAACCTTGATGAGGTTAACTGAAGTCAAACTGGCCATCAGAGGTGGTTTTAGGCGCACTTGTTGACTCCAGTTCATTAAATATTAATAAAATAATCAATATAATGAATGGAGGCACCTTCACCACTCAGCTTAACTGATTTTAACCATCAGTTAGCAATTAGGTGCATTTATGACACTCAGATAACTCCCGGAGTGATCTAGTTGGCCTCCCCAAATGAAGGAGAAGGATTAGTTGGCCTCCTTGACTGAAGGTAGGCATGGTTGTGCTAATGCTGATGTCATACGATGCTCCTATGATTCCAATTAAGTCAATAAAACTTAGGATAGTGGTTTAACAAGGCCAAATTGACCAAATTAAGTGTGCATGGTGGGTAAATGTCTCCAACACCCCCCCTTAAGCTATACTCAAGAGAAGTAGAAACATAAAGTGCATGAAATGATAGGGCCCCAAAAACTAAGGACATAGGTCACCCTGTACAATAAAGTAACTGCTTAATATAACCAACGAAATGGGAAAAACCTCATGGGAAAAATACCCCCCCTCAAACTAAGCAGTAAATCAAGAATTGGTTCTTCTATGCAGCAGCATCCTGAAACTGTGGATGGGAACCTATGAATCCAAAATAAATGAATATTTATAGATTAATATTCCTCTTTGGAAGAAGAATAATGTGCTCAAATGAATCAGGGACATAGACAACTGCAGGATGAAAATTGGACCCATGTAGAGCAACTGAAATCAACTGATAAGAGAGAAAAAATTCTTGAGGATTTGAACCATGTGTAGAACACTCAAGAAAATTATATATTGCATCCTTGAACAGCAAACCATGAGTGTTAAAATCATCCCCAACTCTTAGGAGCAAGTGTCCAAGCAGATGCAGAATGTATTCCTCTTTACTAGTTTTGTGAGGAGATGGGCATGTGACCAAAGGTAGATAAGCCCTGGGACTGTGGAGAGCGAATGCTTGAGCTCCATAATCTGCTATATCTTCATAAATAGCTAATGATTCACAAAATAAAATATTGGCAACCTCATAAGAGGAAACTAACACCAAATCCCCAGCAAATTTGAAGAAGAATTGCGGTACTTGATTTTTCACACTAAAATTGGTGAGAGCAGCATCAAGCAGTACTGAAAGCTCCTTGATTTTAAAATTTGAACCAAATAATATCAGATCAGAAATTAAATAAAATCCAAATAGGTTCACAATATATCCAAAACTATGAAATCAAATCAAATCCCAGCAACAGGTTCGAAGGAGACTTGCAGTACTTGTTTCTTCACACCGTTGATGAGAACAGCTACAAGCAGTACTGAAGGTTTATGAACTTGAAATTTTGAACCAATCAATATCAATCAGATCCAAATAAGATCATATCAGATCCAAATAATATCATATCAGATCCAATAAGGTTCATATCAAATCCAAAAGTATGGTCCACCGAGACGGTAGATGCACAGTTTTCTTCTTCTTCAAATTTCTGAATTTTGGTGCATGCAATTTTGCAAGAATTTGCTGAAAGATATAGATCATGGGGAGTGAATGGATCACTCTGGTAATCTGATATTTTTCCAAAAATATAAAAGGTATTACATATTTTCACACCAGCAGCAACATTAGAGGGAGAAAAAAAAAATTCTTCACTTTCGGAAGCAATTACTGACAAACTTTGCGCAGAATTCAAAGGAAAATTACTTGTGAATGTTTGCATGGAAGTGCAGCAGTGTTTTTCTTCAATATCATAGATTTGAATGTATTCTTTTGTTTCATCCATATGAGGATATGAGATATCATAGATCTCACAAACTTCTGGAGCATCAGGAGAAGGAGTCACTGCAAGGAGACTTTCTTCAATTCGAATTGACTGTGTAGAAAATTCTACTTCTTCTTCATCTTGAACAACTTCATTAGAGAGAGTAGAGGCCGAGAATTTTAAGTAAATAACTCTTGTGGTGCTGGACATGATCTCCAAAGTGCTATTATCATCCTCATTGTGCTTGCCAAAGGTTCTGTTCAGAGATCCTTTGGGTATTCAGCAAAACCAATAAGGTAGTGCAAGCTAGGAGAAAGGGCCAGACATATTGCTCCAAAATATCTATCATTTTCATTTAGCCAGTCATTCTCATTCTCATAAGACTCTTTTCCAAGTCCAATAGACACCTCATAGAGACCTCATCTCTTTAGAGATGCAATCATCTTCAACTTCCATTTTGAATAGCTTGTGAATGGGGTGAGAAGAGGGACTGATGAGTCCATTCAAAGTCATACCTATTAAAACTTGAAAATCACAACAAAAGGGGCACCGTAAGGTTATTCATCCTGTACATCTTAGGCTTTCATCGCACCCAACATATTTTATCAACCAAGCTTGACCAACAATTCCTTTACTTGGGGTATTAAGTGGTAAGCCTTGGCTTCTGGTGCAGTGCTAGATTTTTTAGCTTTAGCTCAATTTTCATGCAAGATCTATCAAAAACCTTGTTTTTGAGAGATCTGAGATTTGTCCTGCCGTGAGCTCTGATACCATATTAATTTGTCACAGTGGTCTAGGAACTGAAGACACAGTCTCACAAAGAATACAGACAAATATGCATAAAATTGGCAAAATGGTGCTGCAATGGAAGTAGTAGCTCTGTATAATCAAATGAAAGAATGATGATACAATACAATGATTATGCAAGATGCATGAATTCCAATACAATTCTAATTCCCAAGGAGGGAATTTGAATTGAATGAGTGGGTGTAGCTTAACTTACTGTAAGCCAAAGTAAACACACTAGTTAACCAACTGATCAAGTGTCGATTGACTCAACGGAGTCCTAATTGAAGTTGGAGTGCAATGAATGACTGATTCTAACTAAAATTAGCTCAGACACATGTCACTACATGCCAACCAACAAGTGGAAGCACATCATTAACTCCAATGAACCTTGATGAGGTTAACTGAAGTCAAACTGGCCATCAGAGGTGGTTTTAGGTGCCCTTGTTGACTCCAGTTCATTAAATATTAATAAAATAATCAATATAATGAATGGAGGCACCTTCACCACTCAGCTTAACTGATTTTAACCATCAGTTAGCAATTAGGTGCATTTATGACACTCAGATAACTCCCGGAGTGCTCTAGTTGGCCTCCCCAAATGAAGGAGAAGGATTAGTTGGCATCCTTGACTGAAGGTAGGCATGGTTTTGCTCATGCTGATGTCATACGGTGCTCCTATGATGCCAATTAAGTCAATAAAACTTAAGATAGTGGTTTAACAAGGCCAAATTGAACAGATTAAGTGTGCATGGTGGGTAAATGTCTCCAACACCCCCCCTTAAGCTATACTCAAGAGAAGTAGAAACATAAAGTGCATGAAATGATAGGGCCCCAAAAACTAAGGCCATATGTCACCCTCTACAATAAAGTAACTGCTTAATATAACCAGCAAAATGGGAAAAATCTCGTGGGAAAAATACCCCCCCTCAAACTAAGCAGTAAATCAAGAATTGGTTCTTCTATGCAGCAGCATCCTGAGACTGTGGATGGGAACCTATGAATCCAAAATAAATGAATGTTTCTAGAGGAATCTTCCTCTTTGGAAGAAGAATAATGTGTTCAAATGAATCAGGGACATAGACAACTGCAGGATGAAAATTGGACCCATATAGAGCAACTGAAATCAATTGATAAGAGAGAAAAAATGCTTGAGGATTTGAACCATGTGTAGAACACTCAATAAACTGATATATTTCATCCTTGAACAGAAAACCATGAGTGGTAAAATCATCCCAAAATATTAGGAGCAAGTGTCCAAGTGGATTCAGAATGTATTCCTCTTTACTAGTTCTATGAGGAGATGAGCATGTGACCAAAGGTAGAGAAGCCCTGGGACTGTGGAGAGAAAATGCTTGAGCTCCATAATCTGATATAGCTTTAGAAATATCTAATGATTCACAAAATAAAATATCAACAACCTCATAAGAGGAAACTAACACCAAATCCCTAGCAAATTTGAAGAAGAATTGCAGTACTTGATTTTTCACACAGAAATTATTGAGAACGGCTTCAAGCAATACTGAAAGCTCCTCAATTTTAAAATTTGAACCAAATAATATCTGATCAGAAAGTAAATAAAATCCAAAGAGGTTCACAACAGATCCAAAACTGTGAAATGAAACCAAATCCCCAGCAACAGTTTCGAAGGAGACTTGTAGTACTTGTTTCTTCACACCGTTGATGAGAACAGCTACAAGCAGTACTGAAGGTTTATGAACCTGAAATTTTGAACCAATCAATATCAATCAGATCCAAATAAGATCATATCAGATCCAAATAAGATCATATCAGATCCAATAAGGTTCCTATCAGATCCAAAAGTATGGTCCACCGAGACGGTAGATGCACAGTTTTCTTCTTCTTCAAATTTCTGAATTTTTGTGCATGCAATCCTGCAAGAATTTGCTGAAAGATATATATCATGGGGAGAGAATCGATCACTCTAGTAATCTGATATTTTTCCAAAAATATACAAGGTATTACATATTTTCACACCAGCAGCAACATTAGAGGGAGAAAATTTATTTTTTTCTTCACTTTCGGAAGCAATTACTAACAAAATTTGCACAGAATTCAAAGGAAAATCACTTGTGAATGTTTGCATGGAAGTGCAGCAGTGTTTTTCTTCAATATCATATATTTGAATGTATTATTTTGTTTCATCCATATGAGGATATGAGATATCAGAGATCTCACAAACTTCTAGAGCATCAGGAGAAGGAGTCACTGCAAGGAGACTTTGTTCAATTCAAATTGACTGTGTAGAAGATTCTGCTTCTTCTTCATCTTGAACAACTTCATTAGAGAGAGTATAGGTCGATACTTTTAAGTAAAGAACCTTTGTGGTGCTGGATGTGATATCCAAATTTCTATTATGATCCTCATTGCGCTCGCCAAAGGTTCTGTCCAATTTTGTCCAGAGATCCTTTGGGTATTCAGCAGAACCAATAAGGTGTCACAAGCTAGGAGAAAGGGCCAGACATATTGCTCCAAAATCTTTATCATTGTCATTTAGCCAGTCATTCTCATTCTCATAAGACTCTTTTCCATGTCCAATAGACAACTCATAGAGACCTTGTTTCTTCAGAGATGCAATCATCTTCAACTTCTATTCTGAATAGCTTGTGAATGGGATGAGAAGAGTGTCTAATGAGTCCATTTGAAGTTGTACCTATTAAAAAATGCAAATAAAAACAAAAGGGGCACTGTAAGGTTATTCATCCTGCACATTTTAGGCTTTCATCACACCCAACATATTTTATCAAGCAATCTTGACCAACAATTCCTTTTGTGCAGTATTGGATTTTTTAGCTTTAGTTCAATTTTCATGCAAGATCTGTCAAAAAACTTGTTTTTGAGAGATCTAAGTTTTGTCCTACTATGAGCTCTGATACCATATTAATTTGTCACAGTGGTCTAGGAACTGAAAATACAGTCTCACAAAGAATACAGACAAATATGCATAAAATTGGAAAAATGGTGCTGCAATGGAAGTAGCAGCTCTGTATAATCAAATGAAAGAATGATAATACAATATAATGATCATGCAAGATGCATGAATTCCAAGACAATTCAAATTCCCAAGGAGTTCATTCGAATTGAATGAGTTGGTATAGCTTAACTGACTATAAGCCACAGTAAACACACTGGTTAACCAACTGATCAAGCGCCGATTGACTCAACTAAGTCCTAACTGAAGTCAAAGTGCAATGAATGACTGAGTCTAACTGAAATTAGCTCAGACACATGTCACTACATTCCAACCAAAAAGTGGTAGCGCATCATTAACTCCAATGAACCCCAATGAGGTTAACTCAAGTCAAATTGGCCATCACAGGTGGTTAGAGGCACCCCTATTGACTGCAATTCATTAAATATTAATAAAATAATCAATATAATGAATGGAGGCACCTTCACCACTCAACTTAACTAATTGTAACCATCAGTCAGCAATTAGGTGCATTTATGACACTTAGATCACTCCCGGAGTGCTCCAGTTGGCCTCCCCAAATGAAGGAGAAGGCTTAGTTGGCCTCCTTGACTAAAGGTAGGAATGGGTGTTCCCACACTAATGTCATATAGTGCTCCTATGATGCCAATTAAGTCAATAAAACTTAGGATAGTGGTTTAACAAGGCCAAATTGACCAAATTAAGTGTGCATGGTGGGTAAATGTCTCCAACATCTTCCCATCAGTTTGAGGATGGTAGGCAGTGCTGAAATTCAGCTTTGTACCCAAATCTGCAAATAATCCCTTTCAAATATTGGAAGTGAACTTGACATCTCTGTCAAAGACTATTGCCTTAGGAAATCAATGCGATTTGATAATATCCTTCATGAATATCTTTGCAATGTCATCAGTCTTATGCGTAGACTTCACTTGTATAAAATGTGTTTCCCTTGTCAAGTTTTCCACCACAACCATGATGGAATCATGTTGTCTCCAAGTCATTGGAAATCCTATAATAAAATCCATGGAAATAAATTCCCATTTCCATTCTGGAACTGTCAACGTCTACAACAAACCTACCAGGTGTTGACGCTCAACCTTCACTTGCTAACATTTCATGCACCTTGAAATATATTCAGCCATGTCCTTTTCCATTCCTGGCCAAAAGTACTGCTTTCTAGCTGTAGCAATTGTCTTATGATATCCTGGGTGTCCAGCATATGGAGCTTAATGGATTTCGTCCATAACAACCCTTCTCAAATATGCTACATTTGGAATATAAATGTTGTTCTTATAAGTAAGGATTCCATCTTCTTCTAATTTATATCCCTTGTACTTATTTTCAAGGCTTTGCTGCTGTAACTTGTCTTTTACCTACAAATACAATTCATCTTCAGTAG
Source organism: Pseudotsuga menziesii (assembly GCA_001517045.1). NCBI lineage: Eukaryota > Viridiplantae > Streptophyta > Pinopsida > Pinales > Pinaceae > Pseudotsuga > Pseudotsuga menziesii. Next base: position 284,203 of record LPNX011069446.1, on the reverse strand, counting down.
CATGATTAACAATCTGTTGTCTCAAATTTGACTGGAAAATACTAAGAGATGTGACATGCATTTCCTGCACCTTCCTGCTAAGTGCATCAGCTACCTTATTCTCTTTTTCTTTTATGTGTTTTATTTCAAAATCAAACTCACATAAAAACTCCATCCATCTAGATTTCCTAGCATTTAGAGTAGGCTGATCAAACAAATACTTCATACCACAATGGTATGTTCTTAGCTCAAATATTCTTCCCATCAAGTAATGCACCCACATAATAATATCATGTACTAAGGTTTCAAGTTCCAGATCATGAGTGGCATAGTTCTTCTCATGCTCCTTCAACTTTCTTGACTCATAACATATTACGTGGTTGTCTTGCATAAGAACTCCTCCAAGTCCTTGACCGCACGCATGAGTGCACACCACAAAATCTTTCTCTGGTTATGCAACTTTCAATACTTGTGCACTTGTGAGACGATTCTTCATCTATTGGAAGCTTTATTCACACCTCGATGTCCATTCAAACTGTATCCCCTTCCTTTACAAAGAAGTGATGGCATGTGCAACCTTGGAGAATCCTTCAATGAATCTCCTATAGTATCCTCTAAATCCCATAAAAGATCTTACATCTTTCACATTTCTTGGAGTAGGAAAATTCATAATGGCTTCAATCTTGTCAGGGTCTACAGATATACCCTCTTCTGAGATAATGTGACCCAAATACTGAATTCTATCTTTATAGAAGTCACACTTGCTCAACTTTGCATACAACTGATGCTCCCTGAGCAATTGTAATGTCAATATCAGATTCTCTTCATGCTCTTCCTTATTCTTAGAATAAATAAAAATGTCATCAAGGAAAACAAGAACAAACTTGTCCAAATTCCTGCTAAAGACACTATTCATAAGGCACATAAATGTAGCTGCTGCATTTGTGAAACCAAATGGTACCACTACAAATGCATAATGTCCATACCTTGTCCTGAAGATTGTCTTATGAATGTCTTCATCCTTGATTCTCACCTGATGGTAAACAGAACTCAATTCAATATTGGAAAATATCTTTCTCCTCCCATTTTATCAAAGAGGTCATCAATTCTAGGAAAAGGATATTTGTTCTTCATAGTGGATTTATTCAGTTGTCTGTAATCAATACACAATATGAGTGTACCATCTTTCTTCTTTACAAATAGAACTGGTGCTCCCCAAGGAGACACATTCATCCCAATATACTTCTTCTCCATCAACTCTTACAGTTGCATCTTCATCTCTAGCATTTATAGTGTACTCATCCTGTAGGGTGTCTTGGACACTGGTGCTACTCTTGGCACAAGTTCAATTGTGAAGTTAATGTCTCTCTTTGGAGGAAGATTTGGAATCTCATCAAGAAAAACATCCATGAATTCTTGCAATACAGGATAGTCCTCCAACCTAATAGTTTCATTCTCTGATGCTTCCAAAACATGAGCTGAATATACTCTGCAACCCTTCCTACAAAACTTCTTCAACTGCATTGCTGAAATCTACCTCACAGAAATCACCTTTGGAATGCCTCTTACAACTATTGGGTTCCCTTCTTCATCCATGCATTCAAAAGTATTATTCTAGAATTTGAGCTTTACCCTGTGAGCTTCTAACCAATCCATTTCAATGAAAAAATCATAGGAACCAAGTGGTAGAACATTCACATCTACACAAGTGACCGATCCATTCATCACCAATGGGAATTTCTCTACCACTTCACTAACCTTTCTCTTAGTTCCAGTGCCTAGATGAACTAACCACTATTTTCTTTGCTTTACTTTATTAAAATCACAAATCTCCACTACTCTATGAGAAATGTAACTATGAGTAGAACTAGGCTCAATCAAAATAGAAATACATTTCTCAACAACCTTACTTGCAACTTCAACCACAATTGACTAGTGACCGTCCTGGCGGTCCTATAGTGCTGCATCGATTCTAAGGACGACCCTTGCTACTTGACCCACTATTTCTGCCTCTTGAAGGTTGTAAGATGGCCTTTCATTCTCTTTCTCAAGTGGAAAATTCCTGTGTATGTGGGATCCTCCACATTTCCAACATTGGAGTGGTGCTTTGTTCTATTGTGGATCTCTTAGATCTTCTCCCACCATTCTAGCTAGCTGCTTCTCAACTTGGGATGGTTGCTTCTGCTGATTTCTGAAGTTAGAAGGTTTGAAAGCTTTTTTCATTTGTTCATACTTCTCATTATTCTTGTCCTTCCATGTCTTATGATAATCAGGTTTGCATTTTATTTGCTCATAGCATTACTTAGCTTTCCTTATTGCTTCTTCCATAGTTCTAGGTTCATAAAACTCAATTTTGTCTTTGTAAGATTAAGGAAATCCACTCAGAAAATGCTTTATTTTCACCTTCTCATCTTTGATGTACCTCACATACCTCAACAGTTCCAAGAACTTATTTGCATATTCTTCCATGGTATGTTATCCCAATATCAGCTCATGGAACTCTTTGATATTATCATCATAGTACCTGTTAGAGAGGTACTTTTGCTTGAAATACTTCTGGAACTGTTTCCATGCAATCTTCCTTTCATTAATATTCTTCACTTGCCTGAAGTGCTCCAACCATATACATTCCCTTCCAATCAAATTGAAGATGGCTACTCTAGCCTTCATATTTCCTGAATAGTATTGGACATGGAAATCCCAAGAAGCCAATTGTCAGCTTCTTTACCATCATTTACCTCACAATTGAAGTTAGGAGGCCTTTCCTTCTTAAATTCATCATGTGAATGGTTCTGGTAGCAACTCTTTACGATAATAAGAACTTGAACCACCCGTGGGTCCTTCAGAGTCATATGACCCACTATGAGATCTCTTTCGTCTTCCAACAATGCTCTTACTTCCTTCTGGTCTCACTGTTTGGTCCCCAGAGTTCATCCGCCTCTGAATGTCTTTCAAACTTTGCAGCATGTATACATTCAGTCGATTCTTCTCCTTTAAAGCCCTAACCAATCTTTCATTATCTGCCCTATGACTTTGCGTCTCCACCCTTAGGCTTCTCATGGTGGCGAAAAAATCTGGAGGAGTATCTTGAAACCTCCTCCCATTAGAATCGGTCTCAGCATTTCCAATTCAGACAGTCCCCCCATAGCATCTTCCTTGTATTCATTGGGGTTTTGTGCATCATCACACATGTCGGTTCTCATGGCTCAGCCAAATCAACTTTACCGAACTGCAATATCTAGAATGCTGCCATTTGAGGGTGACTATAATTTTGCAAAATGTGTTAATAAACAAAATTGTTAACTGCATAATAAAATCAGAAGTAAAAACCATTTACCAACAGTTCTGTTAACTAATCAAATTGGCCCATCAAGGCCCAATGCTGTAACCCATAGCTCTGATACCACATTTTCATGTCCCTTCCCATCCACTAGAGAGGCAACATGATCATTACCGCTATCTAACCAATGCAAAAGCATCGAGCTCAAAGTTCAATCTATTCAACTCTGTGTAAATTCTCTTACTTCCCAATAAAAGAGAAATTAATTTTGTCAGTGCTCAATCCGTCGATCGACAAAGAAAAATATAAGAGGAGATCAAACAACAGAGAAAATCGTGATGAAAATCAACAATCACAATCTATTCCACATATGGGAAAAGATAAACAGCTGAGAAACAACCCGCAAGAATCAATAGTGCAGAAATATTGAGTCTGTGGAATCGGGGGAAATGGAAATTGTGGTCCTGCATCCAGCATCCCACATTCCACATTCTTCATGCCACATTCCACATCCCGCATCCCACCTATGGAATAGACCTTTGTGGAAATAATCAGTCATGGAAATAAATATTGCAAAGCCACATCCTGCATGCCAAAAGGAGAGTTGTGGAAGGAAAATCTGTAGGGAACAGAATTTACAAAGGACGTTTCCACATTCTGCATCCCGCAAGTTGTGGAAAGAAATCCAACCTGTTAAAAAAAGTATTGGGAAGATTTGATCATTTGGGTCATCACCAATCCAACCATCTAAGCACCATAACATACATTGAAAGAAACATACACAAATGCATACAATTGAAATTATACAGGAGAAGCAATTCATCAATTCAACACATTAGACATGTTCATCATATTTCATTAAGCAATTACAATTGCAGAGATTAACACATAGATACTTATATTTGAAATAATTTTGTTTTGCAACCAGCTACATCGTTGCAACGTTCCACCTAAGCATAGGCCCTTGAACTCATCAATCTCTCAGCACCACTGCCACCCCCAAGTTGGGTATGATCCCAACAATGATTAAGGAACACTAGCAGGATCACACAGCCAAAAATACAACCAAACTCATCCAATCCAACACATTTGGGTTTATTAGTCTACAAACAAACAAGCCAATATACTATTGGGTTTATCAAGCTAATTAGCCAATCCAACATTCACATTAAGGACCAGCCAAGCCAACTAATAGATGGGTTTATCAGGCTGCAAAGGAGCTGGAAAACTTGAACTGCTAAGCGAGTTAGGTCAACCACCGAGCTATGGAAACCTACACTAGATCAGGCTTGGTTCCTAAAACATCTACACACCCAACACAAGGAATCCTCCCCTTCTCTGCTACATAGTCCCTCAGGCTATGCCTTCCATTCCAGTGTTGTTTAGGGTGTGCAAAGAAGAAAACCAGCCCCTCTAGATATATTTGTGAGGTTCCTTCCTACACTAGGTTTATCAAGCTAGTTTAGATCCAATTACACTCAAAACCAGTTTAGACCAAGGAAAAATATGCACACACAGTGGACCACAATGTCAACACAGCAAAACAAGCTTCTACTCACTCTGTGACAGAGGAGACCATTGCACAACAACACTGAGGATACCACCGATGAACAACTCAGAACAAAACATGTTTTTGTAAGCAAGACAAACGCACATCGTGCATGCACAAAATGGAATAGAGAACGATCAGAATAGACCGCAACATTTCGGTGAGGGCTAGATGATGGACTGGACATGCAAAACAAGGAAAAAAAACTGAAAACATGAAGGATGGATGATCAAAACGTATCGCCGCTCCCCAAAACATGAGGGAAGATGAAAACGTGAATGCATGAGGGAATGGCATACGTTTTTGGGTGTTTCCTTTTGACACATGGATTTTCCCCAAACTCTCAAGGTTAAACATTTCCCCTCCCTGTTCCATAGGAAATCATGCCCCCATCTCATTATTTGTTGCATTAACATAGTTGGTTATGGTTTTTTAATTAAATTGCATATTTATATGATGTCCCAAATTATATATTGTCCTTGACTTAGCACCATAACCATAGGCATCAACCTTGATCACCTATACACAAAACATCAATCAATGGAAGGACCTTGTCCTTGATCTCCTTTCCATTATTCCATGCAATATTTACATCATATATATTTAATGAAAATGGGGTCAAAACTGGGGTGTTACACTGATGGAGATCTGGAAACTTTCCAAGTTGTGAAGAAGGGAGAAACAATCAATTATAACATCAACAGTAAGTGCACAGTAGGTCGACCCTTGGGGAAATGATGGTTGCATAGGATGACACTCCTCAAATTTTCCATACCTGCACGATGGATTGAATTTATACTGAACCGCAAATTGAAAGTACACAGGACTGAAGGATTCAAATTTGACTGAAAATCAAAGTATGCAGATTGACTGCTAGCTTGATAACTCCATAGCATAGACCTGGTGCAAACATGCAACACAAATCAATAGTAGACATAAAATTCAAGTGTAAAAAGAGATAAAACCTTCGATATTTGTCCGAGAAAAGGGTAAAGTGTTGTTCTCAATTCCGAGGAATAGTGGAATCCAACTGGTTGTTTAATAATGTTGGGTCCAAATAGTTTTACCATATTTTTTTCAAAAACAAATTTCAAATGTTATCAAAGCTCTTTTAATATGTCACTTTGCTAGGTTATGACCACCCACACAATTAGTGTCACATACTCGTAATTTCAACCCCCAAAAAAAACAATTTATAAATTACTATTCTACTTGTCTCAGCATGTTCTCATATCCCATAAGACATTGTTAATTGTCGTAACATAGTTTCTACTTATTTGCATGGATAATATTGACTAGACTTGTTAATGGTTGATGAGAGGGATAATCGATGTTGACTCCATTTTCAATGACAATATCGTCCCAACCCTTACCAAGGTAATGTAAATGTTTTTAAATCAATGAGTTTGTTGGTGTAGTGTTTAAAATCCTCGACCTATGGAACTAGTCCTAACTACACTTGTTATGCATATAATTTTAAGTGTTCAAGCTTAAGTTCTAACTTGATAAGGAAACGCCAAAAGGGTGAAACCTTATGGATTATATGCGATGGGTAAAATGCATGTTAAGGTGAATTATAGCTAAACTTTAGCCATGGTATAAGGTTTGTAACCCCCGGGCTTTACAAGCAATGGGAGTGGTGGTATGATGTATGGATATATTATAAAGTTTTATATGGTGGAGTGTCCAAAAGTGCGATGAAGGGTTTAATGAAGGTTTCAATAGAATTCATTAATTATCTATCATAAACATGGTTTTGAGTTGAGAGTGCAGCCAGGAAATTTGTTTGACATGGCTGTTACACATGCGCTAAGAGTAGATGCATGATCTTGACCTTCCACTTGTCCTTGATCTGATTGAAAGGGTTTTGTAGGGTTTAATATTGCATTCATACTGTTGTGAGGGTTCTCTTTATCTATTTATATGTAATGGTGGTTGAAAGTTTTTACTTAGTCGCTCCATGGTGTTGCATTGCCACTTGGCTTTCGCTTTGAGGTTTGCACTAGTTGTTTGGTTGCAGTGCTATGATTTTCAAGTTGATTAAATGTTTTGTTTAGATTTTAATGGTTGCATGTCTTATTTGCATAGCCTCAACCATTGTTTTCTCATTTTGTGGTTTGAAGAACTCATTCGCTCACCTTCAAACTCAATCAGAAGCTTTCCAAGCCTGCAAGTATTTATTAATAGACATAATGTTATATTTTTCTTGTCTTTAACTCTTCAATTGATAATACAATTCAATTTTTTTTAAACTGAGTTACTCGAGTTTGAATCTATTGGTACATGGTAGAGGAAGGAGAGTGTAACCAGGAGGAGAAAACCCATGTCCCTCTGTGCATAAAAAGAAGGTATAACCCTCAACCTCTGCAATACATTTTTTTATATTTAAATAAAAATATTAATGTTGTGATCTTGTTTTGGAAGGAGAAACCAGGGTTCCAACGCAAGGATTCCCTGAGGCTTGTGATAATCCTTACATTTCATTCATGGCCTCCATCCCTTCATCCAGGTAACATTCACAGTTAATATTTGTAACTTCTCACAGTTTTGATAAAAGTTTTAATGAGATAGATTTTAAATTTTGAATTGTAATGTGGGTGTTGGGACGCGGACCTTGAAGGTCCTTAATTTTGGCAACTCCGTGGTTTTGGTGCGAAGCTTGTAAGCGGAGTTGCGGTCCAAAATAGTCTTAGGGGATTCGGAGTTGGTTCGAAGCCCCTCCTTTTGTAAATATCCCTCCTTTTGTAGATATCCCTCTTTTTGTAAATGTCCCATGGTTAGTACCCATGGTTAGGACCCATGGTTTAAGCCCATGGTATTGTAATAGTGCACTTGTATAAATAGGCACTTACGTAAAGCAATCAAGTATGATTTTTGTGATGATAATGTTGTGATGCGAAGAAGCTAAGGCTAATTTTGGGTTTAAGGTTAAGTCCTAGCAGAGTGTGTGGACGACCTCTGGAGCTGAGTGCTAAGAGGGTTAAGAAGGAAGGTTCTGCAGCTAAGTGAGCAGTTTTGGGTTGTTGAGAAGATCTGCAGCTGAGTGCACAGATCAGAACTGTTTGTTTTGTAAAGTGTTGAATATAAACGTAGTTCTATGGACGTAGCCCCTACACTGGGGGTGAACCATGTATATATTGTGTTGTGGTGGTTCTTTTTATTTTGTGTTGTTATGTTTTTATGCATTTGATAAGTAGATGAATGATAAAGTAAGATAACTTGCTAAGTATTAACTTTGCTGTAAATTCCCAGTTAAGGGTTAAGCAAGAAACTGTCTTTTTTTCTAAACTGTGAAGCTATTTAAGTGGATGTTGAAGCTCTGTATTGCATAATTGTTCTTTGTTAAGGATAAAGGTACAGTAATATCCCTCTTTTGCCTGCAGAAACTTGATTCTGTGGCACTCCATAGCTGTTTTGGGTGAGACTGCAACCTGTTCATAGGTTGTTACCGAAAGGGCCAACATTGTGGATTTGTTTGTTAGTGCGAAGATAAAAGCATAAGAACCCGGGTCTGCGCCCTGCCCAACAAATTGGTTCCGTTGCCGGTTGAACCAGTATCTACTTCAAGAGGGATCTACATCATACCTCGAGGGATATGTTTTGGAAGCCCTCAATAAAATAAATCAATGACTGGGTCGAAGATACTTATCTGAAATTTGCTAAACAAGAGAATAAGAACCCTCGCCGTAGCTCAGACGACTTCTTTCAAAGGTACATTTTTACTGATATTTATGAAATTTTCTTTGGTAGTATCCACATAGAATTGCACCAGTGGTTATCCAAGTTGAGAGAAATAAAGACAAACTTCAAAGAGGATCAGTTTCCTGACTGGACCCCAGAAAGAATTAAGCTATTGAAAAGTGTGAGCAACGCGGTATCAAGAGCTATTGACTTCTGGACAACGCGAACCCTTGAAGCATTTGTGATAGAGTTCACCATCGACACACATACTTCTTTCAACGAAGCAGAAAGACATTTTTTCAAAGGACTAAGGGGTAACTACCTTAATTCATTAAGTCTGAAAATTAAAATGCTCTTGGCTGAGAAAGGCATATTGCTTATCCAATCAGATTGCTAGATTTATTGCTACTAACCTATGTTTGGAAGCGAAAGTGACTTCGATGAGCAAATTGGTTTTCTTCGCAACGGTAAAAGATACAAGAGAACTCTTGGATCCTATATCCTAGGCCAGAATACTAATTATACCTCATTATGTCCAGAAGAATCTGAATCTGAAGAAACCCCTTTTGTTGGAAACCCTCCTATAACTCCGCAGCGAAGATTTGCTATCCCTGAGAACCCCTCGTAGTCTAAAAGTAGCCCTATCCCGAGTAGTCCTGTCGCAAGTCAGTCTACCTTCGTAAGTTCTCTTCCTCTTGTTACCAGTATCCCCCCTCCTCCCCCCCCTTCCCCCCCCCCCCCCTCGATCCACTATGGCCCATGTGAATGATGATATCAAGCTCCCAGTCTTTAAAGGAATTGGATCAGAGGATCCAGAGCCATTTTGGTTCTTATGCGAAGTTGTTTAGACTGCTAAGAATATTATGGACCAAAATACAAGAAGAGTGCAGCTGGTCACCTCTTTCAGAGACTGAGCTTTGACATGGTTTATGAAGTTTTCAAGTACTCAGAACTATGCCTTGGCTGATATTAAAAAAGCAATGATCAAAGAATTCAAGAAGCCTAAATCGAATTCACAGTGTATAACTGAACTGAAAGAAATTCAGCAGAAGCGAGGTGAATCAGTTTGGGACTTTGATCAAAGGTTCAAGGTTCTATTGGATCAAGTTAGTTTTACTATTGGACCAAAACAACATAAAGAATGGTTCATTGCAGCACTATTGCCTCATATCAGGACTCCACTTATGCAACAGAAGGTTGCTGATCAGCAAGAGGCGTTGGAAATTGCTATGAAACTTGAAACAGCTCTTATTGGAGATAATCTGGAATAGCTCAGATACAGGCACAGTTAGCAGAAATGGCTTTGGAGCTTCGCGACATGAAAAAAGGGAAATCTATTTGAGAAGAGGTTTGGTGTACACAATGTAAGATAGAAGGTCATGAAAAAGAACAATGTCCTACATTCAGAAATTATTTGAATACTGGTGCACCGAACCCATTTAACCCTACTTTCCTATATTGTGAGATATGTAGAACAACTGGCCAGCATCGACTTGAAGATTTCTATCTGTTGCAGAGATATGTTCAAGTACCTAAGAATCCCTACTGCAAGTTTGTAAGTCAGTTGGACACAACGAAGATGAATGTCGCATATTTGACCTCATGAGAGAGCAAACCTATGATGCTTATAGGGTACAACCAGATGCACAAGGCAGTGATGGATATGGTTACCGTGGTCGAGGTAATTTCAGAGGTCATGGTCATGGTGGTATGCCTGGAAGAGGTCGAGGCCAGGTTATTTTCTATAACTGTAATCAGGTAGGCCATGTAGCTAGAGACTGTCAGAACCCAACTACGACATGTCGATATTGCAGAGCAGTAGATCATGTCATTGAGCAATGCCCACAGTTGATAGCCAAGATACAAGGAAGAAACAGTACTCCTACTCAGAATGTTCAGATGATTGCTATAGAGAAAAGACATGTCCCAGCCCTTAACGTTGTTACAAGGAGTGGAGCTATGACGCAAGTGTAGAATAAGGGGAAACAACCTGACAAGGCTTGGGTCCGTAAGACCCTAGAGAAAATTTCAGCCTTCGATGTTGGAAGAGAAAAAGGAACATTTATGAAAGCTAAAAAAGACTTTGCTGATCCAAGAACATCAGTAGCAACTACGCAACAGCATCAACAACAGTTATAGTTCCAAGAAGCTTTGCCAAATCAAGTAAGTACACTGACATCATTTTTACAGAGTTGTATGAAGCTATTAAGAAATCAGAATGCTTTGAATGAGTTACAGAAAGTTAGTGCGTCTTGTGAACCTCAGCGAAGCTCTGATAAAGGAAAAACTGTTAATATAGTTAGAAGGACTAGAAGATAAATGAGATTGCATTCTCAGATAGGAGATTATGACATGACTGATATCATTTTAGACTTGGGATCAGAAGTGAATGTCCTAACTAAGCAGACATGGAAACAAATGGGAAAACCTACGCTTGAATGGTCCCCTATATAGCTGAGATTAGCCAATCAGTAGAAGATTGTGCCCTTGGGAAGATTCCCCAGTGTACCAGTGGATATTGATGGACTCAATACCTTAGCAGATTTTGAATTCATTGAAATAATTGATGATAGCAACCCCTATCCAGCCTTGCTAGGAATTGAATGGGAAATAGACAATTATGCACTAATCAACCAC
>LPNX011069446.1:230727-273016 GCA_001517045.1 Pseudotsuga menziesii | reverse complement strand
CATATTGTGGGTTTTAAAATTATAAAAAATTGAACCAATATATTGCAGGTATTGGGGGGATGAGGGGTTTAAGGTGGGGGTGGGTAGGGTGGTTTATAATTGTTGAGGTATAAAAAGGGGTGGGGAGGAGGTTTTAAGTATTGGGAGGGGGTTTCAACAAAAAGAGTTTGGGTCAATATCTCTGGAAATTAAGGGTATTCTTTAATATCCCACGATCGTACGTGATATGTGAGAGGTTCACTAAGTGAAGTCCCCGTGTAATCAACCTTAAGAATAGACAAATGAATTTTGAAGGAAAAGGCTTGAGAGTCATAGTACCGTTGGACCCTTCTCAAAGAGAAATGTATACAGAGCCAGTCAGAGATGAATATTAGGATGTTTTGGATCATATTTACAACATCACAGCTAAAGAAGAAGACTATGTTAACCCTACTGGTGAAGGTATAATGGATTGGCAGTGTGACAGTTCTTGCATGACTGATTTAGATGAAGGCTTAGAGAATTGGAAGAATCGACTTTATGAGCTACATGGACATCGATGTGCCAGAATTACCAAGTCTCTCAAATGGGTTGGCTCACAGACAAGAGTCTTACCTAATTTTAATGGCTTGACAGACCCAGAAGATTTTATTGTATAATTCTCAGAGCAAGTACTATATTCATAGAAAATGGAGACTCTAGATTCAGTATTCAGAGCCACATCTACCAGATGGTGGAATGGTCATAAAAAGTATATTCATAGTTGGGGAGCTTGTCAAAAGTTTCTGCGCCTAAGATTCATAGATCAACCTCAGGACGTACGAAGCAGATTTAATGGTAAGACTAGCCCTCAGGAACATTTGGAGCAGTGTTATGAAGCATGGAAGTATGTACCTTGTGAATAATGGGTACATAGGTTTGTACACACTCTGGAACCTGTCGCAAAGAACTGGTATGCGGAGGTGGAGCTTCACCATGGTACTGTAAGTTGGGTTAGCCTTGCTAATAGTTTTGTGCTCACATTTTCTATTAATGAGGTTTTCCCTGCTTTGGACGCAGCTATTAGGCTGATCCATAATACAGTGTTTGATGATAAAGAAATAGCCGAGTACCAACCTGATTGGAAGGAACAAGAAGCTAATGCAGTAGAATGCTATAACCTCGCTATTGATGAAGACGATGACCCTCGCAACACTAATATTCCTGAGTCAGAAGGACATTGCGAAGTACATGGACCAGCAGTCGAATCACCTGAAGTAACTCAGCCCTTGAAAAAAAGGAAAGTAAACATTGGATTAGAAGAAATGCCTAAGTACACTACCATTGGAGATTATTGGGACGAAGAAATGGTGAGAAAAGTGACTGAACTCCTCCATGAGTATCAAGACTTATTTCCAACGAAGTTCTCAAAAATAAAAGGTATCCTTGGTGATATAGGAGTGATAAAAATACCTTTGAAAGCTGATGCAAAGCCTATGAAGAAGTGCCCTTATAGGCTGAACCCTAAGTATAAAGAAAAAGTCAGGATGGAGCTAGATAAGATGCTCGCTACAGGAATTATTGAGCCTGTAGAAGAGTCCGAATGGGTCAACCCTATGGTCGTACAAGAAAAGAAGACCAAGGGAGAAATCAGAATCTGTGTTGATCTGAGGAAGCTGAATGATGCCTATTTACATAATCCTTTTTCTACTCCCTTTACAGATGAAGTTTTAGACAATGTCGGAGGTCAAGAAGTGTATTCTTTCACTAATGGATTTTCAGGTTACCATCAGATCAGAATTGCTCAAGAGAATCGACATAAAACAACCTTCGCTACAGAAATGGGATATTTTCAGTATACTGTTATGCCCTTTGGATTGAAGAATGCACCTGCTATGTTTTCCAGAGTAGTCATATCTGCATTTAAGGAATTTATTCATAAGTTCTTGGAAGTTTACTTTGATGATTGCACTATCTTTGGTTTATTGAAAGATCATATGGCCAGTTTAATACTTATGCTGGACAAGTGTAGACAGCATCATATTTCATTGAACCTGAAGAAGTGTATCTTTTGTGCACCTTTTGGAATTCTGCTAGGTCACATTGTATGCAAGCAAGGATTGATGGTGGATCCTACGAATATAGCCATTATTGTGAACTTACCACCTCTGAATTCTGTTAAGCAACTTCGCACCACGCTTGGTCATACTGGATATTACAGGAAATTCATTAAAGGATATGCTCAGATTACAGCCCCTATGGAAAAGAAATTGAAGAAAGATATTAAGTTTGAGCGGAAACCTGAATGTCAGGAAATCTTGGATATTTTGAAAGAAAAGATGGTAACTGCCCCTATCTTAGTATTCCCTGACTAGAGTAAGGGGTTTCATGTTCATGTTGATGCATCTTCCATTGCTTTAGGTATAGTATTGGCTCAGTCAGGTGAAGGTAATATTGATCACCCTATTGCTTTTGCAAGTAGAAAATTGTCCACAACAGAAAAGAATTATACTACGACAGAACGAGAAGGTCTAGCTATGGTTTATGCCTTGCAGAAATTTCGACATTATTTGTTAGGATCTCATTTCAAGATGTTCACTGACCATTTTGCTTTGAAGTATTTGGTTAACAAGTCTGTGTTAGGTGGAAGGATATGCAGATGGCTGATTTCGTTTTAGGAGTATGACTTTGAGATCATAGTTAAGCCAGGAAGACTTAACCTAGGGCTTGACCACTTGTTGAGGCTCGAGTCAGGAGAAGAGCCCACTAGTTTGGACGAAGGTCTTCCTGATGCCCAATTGTTTGCCATCCAGATGGTTGATGACTATTTTCAGGATATTGTTCAATACTTGTCTACAAGTTTTGCACCCTCTAAGATGACAACACAACAGAAGAAGCAGCTGGTGGTTAGAGCAGCTAAATCTACCTTGATAGCAAGACAGCTATATAAGATGGGACCAGATGAAATACTATGCAGATGTGTCCTGGAGCATGAAAAGCCATTGATTTTGGCTGAGGCACATTCTAGAGAAGCACGAGGTCATTATGCAGGAAAAGCTATGGCACAGAAGATTCTGATAGCTAGATTGTGGTGTCCTACGATTCATAAGGATGCAAGAGACTATTGCCACAACTGCTATATCTGTCAGAGGACAGGAAAACCATCCAGGAGGGATGATATGCATCTGGTTTCATGGATAAATTTACAAGCATTTGACAAATGGGCTATTGATTTTGTTGGACCAATCAATCCCCCTCCAAAGAAATCTGGAGCAAGATACATTATTACAGCAACTGATTACCTTACTCGTTGGGCCAAAGCTCAACCAGTCAAGGATTGTAGCACTGCTACAGCTGCGAAGTTCATATTTGATAATATCTTGTCGAGGTTTTGGTGTCCTAGAAGTCTTATCAGTGATCAAGGATCACATTTTCTGAATAAGACTATTGAAGCATTGACCGAAGAATTTCAAGTATATCATTAGAAGAGTCCTGCCTACCATCCTCAAGCAAATGGAACTGTCGAAGCCTTTAACAAGATTCTTGAGCATGATCTGATGAAGGTTTGCAATGTTAACAGAAATGATTGGGATCTTAGAATTCTAGTAGTATTATGGGCTTATAGAACCACTTGCAAGAAAGTTGACAGGCCACACACCCTTTAGGCTGGTATATGGACAGGAAGCAGTTATGCCCATGTAGTAAATTGTTCCTACCCTCAGGATATATGCCTTCACAGAGATGGATAACCCAGCTGTGTTGAATGAAAGGCTGGCAAAGATACTAGAACTAGAAGAAGACAGATTTATAGTAGGTTTCCAGCAGCAAGTACAGAAAGCTAGAGAAAAAGTATGGCATGATAGACACATAAAGAAGAAGCACTTTCAGAATGGTGATCTTGTGCTCTTGTACGACAGTAAATTCATGAAGTTCCCAGGTAAGTTCAAGACACATTGGAAATGACCATACATAGTTCAGAAAGTTACCGATGGTGGCGCAGTTCAGTTAGCTAAATTGAATGGAGAAATTTTTCCCTCCATGGTGAATGGAAGTAGACTAAAGAAGTACAGGGACGGACCTGTACCCCCCTGATCAGAAGTAATAGCAAGAAGAAGAGTCTAAGTACCAAGAACAGTTGAAATTGGGTACTAGACTATAATGAAGCTGTTCTCAGAGAGCTTGGGAAGATTGTTGGAAAATTTATGAAGTGTCGAAGCTTGTGTCAGGATTGTGTCGAAGGTCCTTATTTTTTCGAAGCTGAAGTTAGTGGATGTGCCAAAGAAGAAAGGTGCGTCGAAGCTTAAAATGCGACCGTTTGAAAAAATCAGATTTGGTGGTGCTAGTACGTTAACTGCATTAACTACCTGTAGTGATGAGATTTTAAGGAATCTAGCACCGTTTGGACAAGATCTATCATTGTTTGGTAAGATTTGGTGTCTTTAATGCATAGTTATGGCAGAATTGGTCATTGAATTCTATAAGGAGGCACCTAGACCTGCAAATTTCGCATCACGCATTTTCTTGAGTTGAGACCATGTCAGCTGATCACGAAGTCCAGGAATTGTTGAGAGAATTCAGACAGAGGGGTCTGCAGAACCTTATGACTAACCCACCTGCATCTGCACCTCACGAAGAGATTCCCCCAGTTCCGAGTCAACCAATGCAGACACGATCAACCAGAAAGAAATTTAAGGTAGAATTTCGCTCTAAGCGGAACAAAGAAAGACACAAGCCATCAGGAAAGACACCAGAGGATCCCGAGATGAATCCTCCTGGTTCGGCAAAGCTTCCACCTGAAGGTTTTGAAGACTTCGGTGAGGATGAGAACGTTGCATTGCAGCATCCACCATATCTTCCACCTGTTCGACCAGGAGTTCAGCCACCTCGACAGACAGCCAAGTTCACGTTACGCACCCCTTCACTGCCACAGGGTGTGAAGTTGGTCGAAATGATGACAGGAAAATTAGACCGGCTCAAGTATGCAGACCACGATACAAATGATCATGGGAAGTTTTCGTAGTTCGTACCTGGGAAATAATTACACTCCGTCCATTATCCAGAGGCTGGAACGACGTTGCTTGAAATGAAATAGTGGGATGCTATCTTGGAGCAAGCTGGCTTGTTGAAGATGCTAAATGTCCCCCACTTTGGTCGTAGCACGTAGGTTACCGTGGTGGTCAAGCAGCTATTGGCATTGGTGCATGATGGGAACCTATGGATAGGAAGCCAGAAAGTCACCATTGATGGAGAACCCATTCATAAGATTACATGCTTACCGAAGGAAGGGCTTGATCCTGGGATTGAGTTTGTCAGAAAGCATGAAGACACAAAGTTGGTGCAGCACATGAAGGACCACTTCAGGTTAACAAAAGGAAAGCGAGGGCATCAAACCTCGACAATTCGGCACCAAAATATTTGCTTCGCTGCAGAGCTCCTAGCATGCAAATTAATGTGGAAGTGCAGACCCAATGAAGTACCTACCCCAATTGTCAGTATTGCTACGAACTGTGCCGAAGGATACAGTTACAAATGGGCAGAGTACATTGCTAGAGAATTCCTTGAAGATGTTTGTGATGCGTAGGAGAAAGGTAGGCCCTTTCATTACTCATGGTTGTTAGTGCTTATTGCACTGGTAGGATGGAGAGAACCTACCGAGGCATAGTTTGTTGATGTGCCTCCAGAGATGCCTGGTGTAGCAAGGTATGCATCTCTTTGGGTTTCACAGGATGAAGCCTTACAGCAGATGATGAACTACGTGTTCTCCTTCTATTCGATGAGCATTTCATATGAGATCCTGAAAACACCGCAGCTCAGTAATGAGCTATTCTCTCAATATACTGGAGTGGCAAACTTCAAGGCTGACATGCATAATGTCTCCATCTAGGCCCGCATAGATAACAAACATGCATGGTGGAAATTACCATACATGGTAAACCAGGAAGACATCCTCGCAGTAGTTCAGCAGTGTCCAGCTAAATGGATGAAGGACGCAGGAATAAGGCCCAACATACCAGTCCCCCCAGTAACATATGTGGGTGCAGGTCCTAGTCAGCCGCCGCAGAGTGACCCACCAGAAGAAAGAGAAGAACAAGATGAGTCGTAGCAGATTGGAGATGACCATGGTGGTGATGACAGAGCTGAGGAAGAAGAAGAAGAATCAGTCAAGACAATTTCAGACCCCAATCGCCCAGATAAGCACAAGTCTCCAGAAGTGGAGGAAGTTACGAAGCCTTTTCCCAGAAAGAAATCTAAGGCGTCGAAGGGAAAGAATATCATTGAAGAGCTCGCTTTGATGATTGATGAGCTTGACCAAGCTCTAACGAATTCCACAGAATTATTAACTAGCAAATGGTCAGAGTTTGTAGCTACACACCTTGATGCGCTCACCGGCGTAGCACAACAAATTGAAGAACTTAAGGTGTTAATGGAAAGATCAGCAACTGGCATTGCAGCAAGCAGTGCCCCAGTAGGCACGCATCCAGATATGAGACAATGGCCAGCCAAAAACAACAAAGGACAAGTACCAAGTGCATCCCTTATAATAACTGATGCAGCATCTCGATCGCAGATGAGCATGACAGTTGAGATAGATTACACCAAGCTGTCTATACCGAAGCTGCATATGTGTCAATTGGCACTCATGAAGGAGATCTGAGAACAAGACAGCTACTCACACATGTAGTTAGAGAATACCACGAAGTAGAGTGAGCGCCTCGCAGCATAGTTGGAAGAGAATGAACAAAAGAAGAGGGAAGGAGAAAACAAGCGGGCTACACTAGCGCGAATGTTGGATGAGGCGTGTCGAAGTCTCCCTGACTTCGACATGCAGGCTGAAGAAGAACCAGAGCAGAGGATCATCAATCTAAAAGACTATGCATAATAGTCTCGAAGCTAGATAGAGAAGATGAAAGCAGAACATGAGGCTCATATTCCAAAGCTTCAACCTCGCATCAATCCTAAGAGTCCACCAGAGGTTAGGAAACAACGTCGCAGAGATATTCAGGCCTCAGCAATGAAGATCTCAGATCTTGTGAGCAGTGCATCAAAGCAACTAGACAAAAGTGTCGAGGCCTGGGCAAACTTGCAGGACAACCCAGAAGTAGAAAAGCTGCAAGAAACCATCAAGTAGTGACAGACAGAGCTGGACGCAGTAAAAGTTGAAATTAAGACATTGCCTCCTATGCAGAAGATGCTTAAGGTGAAGCATAGCAATGAGCTCCAGCGAGAAATTGAGTCGTGCAGAAGGAAATAAACACTGTTGGTGAATTCTGTGCAGCCCCTTATTAACAAGGCCTTGGAGTTGAGCACTGCTACAGACAATCAGCTCAAAATCCTGAAGGAATATGATGCGTTCACACAAGAAAAGGCCAATGAAGCATCTGCAGCAACATTGCAGGAGATAGTGGAGAAGGAGCAAGCAGCCGAAGATATCATGCGCAGCCTCAACAAGCAATTTACTATCTTCACCAACAAGATTCTTCCACCAGAAAAGCAGCAGAGTGTCTCGGGATGGGACACTGGTGAGTCTTAGTGGCCTGTTGGGACATGGACCTTGAAGGTCCTTAATTTTGGCAACTCCGCGGTTTTGGTGCAAAGCTTGTAAGCGGAGTTGCGGTCCAAAATAGTCTTAGGGGCTTCGGAGTTCGGTCGAAGCCCCTCCTTTTGTAAATATCCCTCCTTTTGTAAATATCCCTCTTTTTGTAAATGTCCCATGGTTAGTACCCATGGTTAGGACCCATGGTTTAATCCCATGGTATTGTAATAGTGCACTTGTATAAATAGGCACTTATGTAAAGCATTCAAGTATGATTTTTGTGATGATAATGTTGCGATGCGAAGAAGCTAAGGCTAATTTTGGGTTTAAGGTTAAGTCCCAGCTGAGTGCGTGGACGACCTCTGCAGCTAAGTGCGCAGAGGGTTAAGAAGGAAGGTTTTACAGCTAAGTGCATAGTTTTGGGTTGTTGAGAAGATCTGCAGCTGAGTGCACAGATCAGAACTGTGTGTTTTGTAAAGTGTTGAATATAAATGCAGTTCTGTGGACGTAGCCCATACACTGGGGGTGAACCACGTATATCTTGTGTTGTGGTGGTTCTTTTTATTTTGTGCTATTATATTTTTATGCATTTGATAAGTAGATGAATGATAAAGTAAGATAACTTGCTAAGTATTAACTTCGCTGTGAATAGCCTGTTAAGGGTTAAGCAAGAAACTGTCTTTTTATCTAAACTGTGAAGCTATTTAAGTGAATGTCAAAGCTCTGTATTTCATAATTATTCTTTGTTAAGGCTAAAGGTACAGTAATATCCCTCTTTTGCCTACAGAAACCTGATTCCGCGGCACCCCATAGCTGTTTCGGGTGAGACTGCAACCTGTTCGCAGGTTGTTGCCGAAAGGGCCAACACTGTGGATCTGTTTGTTGGTGCAAAGATAAAATCATAAGAACCCGGGTCTGCCCCTTGCCCAACAATGGGTGTAAATTGGTTTATTTCCACATGAGGGTGGCGAAATATTATCTCATTTAATGTTTTTTCCTTCTCTTCCTTTAGGTGAGGAACCCTATCCTTCACTCTGCTTGTTAGGAAGTTTATGTATTTAAAGAAATTTAATTGATACTAATGTTAGCAGTCTTTTGTTCTTCTATGCATATATGAACTGAAGCAGCTTCTGCACTAAACACTGTGGATAATGAAAACAATAACAAGGTATGCCTTTGTTTGGTTTTGCATTTAAGTTGAGTTCCCAGTTGCTTTGCTTCAAGGTTATGGTAAATAAAGGGCTATACAGCCACTGAAAAAAAATTAAGATAATTTTGCTTTACACATAACCCTGGATGGTTCTGTATTTAGTTGTATTTGTTGCAGAAGGGATTTACAACCTATATCACTTTAGATGCATTTGAATTAGCAGCAGTTTGGTCTGTGGTTTGATTTGGGGAAACCTTTGCGATTTTTTTGTTTTAGTCTATAGGTTAGATAGATTGGCTTATGGCCATCATGGATTTTACAGTTTCGTAATTGTTTATTATTAAGATTCGATTGTGAATCAATTGGTGGATAAACTTAACTCTACTGTTATGATTCATTGATGTTAATTCGATTTGATTAATGCCATGGTTGGGAAACTTATATTCTTAAATTAGATGCTCGTTCGCTTGTATCTTGATATCATGGTTTTGTTTTTTTTATTATTAAATCTTTATCCTAGATCTTTCTATTTCTAGGTATGGAATCCCAAAATAGAGACTGTAATATTTTAATGAATTTTAAAACAGAGTTTATGTAGTGTGGAAAAGCATTCGTCTCATTGAGAAATTGGTTTAGCTAGATCTATGTGGAGGTTTTGCTTTGAATTTGTTTATGCCTTATTTGATTATTTGTAATTTAAATATTTGTTAAAAGCAAAGGTTTATTAAACTGCATCTAGGCTTAATTTTATTTATAAATAAATGAACAACCTAGGGAATATTTTCGAATCTTCTTAGTGTATCTTTGATTTAACAATGTAGGGTTTGAATATAGTTGATGTAGCTTAACATGGAAAATAATTGTTGAGAGGATTAATTTATCATTTAAAATTTCTACCTATAAAAGAGATCTATGATTCTACATTATGTACATAAGTAATTAACTAATAGCAACTTATAACTATGAATGTATCATTAAAAGATATGAAAATAATATTAATGGATGCATGGTAAAATTATCAGTTTATAATGCACTTAGAATTCAAATCTATGTCTAGGCTGTAATTATCAATGCTAAACAATTAATAAATTTAGTAAGGAATATGTCACTATTGTCACGAAAACAAAACTGACGTTTTTCGTCCCTCCCAACCAACTCCTAGAGAAGCCAAAACTTACTTGCTCCAGAACCCTTGAGCATGTTTGTTGAATCACAAGGGAAAATCCTGATCAATGTGCCATCTCTTTTCATTAATAGATTATTAACCATCCATCGCTAACCTCCTTCTTATTTGATGGACATACTATTTTATAGTACTTTGCCTAGGACTTGGTCATTTATGAGCCTCCTTCTCTTTAGCGCTCCACAGGAGTCTTGACTTAATTTGGGGGAAGATGTCGCCCGCATCACTTGAGTTTTCACTCAGCAATTTTCACCATTTGTCTTTTTCTCTTGTGGGTCAAGAAACACTCTCTTAACGACTACTTCATTTCTAATTCCTATTAGTATTTTAATTATTCAATAATAATAATCCTTTACATTCATTTTGAATTTATTATCAAAATATTTAAAAAAATATATATATTCAAATTAATAAATAATTAAACAATTGTTTGGTGTACTACACTTAGAAAACATCACCAAGAGAAAATTGTCTTCTTGATATGTTACCTTTTCCACACTGGTAGACACCTGCAAGCGAAGGATGGATGAGTTAGAATTTCATCTAAGTAAGTCTCAATATTAACCTACTGGTCATAGCCGTAAAAGAATGTTTAGTTTCAAAAACAAAATGATAACTTCGATCAGCTACAGGTTTAATTCATTCCCTCCTTTAGGAGATGTATTCGCCATAGAGTGCATAAGTATCCTAGTAATAATTTCTTTATATTTGTGTTTTTTTTTGTTAAATTTTGGTACATTACAAATGGTATCAGAGCGATGTTATAACGCTCAGACCTAATGGGACCATACATATACTTACCTTATTATATATACAAATCATTTCATCATATAATATGTTAAATTTTAGATAATCTTATTTCTGAAAGTTAAAAAAAACTTGTTGCACACAAAACTGCCAATCACTGAACCAGGACAAATCATGGACGAAGAACTGGTGTCGGAGGTTATGTCAGTACTGGAAAATGCAAGCCGCCTTTGTAGAACTTGAGGTAAAGCGTAAAGCTAAAATTGAATCTTAAATGTTGGAAACTATGAGAAGTTTTAAGGCTGATTTAGACAGTGTTAGGGAGGATAATTTTAAACCGATGAATGCCAAATCATAGCAAGCAAAGATAAATTATTTAATCTTAAAAATCCTAACAAATCAAGCACCATATAAAAAGAATGGTCAAAACTCTTGCAGTACTGGGAAGAAAAGAAAGGGAAATGAAAAATGTTAAAGAAGTGAGGAAACCATAGACAATCTCCATTTAACCACTCGAGAATTAAAGAAAGATGATGAAAGAAATTACATACAACAAAAAGGAAAATATGATGAATTACAAGGGGAATATAAGAAACTAAGACCTCCAATGTTTGATGGAGAATATGAAGAGGCTACTGAATCCTAGTTGCTAAACATAAAATGTTGTTTTAAAGTGTACAGATATGATGATAATTTGAGAGAATGTTTAGCTATTTTCGAATTGAGCAGGAAAGCTACCCTTTGGTGGTAGGAGGGAAAAAGAGTAAATAATATACTTAGTACGGAGTTAAGATGGAAAATTCTTAAAAAAATATTTAAGAAGAAATACATGTCATAACGATATTATGATGGGAAAGCCAAAGAGTTTAATGACCTAATATTGGTACAACTAACTATGGAGGAGTTTGTAACTAAACTTGTTAATTTACAACGTTACATACCATATTTTAATGATGAAAAAGACAAAATATATCAGTTTATTAGTTGTTTATCTCTGGCTTATAAAGATAAAATTGAATTTGGCATGCCCAATACTATGTATGAAGCAATTAGGAAATTTAAATTGTGTTATCTTTTATTTAAACAAAGATCAGAACTATGTAGGAATTGTCAAAATAAAAACAATGAAAATATGGAGCAACATAGGAAAGGATATAAACCTTATCCTTTCAATAAAGGAACGAGAATCTATACATACAACAATTATAACAGGTCAGGTTAAAACCTTAATAATGGAACAAATGGTACAAATACTTTTAATAGTGGAGGGAATAACAACTCGAAGGAAATCAAATGTTGGGGCTGCAATGGACCTCATCTATACAGAAACTTCCATCATAATCCTAATAGGAAGATGGCCTTGGTAAACATGTTGCAAGAAGCTTCTACAATCAATGACATAGCTAGAAATATACCCAAAATTAATGCTTCTCTGGAAGATAAGCAAGTTGATCATCAATTCACTATGTTCGAGGTAGAAGGTAAAATCTTGATTACAAATGTTTCCATTATTATTGATTTAGGAGCTAGTTTAAGTTACATTACACCAAGAGTAGTTGAGAAATGTAAAATTTTAAAGGAAAAACAAAAAAAATGCATGGTTGGTACAACTAGCAACATGAGTAAATAGGAAAGTTACCGAGTTCGTAAATTATTGTAAGTTGAGTTTTAACGAAATGGGCACATCAATTGACTTAAACATACTTACATTAGGATCATATGACATTTTAATTGGCTTGGATTGGCTAGAATATCATAAAACCATTATTAGTTCTTTACATAAAAGTATTGATTTTATTGATGAGGAGAGGAAGTACCATACTATAAAGTGAATTTACAGACCTATATCTACACTAAAAATCTTAGCGGTACAACTCAAAAACTATATTAGGAAAGGATGTCAACTTTATGGCATTAAAATTGTATAAAATGAATATGTAAAGCCAAAAACAACATTGGATCAATTTCCTATCCTTAGAGAATTTCAAGATATTTTTCTTGATGAGATACCAGCAATACCTCCTAAGATAAATTTAAACTTTACGATAGATTTAATCCCCATTGTATCAACACCTATATCACGATCTCCTTACCGTATGAATATTCTAGAACTGACAAAACTAACAATGCAATTACGGGAGTTACTTGACAAGAAATATGTTTGACCCAATGTGTCACCTTGGGGAGAATCAGTCTTGTTTGTTAAATATAAAGACGACACTTTTTGAATGTGCATAGATCACAGACAACTAAACAAAATGATAATTAAAAACAAATACCCATTACCAAGAATCGATGACTTGTTTGGTCAGATTGTTGGAGACAAACTTTTCTCCAAAATTTACCTTAGTTCAAGATATCATCAAGTACGGGTTAAAGAACAAGACATCCATAAAACTGTTTTGACATTATGAGTTTTTGGTTATTCCTTTTGGACTGACTAGTGCCCTTGCAACATTTATGAATATGATGAATAATATGTTAAGTAAATTTTTGGATAGATTTGTGATGGTATTCCTTGATGATATCTTAATATATTCAAAGAATGAGGAAGAACATGAGGAACATTTATGAAGAGTTTCACAAAATTTGAGAGAACATTAGCTATATGCAAAACTTAGTAAATGTGATTTTTATAAAAGAGAAGTACAATATTTTGGGCATGTTATTTCAGAAAGAGGTGTACTAGTTGATCCTGCTAAAATAAAGGTTATTATAGAATGGCTCGTATCGAAGGATGTACATGATATCAGGTCATTCATGGGATTAATGAGATATTATCACAGGTTTATAGAATTTTTTCCAGAATAGCTTACCCTATAACAACCCTTCAAAAAAAAAGTGTTTGATTTATATGGAGTAAACAATGTCAAGATAGCTTTAATAAATTGAAACAATTACTCACAACAACACCTATATGAAGAATTGTTGATCCAAATAAAGATTTTGTAGTATGAACTAATGCAAGTAAATATGGTTTGGAGGGGATTTGACACAGGAAGGACATGTGATATGCTAAGTGTCTATAAAGTTGAAGGAGCATGAAAAACATTGTGTGGTACATGACATGGAATTGGAAGTTATTATCGATGCCCTTAAATTTTGGCGTCATTATTTGGTGGGAAATAAATGTTGTTAGATGATAATATTGTGTTAAAATAAATTTTTGATCAGAAAACATTGAATGCACATCAATCCAAATGGCTTGCATTTCTGAGCGAGTATGATTTTTAAATTTGACATATAAAAGGAAAAGAAAACATAGTAGCAGATGCACTGAGTCGACAACAACATAAATTACATATTGTATTATTTAGTGGGTATGAGTCAGAATTTAAAAATATGTTGAAAACAATATCAAGTAGTGATTTTGAATATAACAAGTTGATGGAAAAATGTACCTACATATCTGATAATAAAGAGGATAGTGCATATCATATTGATGCAGAATAATTTATGCGCTTCAAAAACTAAATTTATGTACCCAATCAGTCTAACATAAAACAAATAATCTTCAGGGAGATACATGATAATCCTTATGCAAGACACTGAGGGTATCAGAAACTTAGAACATCCTTAAAGAAATACTTTTATTGGCCAAATATGAAGAAGCAAGCAGTTGAATATGTTGCTAGGTGCTTTACATGTCAACGGGTTAAACCTATCCATCACCATCCAATCGGATTATTGCAACCTATACCCACTCCAGAATGGAAATGGTAAACTATAACCATGGATTTTATAATCAGGTTACCCAAAACAAAGAAGCAGGATGACTCTATTATGGTTGTGGTAGATAAACTAAGAAAATAAACACATTTTATACCCGTAAAATCAACTTATAAATCCATAAACATTACTGAAATTTTCATGAAATAAATTTTCATACTTCATGGAATACCGAAAAATAGTTATCACTAATCGAGATGCAAAATTTACCTCAAATTTCTGGAAAACACTATGTAAAGGTTTGGATACAAAGTTAAATTTTAGTACAATGTACCATCCTCAAATAGATGGACAGACTGAACGAGTGAAACAAATACTAGAAGATATGCTAAGAATGTATGTAATGAATCAACAAGTTAAATGGAGGACTATATACATTTAGTGGAATTTTCATAGAATAATAATTATTAAGGCTCTCTCAAAATGAGTCCTTTTGAGGTATTATATGGCATACGGTGTAAAGTACCCTTAGTTGCAGTAATCTAGAAGACATAATGGCTCTAGGACCATATATGTTGGCATACATGGAAACAATGGTACGACAAATAAAACAAAATTTAAAGGCATCACAGGACAAACAAAAAGTCTATGTAGACACGAAGAGAACAACTAAAGAATACAATGTAGGAAAACATGTATTTCTAAGAGTCAAACAAAAATAAAAGTATGCTAAGAATGAGATTATATGCCAAACTTGCACCTAGATATGTGGGACAATTTGAAATACTGGCTAGAATAGGGCATGCAGCATGTTGAAAGTTGGGCTTTCACATCGTATTCAAGCATAAACAACAAGAAAAATGCATACACATAAACCAACAAAGAAGATGGGAAAACGTTTAACCTGTTTATTCATGATCAGTTGGTGTATTTATACATTTTGTAGATGGTTGGAGCAGTTGCACCCACTCCAACTTATCATGCATTAATTATTAACTAATATATTTGTTTAATGACATATGCAAAGGCCTATCGACCACCTCAACATACCCCCCATCAACAAAACATTTCTTCATCCCGAAGAGAACAAAGAAATATGCATCAACATCTTGGGTCTCTAATCCTACAAAAGTAGTCCTCAATGTCTATTACCATACATACCAGTATGCATAGGTAAATCAGTTGCAACAGCTGCTAGATTTATAGGAAGAAACACGTGTACAAGGATCTACTGTGACTCATTACTCTTGAGCCTTCGTCTTCAATCTAGTAGTATGCCATCAAAGTATCACCCTCTCATAATGGAGGTCGACTTTTCTCTTCCGCAACGAGTTATTTTGGTTGAAATCCTCACCCTAGCTCATCTAGCCGGCACTCATCTCCATTGGCTCAAGCATGCGGGGCCTTTTGGCTCTTCGACATTCCACACCATTTTTCTGCCTTCTAAGCTTCTGAGGTCACAACCGAGGAACAGTTTCATCTTTTTGATACCGGGGGGATTATTCACTTCAAGTGTCCTTTGTGTCATTGTTTAAACTCCTTTTCTATGTGATATAATATTTTTTATTGAATGTAATTTTTTCCTTTTAAAATGCTTGCAAGATTGTGTGATTCTTGCTCATGTGCATGATCTTGGTCTTGACAGACTACTTTGGACTGGACTCAAATAGACTGAAAAAGGTTGGCTAGGGACCAACTTCATTTACATAAAATGGAGAGGATCGCCTACCTCAAAAGAGACTCACGTTTAACCCCCTCTTTACTTCAAAAATTTACATCAGCTTCACTTAGAAATTTTCATGACTCATAGTCCCAACAATCAAACCAACTTAAAAAGACATTGTTTCATGAAAAAGATCCAACTCATAACATATAAAGGAACCAGACCATTTTGAACACATGTTACAAGGACCATCGACCATTTACAAATTTAAAATTTGATCCATATCAACCATACCGACTGAATTCAATCTAAAAATTAATATCATAATGTGAATTTCGACCAAAATTAAAAAAAAACATAAGGTTAACCCCATCGACCAACTATGTTACGTTGACCATATTAAGATATCAACCCCCACCCCACTATATATATATATATATATATATATATATATATATATATCAAGCAATTTATAACAATTATATCAATTTGGATGCTTTTTATTACTGACCGACTGATCATTGAACATTGGTCGCACTAGTTTGTTGTGATCAGTCGACTGCACTAGTCGCATCTAGACGAACTGTTTCCATCTAGTCACTAGTGAAGATTAACATGAGTGAATGGTCAACGGGATTTTCTTAACATTGTGCATGCATTAGTTAATTTATTTTCGTTGATAGGTTATTTTCTGGAGATAATGGTCAAGATGATGTCATGGAGGATGAACTTATGAAACCACTTGATCAAAATGGTTGGTGGACAAGATTGGTCGATTTCTCCATTGGATTGGTCGGCTTTGTATCGACATTATTTTGCATGTGTAGGAAAACTCTTCATGATCAGTTGAACAAATTGATATATTAGAATATTAAGGGGCTTGATTTCATATCAAGATGACGAAAATTTCCGTTCGAGTGATTATGGAGCTCCCACAACGCAATCATTTATCTATACGCAAGATGAGACAGTGGAGATCAAATGTAGCGGGTTGCTTTCAAATAAACTGATATCTTCCAGATGTACTATGTGCTTTTGCTTGAATATGGTTTCTTTTGGTGCTTAACGGACGGGATTTCAAAGTCCACAACCAACAGTAACTAATCAACATGTGAATAATAAACAATAATAATTTTCTCCCAAAATGCAGTAGACAAATAAATGATAAACAATAAGCACATTCTCCATGCATAGTTGATAGGCCCATAGTCGAAGCCAACTGCAACATATAAGAAAAATTATCACTTTATTATAACACAGGCTAGTTAATACAACCACAAGCTTTGGCATATTTAGGCTGGGAGATTTGGTAGATGTCATAGATTGATTGATGGGTCGACGATGTCTTTTCCAATCGATGTAGTGTTGGTGGATACGTGTCGATAAGGATGAGAATCACTCAACAATTGTAGAGGCCTGTGGTCGGATGGCTATAGATCTAATTGTTTCACCACATGATTCATTCGACGATCAGAGGCCATTGTCTAGCATCCTTCACGTGTTCTTAAATTTGACGACTTGGCCTTCAAATTTTTAGATTGAGAGCTTGTCTAGAATATTCAAATTCATTGATTAGTTGATTGTCACAATCAAAATCTTTATCCAACCAGTCAATATCACGATATCCCTCATGTCTAAGTAGCTAACCAGATTAATATTCAACGAATATTTTTAACTTTAAAGACTCCAACCCATAAAAGAAGTCGATCAATTTAGGAAATTGTAGAGGCATAATATCACCATTTTAAAAATACAAAAAAATAATTTTATCTTATCTCTATAGAGATCCCATGGGCAGAACTGGTCATCAAACTATATTTCTTCATCTTTATAGCATTATTCAGAAAAAGAAGAGATCAAATAATGAATTGGATAACACAACTACTGTCACAGTCAACAGACTTTCGAGTTACGACTGATGGTTGAGTAGTCGAGAACTGAAATAATAGACAAACATTTCATGCATAGATATTGTATTTCTGCATAGAATATTCTTCAGCCTCCTACTCTTTCCTTTGCACAGAGAAGTTATTTATGAACGGCACAAGATATCATTCATCTTTCTTACAGGTTCTTCAAGTGAACAACACATATTTTTGTCCATATTCAAACTGCTCCCCTCCATTGTTATTGTCACCCAGACTAGATGGGAGAGGAAATGGCGCCATATCTTGAAAATTGGGATTTTGCAGCGTATTCAAGTATAAATGACAAGAAAATACATACATGGAAACCAACAAAGAAGATGGGAAAACATTTAACCACTTTATTCATGATCAGTTGGTGTATTTATACATTTTGTATATGGTTCAAGCGGTTTCACCTACTCCAACTTATCATGCATTAATGATTAACTAATATATTTTTTTAATGACATATGCAAAGGCCTATCAGCCACCCCAACATAGCGTATCATTTTTCTCTACCTCTATATATAATAATTCATGGGGTTTTCCATGTTTCTTTATTAAAAAAAAATATAGCTGATCAATCTCATATCATTGATTAGAATAATGTACAGGTGGAATCGGAGGGAGACTTTCATGCGGAACCAAAATGCATTCTAGACAAGAGAGAGATGGTGCTTCTAAAGCAAAATATCGTGCAAGTTAAAGTTCAATGCAATCACTACACTCCATAGGAATCTACCAGGGAAAGAGAGGATGTTATAGGAGAAGCTTATCCTTTTTTATTTTTTTCAAGACTGTGATAAAACTAAGTAGTCATCGAGGACAATGACAAAATTTAGGAGGGGAGGATTGCAATACCTCCTCATAACATTTCAAGTAAGTTTATTTAAGTTTTACTCATGAGACATAAATTAATAATTTTGTAGAAGCTTATGTCTTTAATACAAATGTAAAAGTTGAGAATACTGAAGTTGGGAAGCCATCTAGTGAATTGATAGAAATATAAGTTTATGGAAGTAACTAAATCCTTATCTATATTTACAAAGACACATGGCCAGTATTGGGGAAGGAGTTAATTATTATCTATAAAAGTCCTAGGCAGAAAAAGAGAGAGAGAATGTTGGAACAAAAGAAAAATAAAGAAAAGAGAGGGAAAAGGGAGCTTCTAGAGAACACCAGGAATGGTGTAGGATCTAAAGAATGGTTGTGAAATAGAAAAGAGATGACAATGAACATCCGATGGGTGTTATGCTCTGAAGCAGAATCATCCATGAGGACGTTATGAGGCTAGGTCCTACAATAATCAACTATGTTCACCTAGTTGGTGGTAACTTGAAGGATAAGGAAAGTAGGTCATAAACTCTAGATTTTCGGAAAGGGGATGGATACCTTATATACTCAAAATTTTCAAGGAATCCGAAGGATGGGAGGTGTGTGGTTGTCACTTTCCATGTTCCAAGAAAAAATTTCATATATGTTTTATTTGTTAAACGAATCCTTGCTTGACTTAAGTTTCTTTTACTTTTAAATAGTATTTTATGTTGAAGATTGGTTTGACCTGTGAAAACAAAGGTACAAAGTAGTAATCAAGTTCTGCCCTAAAATTATTGTTAGTATTTATGAATTTCTGTATTGATTATTCTCAAACAAAAAAAACAAATCATTCAGTTTTATCCAGTACATAGATGAAACCCTAATTTTTCAGTATATAGGTGTTACTGGAAATCCTATTTGTTTTTACCCTAGGTATTTCCAAAACTTCTGAAACTAACCATAATATCTAACATAAAAAAATATTTCTAAATATAAAAAAACAAGGGAATGACAATTTCAACACTTTTGTTTACTAAACCAAGGAGCTAGGATTAATACCCTTTTAAGATATTATTTACACAGTACCATTTTATAATGATCAACCAACCAAGATATCAATTAGCATATATTTAGTCCAATAAAAAATAAAGATACATCCACAAAACTGTTAAGAGGACTGTAATACAAGGATAACTGTTCATTGTTACCATAAAATTGATATAAATGCTTTCCAAAATTACAGGCATAGTCTAAACAAACTAAGTGCAGGCCACCACTACTAAGTGAATACATTCCTTCAGTTATAGGGTAACTAGTTTAAACCTATAGTGTTTCTTTCTTGTAGGAGAAGGAGGAAGATGGGATTTAAAGCTCCATCAAAACCATTAGTGAGACATCATATAGCCTCCAAACAAACTGCAAGAAAACAACTATGTATTTCCTGACAGATATGACCGATAAGTAAGCAAGAACTTACTTGGAAATTCTTGGTATCCATTCCAAAACCCTTCAATACCTTTCATGGTGGAGATAACCTATCACATGAGTTTTTAGATTCAGAAATAGATAAATCATTAAATGGAATAGTTAAGCAAGTATAGACTGATGGTTTTCACTCACTTGTAAACATGGATGAATATCTGAAACCTTTCCAAGCTACGAAGAAGGGAGAAACAGTCAATTATAACATCAACGTTAAGTGCACAATAGGTCGGCCCTCGGGGAAATGGTGGTTGCATAGGATTACACTCCTTGACTTTTCCAAACCCTCACGGTGGATTGAATTTATACTGAACTATAAATTTAAAGTAAAAATAATTGAAGGATTTAAATTTGACTGAAAACCAATGTATGCAGAGTGAGTGCTAGCTTGATAACTCCAGAGAATAACCCTAGTACAAACAACTACCACAACTTGACAGCAGACATAAAAATCAAATGTAAAAAGAGATAAAACCATCGATCCCTATAAGGGAAAGATAAAATTGTGGTTCTCAATCCCTAGGAGTAGTGGAATCCAACCAGTTGTTTAATATTGTTGGGTTGAGATAGTTTTACCATAGTTTTTCAAAAACAAATTTCAAAGTTTATCAAAGCTCTTGTAATATGTCACTTTGCTAGGTTATCACCCCCATGCACTTAGCAAACATCACCAAGAGAAAATTATCATCTTGATAGGTTACCTTTTCCACACTTGCGGACATCTACAAGAGAAGGATGCATGAGTTAGCGTTTTAGCTAAGTAAGTCTCAAGTTTAACCTACCGGTCATAGCCGTAAAATAATAGGTAGTTTTAAAAACAAAATGACAACTTCAAACAACTACAATTTTATGTCATTCCCTCCTTTAGGATATGTATTTGCCATAGAGTTCCTGAGTATCATAGTAATAAATATTAACAGGCTATAAAAGTATAATAAACAACTTTTGCATATGAACAGTTTATTAGTTCAGTAAGATTAGTAATCTACTTCCATAATTTAAATAACAAGTCTAATGCACCAAATAATTCAAAAAACAACCTATCACCACTGATGGGAAAAAAAACTGAAGAGGTCATTCCTCCCAACCAACTCCCATAGCATCCAAATTAATTGCTCTAGAACCCTCGAGCCTATTTGTTGAACCACAAGGGAAAATACTAATCAATGTACCATCTCTTTCTATGCATCAATTAGATCATTTCCCATCCATCCAAAAGCATCTTGCTTATTCGATGGAAACAATAATTTGTAGTATTTTTCCTAGGACTTGTTCATTTATGAGCCACTTGCTCATTATTGCTTCATAAGGAGTCTCGACCTGATTTTGGGAAGGATGCCTCCTGCGTCACTTGAGTTTTTAATCAACAACTTTTTCCATTTGTCATTCCCTCTTGTGGGTCAACAAACACTCTTTTAATGACTACTTTAGTTTTGATTCCTCTCAATTATTTAATTGTTAAATAATAATAATTCCGTCACATTTATTTTAACTTTATTTGTCAAAATATCAAATAAAAATAAATATTCGAAGTCATAACAATTATAATCATTTGTTGTATTACATGACCATGGTATGCTTGGCTTTATCACCACTTGAATTAACTATTACCGCATCTAAACAATATTGTTACAATTCTTGTTAGTGGATGTGTCATTCAAAAGTAGTGAAATACAAATTTGTGTTCCATATCATGGATGAAATCCTGAATCTGGGTGTCTATTTTGGGGGGAGGGGGGGTTATAAGAAAAGCAGTTTTGTTTTTGCGAGTTTCTCAACTTCGAGCAAAGAAAAATTAGAATTTTGTTTAGAATTTCATTTTGCAGTAAATGCAAAACTTGTAGAGAATTGTGTTAGCTTTCTATCGATTATTTTTTAAAAAATTTTTTATTGGCATTTGATAAGTCATTTTTGCAAGTGTTTAATAGTATGTTCTTAATTAATGAAATTATTATAAATAGTCATGTTTTTAGACTACAATTTATTCATTATTCTACTATTGTTCATTAAAAACAAAATATGTTATGATGGTCTAGACAAGTTGTACTAATGTTTGACTATAAGTTTGTATCCAACAGCTGCATACAATAATTATTAGAATTTTTTGAAGTGGACCAATCTGAAAAACTAACATAAAACTGGCATGTTTATTTAGACACAACATCTTCCCTAATTTCCAATTCAAAACAAAAAAACAGAAAGTACCTTTTGAAGAAAACACATCAAGGTTATGTACCATGATTTTTCCAAAAAAAAATCATCGTGTCTTATGAAGTTATTGAATTTTAATTTAACTAAATTCTATTAAAATTTGAAGCAATCCAGACACCTTCTAAGAAAAATAATAAATAAAATTAGTGAATCACACCAAATTCAACAAAATTCGCATCTATAGAAAGTAGATTGAATTATGCAACTAATGGTAGTATTTGTCAAGATAAATTCTAAGTATTTCATATGATCTGGTATCTCTGAAATTGGAAGAAGACTCAGAAATGTGATGGAAAACCATTTCTGCATATTTACAGGTTTTCGACCAAAAAAATATTTTGGCCGAAAAGTATAATAGTTCCACCAAAAGTTAGTTTTAATGGATGGAAAAGAGTTCGGTCGAACTAATAGTGCAGCCGATAAACCTTTTTTTATTTTTTTTGTTGACCAAAAAAACTTAAGACATCTTTTAGAAAAACCGTTTAGATTCATATTTATAAGAATCATCTTTACACATACTTTTGCATTTTTTAAAATATCACCATTTTACACCCCTATAGACAAGGATTATTTTTTATGGTAAGTGTTCTTAAAACTTATCTTCTAAGATTGAGGCTCTTTTTCTTTGATAGTAAAGATTCTTTTGGAAAATTTGTTTTGGTAAAATTTTCTTAGAAACTATCTCCTGAGATGGAGTCTCTTTTTCTTTGATAGTAAAGATTTTTTTGGGGAAATTTTTTATGGTAAAATGTTCTTAGAAATTATCTTCTAGATGGAGGCTATTTTTCTTTGATAATGAAGAATTTTTTGGGAAATTGTTTATAGTAAAGGGTTCATAGAAATTATCTTCTAAGGTGGAAACTTTTTTTCTTTAATGAAGATGCTTTTGGGAGATATTTTAGGTACAAATTTTCTTAAATATTCTTCACCAATTTATTCTATGGTGATTTTGTTTTTAAATGATTTTAAGCAATACGTTATGTACAAGTCTTTTAAGGTAAGTTTTTTTTCTTTGATTATTAATATTCTCTTAGGGGAAATTTATTCTAAGGTGAAGGTATACATTGAAAAGTCATGGGCAACAAAAGAGAGAGAAAGAGGAAATCTGATCGCACTCGAGATGATGCCTTACATAATAAAAAGAAAAGACTCAAATACCATGAAAAAAGGAAACAAACGAGTACAAATATTGAGGACATCACTAATGATGATGTTATTAGATATTTAGATCATAATGTTGATGATATGAATGTTCAAAATCAAATTCAAGAACAAATTGAACTAGGTATGTAGAAATATTGTAAATTTGTTTAAAATGCAGTAATTGTTTTTTATAATGATTGTATTTTTGAAAATAATTTGCAAAATGCAGATACAGATTTATGTCCTAATGTTGATCAAGATGTTGAAGACATTGATGAATCCAAAAAAGATGCAAATATTCAATCTAGAAGAGGTCGGAAACACGAAACTTTACCATATTGTACGATATCGTGCTGGAAAAATACATGAACAATTTCTGCAAAAATAATCAGTGGCAACACAAGCTTAAATTTTGAGGTGTTTATTAGTCTCCAAGAATTTGAGGGAAGCTTGTTCATTATTGTGTATTCAAAAGGAGACAAAAGATTCAAAGGTGAATCAAAATGTGTTCGAAAATATAGGCAATGCAATAAAAACTATTGGAAAATTCAAAAAGAATGATACTAGTGTTGCACATAGAAATATACAAACAAAGATTATTTCATCTAGTACTAGACAAAAACGTTTGACAATGCATATCGCAAAAGTTATTGGAACTTCGCAGAAAACATTTCAAAAATATAAAAAATTTCGATTACAAATAGATGGAAATGATGAGCTTCCTTGTTGGGAAAATATTTGTAGACAACCCTATAAAGATAGGCTCGGTGAAAGTGTTAAAGCTATGATGCATGAATATTGGGTGGTAAATTTTGGTGTATAAGCAAATTCAAGGGATGTGATATGACAAAGAATATCTGGAAATCAGTATGAAATCCATCCAAAACATATATTGGAGATTAATCAAATACAATTTTTCAATAAATTCAAAAATGCGCACAAAGAAGTGAATTTGTCAATCAATACATTTGTACAACAAAATACATGGTATGTCATACCTATCACTATTCGTGACACATGTTGTTTTCACTATGATGTCCAATTTGAATTATATTATGACACATTCCTTCGGTTTGGTAAAAAAAAATGGTTGAATTCACCTCCTTCCACAATTTGTGCTTTTATATCTGAAATTCTATGAGAAAGGGATAGTCACAAGATATTTTACAACAAAAGATGTGTCAATGGAAAGAATTGTGATCATTGTGGAAATATAGCTTTATTCCACCATAAATATCCTATTCATATTAATGATCATTCATCATCAAATATAATAGTTGAATGGAAGATATATGAATATGTCACTCATTCCCACAATTCTACAAGTTCTACAAATGCTCTTTTGAAAAGGATATACTTACAAGAAGATCAAATCAGTGTTACAGAGTTTTTTAAGAAGTTTGAAAAATAAATTTATAAATACATCAAACATTCACATAGAGCACGATGGAAATACATACAATTCAAACAATCACGTGACATTTTCCAGTAGCGACTATTTTGTCTATAGTTGATTTTGCAGAGAATTACACATTTTAAGCACAAAAAGAATTACAAAGTGAATATTATCATTCTAACCAAGTTTCTATATTTGTCCATGTTCTATATAGACATGATCAACAAAATTCTTATGATATAGAAAGCACGAATGACAATCTACATGTGATCAAGGAATATCATTTCTATATCAGCAATGACTGCACACATGATGTACACATTATGTACAACATTGTTTTGATATTATTTATGGTTCATTGAAAACATGTGGAATTGTCATGAATGAAAATTGGATATGGTCAGATGGATGTGCAGGGAAATTTAAATATGCATGATCATTGTTTTGGCTATGTCTCCTTCATTAAAAACAAATATTAAACATCATTGGAATTTTTTTGAAATTGGTCATGGAAAAGGAGAGCACGATGGTGTAGGGGCGTGTGTAAAATGAGCACTTCGAAGGCATCAAATGAACAATTCTCTCAATTGATTTGTGTGTGCTAATCAAATTGTTTAATGGTTTCGTTTAAATATCAGCCATGAGTGCAGTCAATAGTCAAAGTATGTGCGTAGGAATGAACTTTGTCTTCAAAACAAATTTATTCAACTTGGAATGACTTTAACATGTACATCTAGTAAAAATTTTGTCGCGTGTGCATGTAAATTGTTTATGTTGGAAATGTTTTTTTGGAATATTGGAATCCAAGATGTATACAAATCAATCATACATGATGCTAACATCATTCATGGAACTTGAGATTTACACTCTCTTAGTTTTTCAACATTCAAGCTAGCATTATGATCTTAGGATCTTTTAACTAAGAGAATAACAAGCACGGCAATAAAACATAAGCACATCACAAGAGACAAGAGAAACAAAGAATTTTCCTCGGGGAAACCATAAAGGAGAAAACCCCGTAACTTCCTCAAAGATAGAATCAGTACAAAATGGTAAGACCCCAAAACAGTAAGATGCACTCTCGACAGCAACAGTCTCTCTCTCTCTCTCACTGAGAGAGCTTCTCCTCTCTCACTCATGCGCCCCAATGAGTGAGTGTGAGTGTTGCAAGTGAGATAAATAGAGAGGCTCACTCTCTATTTATATTCTTTCATTCACTTGAAGTTCACTCCAATATGTCGGCCTCACTTAACAATTACTTACTAGAGCTGACATCTCTAGGAGTGTTTAATAACCCTAGTGCCCCACCACTTGTGGGGACTTTGCCTCCTCTGACCAATAGGAGGGTAACACAATGGTGGGGGATATTTCCCTGACTTACAATGACTCACGTAGGTTCGACTTCACTAGGATAGTCTAATAACCCAAGGGCCCCACAACTATGGGGACTTTAACCCTTGACCAATAGGAGGGTTACCCACAATGACTTCACATGACTTTCTCATTATAGAAAATTCCTGGAATAAACATTGGGGTATGACATGAATCAAATACATTACAATACATCGTGGAATAAACATCGGGTTACAATAGATAAGAAATACAGATGAATGCATTCCAAAGTTACAATTACATCAACACTCCCTCTTAACTAGGAAGGTATTCTCTCGACATAATTTATTAGCACATGTCTTCTTCTCTGTATCATATGAATCATCATCAACTTCTCATCATCTTCATCTTCAAGTCATCTTCATCTTTAGTCATCTTTCATCTAGATCTGGATCATCTCTCGATTTGGATCATCGTCACTGGATCATACTCGATCTGGAACATCGTCACTGGATTATACTCGATCTAGAATATCATCACTGGATCATTCTAGATCTGGAACATCATCACTGGATTTGGATCATCACTCGATCTGGATCATAATCACTAGATATAGATCATCACTCGATCTAGATCATCATCACTCGATCTAGATCATTACTGTTGGATCTGGATCATCACTTGATCTAGATCTCTTGGAGTCATCATAGCTAGATCTAGATCATAGCTCAATCTGGATCTCATCTGGTCATCATCATGTGTTCTATCTTGTCATAGTAAGTTCTACAGAGCCGTCCTTCTTTCATGCTAGTTGTAGGCCTAGCCATCAGATAGGTATTTTCCCAGCACTTACATCTGGACTACTTGTCAGAAAGGCACACCCAATACTCACATCTGAACATGTAGTAAACTATAATCACATTAGAAAGGCCCCACACTCACATCTGTCATGGAAGGAACTGAATCCTCTCACCATGATAGAATGTCCCGCCCTTACATCTGACATGGAAGGAACTGAATCCTCTCACCATGACAAAATGGCCCGCACTTACATTGTCCATGGAAGGAACTGAATCCTCTCACCATGACGGAATGGCCTGTACTTACATCGACCATGGAAGGAACTAAATCCTCTCACCATGACGGAATGTCCTGCACTTACATTGGCCATCGAAGGAACTAAATCCTCTCACCATGATGGAATGGCATGCACTCACATCTGACTTGGAAGAAACCAAATCCTCCACCCTCATCAGAAAGGCCCCCAATCCCAAACTGAGCTACCTGGTAATGGACCAGGTGCCTCCACTCTCCCAGAGAGTGGCAGTTGCCATTACATCTATCATACTCGATAGAAGGGCCAACACTCACATCTGACATGGGAGGAACCTAATCCTTTAGCCATGACAGAATGGTTCAGCCCTTACATATGACCTACTCATTAGAATGGCTCTCTCAGTCCCGAACTGAGTGTTCCTGGTAACTGACCAGGTACCTCCATTCTGGGAATGGCAATCAGAACTCATATTTGACATGGAAGGAACCAAATACTCTCACCATGACAGAATCACTCAGCCCTTATATCTGACCTACTCATCAGAATGGTTATGGATCTCAACACTCATATCTGACATAGAAGGAACTGAATCCTCTCACCATGACAGAATGGCTCAGCCCTTACATCTGACATGCTCGTTAGAATGGATTTGGGACTCATCACTTTCCCTTGGAGGAAACCTCGATCTAGAGAACACCAAGCTTCTCCCTGAAATACTTGAACTTGACTCTGTCTAATGGCTTCATTAACACATCAGCTATCTGTTCCTCCGTCGCAACATACTGGCGCTTCACTGCTCCTCTGTGTATCATATCCCTGATATAGTGATACTTGATCTCGATGTGCTTCAACTTGTCATGGAACACTGTATTATTTGACAACTTCACGCAACTTTGGTTGTCACAATGTATACAAGTAGCATCCATCTGGAGATCAAATAAATCACACAGTAGCTTCCTCAGCCATACTACCTCACAACTAGCTGAACAAGCTATTACATACTCTGCTTCAGCTGTACTCAGTGCCACACAGGATTGCTTCCTGCTAAACCAAGAGATCACACCTGATCCCATACTAAAGCAACACCCTGAAGTGCTCCTCCTATCGACGGCACTGCCTTCCCAATCTGAATCAACATAACCCTCTAGGTTAATCTTCTGATTCGCATCGTACTTGAGCCCATAATCAACTGTACCCCTCAAGTACCTCAGAATATGCTTTGCAGTAATCAAGTGAACATTTCTTGGATATGTCAAGAATTGGTTCAAGGTGTTCATAGCAAAGCAAATGTCTGGTCTTGTGTTCGCTAGGTACCAAATCATCTGATGATACATCGTAGCATCAACCGTCTCTGATGAAGAATCACTCAATAGCTTCATGCTTGATGCCATAGGTGTGGTCATGCAGTCTGTCATCCTGAGCCTATTCAGGATCTCTACTGCGTACTTCCCTTGTCCACACCTCCATGCCTAGAACAATAGTGCATCAACACATAATAGGAGCATCACTAGTCTTTTGTCTTCAACCTTGAAGCAAAGGTTGGAATCCGCTTTACTCTCAGTAAAGCCTAGATTCATCAATAATCTATCCATCCTGTCATACCATGTCGAACCTCAAGATCTTATGCAGTCACTCCCTATGAAGCGAAGCATCATACTCCCTCTGTCTTCCGTACTCTATGCACTGAAACATTTTGTGCTGGAGTGACAAGTAGTATCCATCTAGGATCATTGGATAGCAAGACCCTCTATTTTGAACTTTTTCAAACGTTCTTCTCACATCCATCTGTGAGCTTGTCATCCAAAATCAACCTTGTAGCAAAGGTTAAGATCTTCATCAAGCTCATCATATATGTGTTTAAATTCTTAATGGCTGCAAATGTCTCTTCATAGTCTATGCCTTCTTTTTGTGAGAATCCTCATGCTACGAATCTTGCTTTGTATCCCATGATGTTTACATCTACTGCATGATGGAGCTATGAACTTCCCTTCGTGTATTGATACTGCATCCTCGACATCATTCTTCTTGAACTAGTCTTCCATTTCTTCTTGGATACTTCTTCATGGCTGGAAGGTTCTGTATCAATGATGTTGCTGTATTCATCATATTATTCTTCATTTTGAAATGTCGTCACTTGTTCTTCAAAGCAAGTCTCATTCTTCTTTTCTTGCAGGCGATTATGTATGCGGTCTTTCCTACAAGTCAAATGCATTTGTATGGTTAAAAACATTTCATAAGGAATATTTATACTGGCAAGTTCTTATGCATAAATATATGATCATGCAAGTACTTTAGCCAATACAACATTCATCCATATCTCACTGAAACTTTCTAGTTTCCTTCCATATCTACCAAGACAACATTGAGATTGTGCACTAATCCAATATGTCAGCAAGGAGGTTTCATTCTATATAAGTAGCAATGGAGAGTTGTATAGCACCATGAGCTACTTACCCATCACCACGGGGGCTTCACTTGTTGACCAATATCCTATCACGTTAGTTCATATTGTGGGTTTTAAAATTATCAAAAATTGAAACCAATATATTGTAGGTATTAGGGACATGAGGGGTTTAAGGTGGGGGTGGGTAGGGTGGTTTATAAGGATTGAGGTATAAAAATGGGTGGGGAGGAGGTTTTAACTATTGGGAGGGGTTTCAACAAAAATATTTTGGATCAATATTTATTGAAATTAAGGGTATTCTTTAATATCTCACGATCGCACGTGCTATGTGAGAGGTTCACTAAATGAAGTCCCCGTTCCCATCACATGCATATTAGTAGTATACTGTCATTAATGCAAATGTCCTATCATGGATAATACATCAATTGAATATAAATAAATGCATAACAAAACAATATCATGAAATGACAATTGAATACTTATCTTTATTTATTTCGCGGGTAGACTCCTTCTTGAGCCCTCAGCTTCATCGTCTTCTTCATTCATGATAGCATCGTTTCTTATCCACATGTTAAGGTGGATAAGAGGTGCTTCAAGATTTGAGTTCTTCATATTTCTCATCGCTTGAGGGATCTTGTTTGGATGGTGAGAGCTTGATCTTCAAATGTTCCCATCTTCTCTTCTCTTCTCATGAGTCGAGCTTCTTCTTCTTCCCAAAGTCTACTGAAAGTAATCACTTCCTTCTGGCACACATTCCTCGAATGAATGAATCCCATGATCCTGGGAGGCCATTCAAGGTGGAAATCACCACTACTGCATTCTTCACTTCTTCTTTTACCGCTACAAGTCGTTCTTTGATTTGAGTGACCCTTGTAAAGTATGACTGCATGGTCTCTGCATTCTAGATCTTCACATTCTTTAACTAGTTTCTTAAGGTCATCTTCTAATGTATGTTCATCCCTTCAAATAGCTTGGTCAAGGAATCAAACATCTTTGGTTTCTTTAGGGAATACACTTGTAGTACAAGTTGATTCGTGACTAAATCAGTAATGATCTTCTTGGTCTTGACCAAGTTCTTCTTGTGTGAGGCTTCTAGCCTCATCTCCCTCTGGAACTGGAACCTCTCTACTCATGTAGGTGTCCCATTCATTTTCTTCAGAGAGATCATATACTTCCATGCTTAGAATTTGTCAACTTTACCAAGCTTATCATCAAGCTGATGTGATAGATCACTTTGAAATGAGAACCTCAAATGG
Organism: Pseudotsuga menziesii; assembly: GCA_001517045.1. Classification (NCBI taxonomy): domain Eukaryota; kingdom Viridiplantae; phylum Streptophyta; class Pinopsida; order Pinales; family Pinaceae; genus Pseudotsuga; species Pseudotsuga menziesii. The sequence continues at coordinate 242,108 of LPNX011069446.1, read as the reverse complement.
AAATAGCAAAGGATTAGATCTTATCGATTTGAGGTGTTCGTCTTCGTTCCGGAGCTGGTTGATCTAGGGTTTTCCACAGAAACCCTAATTTTTAAAAATTGGAATATTTCATATATGATTGGATAGACGAATAGATCTCTTCAAATGGAGTTGTCCAATGTACTCCTTTTCTAAAAACAGTGGACATAAGCTCCCGAAACAGGAAGCCCTAGTTTTGCAATTTCTTCTGCATAAATTCTTGTCAGTGTTTCTATGATATCTATGAAATTACTACTCCTCTATGTCTGAAATGTTGTACTAAGGTAACCTAGCATGTCCTTGATCCAACACCATAGGTTTCATCAGAATGGGTTTCACCATTTGGGATTTATGATCCTTTTCCCAAGGTGACCTGTTATAGGACTTTTCAGAATAGCGAAGTTATACGGCATGCCACATGTCACTGATTCATTTTCTGAGTCTAATATTCATACCACCGAAAGCACAGTCCATGCCCTTTCTAGAAAATCTTTAGGAATCCCATTTGGACCTCTGTAGCCCAAGATATTGTTCCTATTTAGGGATGAATTCTGGAAGAGGCTAGAACCCTAACATGGAGGGATAATATCTCCCAGAATATAGCGAATATGAGGATGAATTTTGGACACAGTGTAAACCAGAATTTTATCTTCTACCCCTACAATTTTCAAATCCTAATCCTTCACAAATCGTAGGATATAGCGAATGTACCACAACTTAGCAATTTTTGTATTTAGGATTTTCTAGTTCGGGGTCAAACTAGGGTTTGACTTTCCCAAAGTTTCACCCAACCAAATTTCTTGATCCAAGTCTCTAAACTTCAGTTTTGATGAGGAGAAAAATCCTATGCCAGGCTCACTCAAAAATTCCTCTTTTGTAGAAAGCCCTAATTTCTGCATCGAAAACTGAAAATGCTCAGAATTGAATTCCACTTCGACAGAAATATGCACCCTTCAATGGAGAATCAGCCTAGCGTAATTTTGCACATGGATTGTGGAGAGAGACCCAAAAATTAAGAAGCCCTAGGTTCTATAGCTGCACAATGTCTTCTTCTCAAGTTAGCTCTGATACCATGTTAGTTTTTCAACATTCAAGCTAGCATTATGATCTTAGGATCCTTTAACTGAGAGAATAACAAGCACAACAATAAAACATAAGCACATCACAAGAGACAAGAGGCACAAAGGATTTTCCTCAGGGAAACCATAAAGGAGAAAACCCCACAAATTTCTCAGATATAGAATCAACACAAAATGGTAAGACCCCAAAACAGTAAGATGCACTCCCGACAACAGCAGTCTCTCTCTCTCACACTGAGAGAGCTTCTCCTCTCTCACTCATGAGCCCCAAGGAGTGAGTGTGAGCGTTGCAAGTGAGATAAATATAGAGGCTCACTCTCTATTTATATTCTTTCATTCACTTGAAGTGCACTCCAACATGTTGTCATCACTTAACAATTACTTACTAGAGCCGACATCTCTAGGAGTGTCTAATAACCCTAGTTCCCCACCACTTATGGGGACTTTGCCTCCTCTAACCAATAGGAGGGTAACACAATGGTGGGGACTATTTCCCTGACTTACAATGACTCACCTAGGTTCAAATTCACTAGGATATTCTAATAAACCAAGGGCCCCACAACTGTGGGGACTTTAACCCTTGACCAATAAGAGGCTTACCCACAATGACTTGACATGAATTTCTCATTATAGAAACTTCCTAGAATAAACATCAGGGTATGACATGACTCAAATACATTAAAATACATCCTAGAATAAACATCGGGTTACAATAGATAAGAAATACGGATGAATACATTCCAAAGTTACAATTACATCAACACTCCCTCTTAACTAGGAAGGTATTCTCTCGAAACAATTTATTAGCACAAGTCTTCTTCTCTGTATCATCTGAATCATCATCAACTTCTCGTCATCTTCATCTTCGAGTCATATTCATCTTTAGTCATCTTTCATCTGGATCTGGATCATCTCTCGATTTGGATCATCGTCACTGGATCATACTCGATCTGGAACATTGTCACTAGATCATACTCGATCTGGAACATCGTCACTAGATCATACTCGATCTGGAACATCGACACTGGATCTGGATCTTCACTCAATCTGGATCATCATCACTAGATCTAGATCATCACTTGATATAGATCATCAACACTGGATCTGGATCATCACTTGATCTGGATCATTACTGCTGGATCTGGATCATCACTCGATCTAGATCTCTCAGATTCATCATAACTGGACCTAGATAATAGCTCGATCTGGATCTCATATGGTCATCATCATGTGTGCTATCTCATCATAGGAATTTCTATAGAACCAACCTTCTTTCATGCTAGTTGTAGGCCTAGCCATTAGGTAGGTCTTTGCCTAGCACTTACACCTGACCTACTCATCAGAAAGGCACACCCAGCACTCACATCTAATCATGTAGTAAACTACAATCACATCAGAAAGGCCCCACATTCACATTTGTCATGGAAGGAATTGAATCCTCTCACCATGATAGAATGGCCCGCCCTTACATCTGACATGGAAGGAACTGAATCCTCTCACCATGAAAAAATGGCCCGCACTTACATCGACCATGGAAGGAACTGAATCCTCTCACCATGACGGAATGGGCCACACTTACATCGGTCATGGAAGGAACTGAATCCTCTCACCATGACGGAATGGCCCACACTTACATCGTCCATGGAAGGAACTGAATCCTCTCACCATGACGGAATGGCATGCACTCACATCTGACCTGGAAGGAACCAAATCCTCCGCCCTAGTCAAAAAGGCCCCAAGTCCTAGACTAAGCTACCTGGTAATAGACCAGGTGCCTCCACTCTCCTGGAGAGTGGCAGTTGCCCTTACATCTATCATACTCAACAGAAGGGCCAACACTCACATCTGACATGGGAGGAACCTAATCCTTTAGCCATGATAGAATGGTTTAGCCCTTACATCTGACCTACTCATCAGAAAGGCTCTCTTAGTCCCAGACTTAGTGTTCCTGGTAACTGACCAGGAACCTCCATTCCCAGAATGGCAATCAACACTTATATCTGACATGGAAGGAACCAAATCTTCTCACCATGACAGAATGGCTCAGCCCTTATATCTGACCTGCTCATCAGAATGGCTATGGATCGCAGCACTCATATCTGACATGGAAGGAACTGAATCCTCTCACCATGACATAATGGCTCAACCCTTACATCTGACCTGCTCATCAGAATGGATTTGGGACTCATCACTTTCCCTTGAAGGAAACCTCGATCTAGAGAACACCAAGCTTCTCCCTAAATTACTCGAACTTGACTCTAGCCAATGGCTTCATCAACACATCAGCTATTTGTTCATCCGTCGCAACATACTGGAGCTTCACTACGCCTCTTTGCACCATATCCCTGATATAGTGATACTTGATCTTGATGTGCTTTGACTTGTCATGGAACACTGGATTCTCTGACAACTTCATGTAACTTTGGTTGTCACAATGTATACAAGTAGCATCCATCTGGAGATCAAATAAATCAGACAATAGCTTCCTCAGCCATACTACCTCACAACTAGATGAACAAGATATGATAGACTCTGCTTCAGCTATACTCAGTACCACACAGGATTGCTTCCTGCTAAACCAAGAGATCATGCTTGATCCCATACTGAAGCAACACCCTGAAGTGCTCTTCCTATCAATGGCACTACCTGCCCAATCTGAATCAACATAACCATCTAGGTTAATATTCTGATCTGCATCGTACTTGAGCCCATAATCAACTGTACCCCTCAGGTACCTTAGAATATGCTTTGCAGCAATCAAGTGAACATTTCTCGAATCTGTTAAGAACTAGCTCAAGGTGTTCACAACAAAGCAAATTTCTAGTCTTGTCTTCATCAGGTACCCAATCATCTGACGATACATCGTAGCATCAATCGTCTCTGGTGAAGCATCACTCAATAGCTTCATGTTTGATGCCATAGGTGTGGTCATGTAGTCTATCATCCTGAACCTATTCAGGATCTCTACTGCATACTTCCATTGTCCACACCTCCATGCCTAGAACAATAGTGCATCGACACATAACAGGAGCATCACTAGTCTTCCGTCTTCAACCTTGAAGCAAAGGTTGGAATCTTCTTTACTATCAGTAAAGACTAGATTCATCAATAATCTATCCATCCTGTCTTACCATGCCGAACCTTAGGATCTTCTGCAGTCACTCCCTCTGAAGCAGAGCATCATACTCCCTTTGTCTTCTGTACTCTATGCACTGAAACATTATGTGCTGGAGTGACAAGTAGTATCCATCTAGGATCATTGGATACCAAGATCCTCTATCTTGAACTTTTTTAGACATTCTTCTCACATCCATTTGTGAGCTTGTCATCCTTTATCAACCTTGTAGCAAAGGTTAAGATCTTCATCAATCTCATCATATATGTAATTATATTCTTAATGGCTGCAAATTTCTCTTCGTAGTCTATGTCTTCTTTTCATGAGAAGCCTCGTGCTACGAATCGTGCTTTGTATCCCACGATGTTTCCATCTACTGCATGATAGAGCTACACAATTTCCTTCACATATTGATACTACATCCTAGACATCATTCTTCTTGAACTGATCTCCCATTTTTTCTTGGTCACTTTTTCATGGCTGGAAGGTTCTGTATCAATGATGTTGTATTCGTCATATTATTCTTCATTTTGAAATGTCGTCACTTGTTCTTCGAAACAAGTCTCATTCTTCTTTGCTTGTAGGCGATTATGTATGCGGTCTTTCCTACAAGTCAAATGCATTTGTATGGTTAGAAACATTTCATAAGGAATATTTATACTGGCAAGTTCTTATGCATAAATATATGATCATGCAAGTACTTTATCCAATACAACATTCATCCATATCTCACTGAAACTTTCTAGGTGCCTTCCATCTCTACTAAGACAACATTAAGATTGTGCACTAATCCAATATGTTAGCAAAGAGGTTTCATTCTAGATAAGTAGCAATGGAGAGTTGTATAGCACCATGAGCTACTTACCCATCACCACGGGGTGTTCACTTGTATCACGTAGTTCATATTGTGGGTTTTAAAATTATTAAAAATCGAACCAATATATTGTAGGTATTGGGGGGATGAGGGGTTTAAGGTGGGGGTGGGTAGGGTGGTTTATAAGGATTGAGGTATAAAAAGGGGTGGGGAGGAGGTTTTAAGTATTGGGAGCGGGTTTTAACAAAAATATTTTGGGTCAATATTTCTTGAAATTAAGGGTATTCTTTAATATCTCACGATCGCATGTGCTATGTGAGAGGTTCACTAAGTGAAGTCCCTATGCCCATCACATGCATATTAGTAGTATATTGTCATTAATGCAAACATCCTATCATGGATAATACATCAACTGAATATAAATAAATGCATAACAAACCAATATCATGAAATGACACTTGAATACTTATCTTTATTTATTTCATGGGTACACTCCTTCTTGAGCCCTCAGCTTCATCGTCTTCTTCATTCATGATAGCATCATTTCTTATCCAAATGCTAAAGTTGATAAGAGGTGCTTCAAGAGTTGAGTTCTTCATATTCCTCGTCACTTGAGGGATCTTCTTTGGATGGTTAGAGCTTGATCTTCAATTGCTCACATCTTCCCTTCTCTTCTCATGAGTCAAGCTTCTTCTTCTTCCCAGAGTCTAATGAAAGTAATCACTTCCTTCTGGCACACAATCCTGGAATGAATGAATCCCATGATCTTGGGAGGCCATTCAAGGTGGACATCACCACTACTGCATTCTTCACTTTTTCTTTTACCGCTACAAGTTGTTCTTTGATTTGAGAGACCCTTGTAAAGTATGACTGCATGATCTCTGCATTCTGGATCTTCACATTCTTTAACTGGTTTCTTAAGGTCATCTTCTGATGTATGTTCTTCCCTTCAAATAGCTTGGTCAAGGAATCAAACATCTTTGGTTTATTTAGGGAAGACACTTGTAGTACAAGTTGATTCGTGACTAAATCAGCAATGATCTTCTTGGTCTTGACCAAGTTCTTCTTGTGTAACGCTTCTAGCCTCATCTCCCTCTGGAACTGGAACCTCTCTACTCATGTAGGTGTCCCATTCATTTTCTTCAGAGAGATCATATAATTCCATGCTTGGAAGTTGTCAAGTTTACCAATCTTATCATCAATCTGATGTGATATATCACTTTCAAATAAGAACCTCAAATGGAAATAGCAAAGGATTACATTTTACCGATTTGAGGTGTCCGTCTTGATTTCGGAGCTGGCTAATCTAGGGTTTGTCATAGAAACCCTAATTTTCAAAACTTCGAATCTTTCAGATATGATTGGATAGAAAGATATATCTATTCAAATGGAGCTATCCAATGTACTCCTTTTCTAAAAATAGTGGAGGGAAGCTCCTGGAACAGGAAGCCCTAGTTTTCCAATTTCTTCTACAGAAATTCCTGTCACTATTTCTATGATATCTCTGAAATCATGGCTCCTCTATGTCTAACCGTTTTCACTAAGGTAACCTCACATGTCCCTGATCCAACACCATAGGTTTCATTAGAATTGGTTTCACCATTTGGGATTTATGATCCTATTCCCAAGGTGACCTATTACAAGACGTTTCAGAACAGCGAAGTTATATGGTATACCACATGTCACTGGTTCATCTTCTAAGTCTGATCTTTGGATCATGAAAAGTACATTCCGTGCCCTTTCTAGAAAATCTTAAGTAATTCCATTTGGACATCTGTAGCCCAAGATATTGCAATTCTCCCCAGGTGTCCTATTTAGGGATGAATTCTAGAAGAGGCTAGAACCCTAACTTAGAGGGATCATATCTCCCAGAATACGTGACGTTGAGGCTAAAGTTTGGACACAGTGTAAATTAGGATTTTATCTTCGGCCCCTGCAATTTGTAGATCCTAATCCTTTGCAAATCTCAGGATATAGTGAATGTACCACAACTTAGCAATTTTAGTATTTAGGGTTTTTCTAGTTCGGGGTCAAATTAGGGTTTGACTTTCCCAGAGTTTCACCAAACCAAATTTCTTGATCTAGGTCTCTAAACTTCGGTTTTGATGAGGAGAAAAATCCTATGCCGGGATCACTCAAAAAATCCTCTTTTGTAGAAATCCCTAATTTCTACATCGAAAACTGAAAATGCTCGGAATCAAATTCTGCTTCAATAGAAAGATGCGCCCTTCAATGGAGACTCAGCCTAGCATAATTTTGTTGATGGATTGTGGAGAGAGACCCAAAAAGTAAGAATCCCTAGCTTCTATAGCTGCACAATGTCTTCTTCTCAAGTTAGCTCTGATACCATGTTAGTTTTTCAACATTCAAGCTAGCATTATGATCTTAGGATCTTTTAACTGAGAGAATAACAAGCATAGTAATAAAACATAAGTATATAACAAGAGACAAGAGACAAAGAATTTTCCTGAAGGAAACCATAAAGGAGAAAACCCTACAAATTCCTTAGAGATAAAATCAACACAAAATGGTAAGACCCCAAAACAGTAAGATGCACTCCTGACAGTATCAGTCTCTCTCTCTCACACAGAGAGAGCTTCTCCTCTCTCACTCATGCACCCCAATGAGTGAGTGTGAGTGTTGCAAGTGAGATAAATAGAGAGGCTCACTCTCTATTTGAATTCTTTCGTTCACTTTAAGTGCACTCCAACATGTCAGCCTCACTTAAAAATTACTTACTAGAGCCAACATCTCTAGGATTGTTTAATAACCCTAGTGCCCCACCACTTGTGGGGACTTTGCCTCCTCTAACCAATAGGAGGGTAACACAATGGTGGGGACTATTGCCCCGACTTACAATGACTCACCTAAGGTTGACTTCACTAGGACAGTCTAATAACCCAAGGGCCCCACAACTGTGGGTACTTTAACCCTTGACCAATAGGAGGGTTACCCACAATGACTTGACATGACTTTCTCATTATAGAAACTTCCCAAAATAAACATCGGGGTATGACATGACTCAAATACATTAAAATACATCCTGGAATAAACATCGGGTTACAATAGATAAGAAATATAGATGAATACATTCCGAAGTTACAATTACATCAACACACTCAATCAAAACAAAAACCTTCCAAAATGTGTTTTCATTTGATAGTAGGAAGCTAACATGCTTTTGCCCTATTTGCATGGAGGACAAGGAATCAATAGACATTTGTAAAAACATTAATGACAATTATGTTAAACCTTTGAAACACAACGAAATTAATCAAAAAGGAAAAATGCCACTCACAAGCTTTGAGGAGTGGGAACCAAAGGACATTGCAATATCAACTTATGGTGATAGAATTTTCGATCTTGTTAGAGAATGCCACTTTATGTACACGTTAATGAAAGCCATTTTTTATTTTAAATATTTTTTACTTGAATGTCAAATATATATCTATATCTATGTACATGTGGGTATTACACACACACACACACACACACACACACACACACACACACACACACACACATACGAAAGTTGTTTGATTTAATGAAGATGAATTTGACAAATTCAATGTTCTTATGTATGTGAAGGAGATGTATTTGTTGTGATTGTACCCATAGACAACAATGAAAATTTCAGGTATTATTTGATGCGATGCACAAACAGAAATATGAAATTATTGAAGGACTATGATGACAAAGGTTTTGTATATGAAAGAGGGCCATTTCTATTGAAAGGTTATTTTTTTCAAGAAACACATCAAACTGATAGTGATGTTCACTTTGAATACTATCAACCTGATGTCATATGCTACCAATATAGTCGTTTGGTATGCAAAGGTTGCATAAAGTTGATAGAAGTTAAATCAAATAAAAAAATAAAGCTAGAAGATGGAATATGTCAAAAGTTGATCATGAAAGAATAATTGAAGATGACATTCTTTTGCGATCTTATTTCTAATTTGAAACATGTTGAACATGATACATACTTTTTACAACAAGGACATCTTGATTGGTTTTATAATTGTGACACTCAAATAGAGTGATTATTGATAAGTTCTAGCTAGATTGTTTTGAATATTTTTTATGCACATTCCTTAAAAATGTATTGTTCAAAATTATAATGTTATGCACTTGAGTACGTGTTATTAAATATTCAAATTATGAGATATGTTTCACTTTGAAACTTATATGATATATTGTTAGATTAGATTGTTGAGCTTATGCACATGTCAAATTGATAATTTACTTATATATGATATCAAGTTCTTACATTGTTGAGCTCATGTACATAAAATTGAGGAAACTTATATGATATTGTTCTTACATCGTTGAGTTGTTCTTACATTGTTGAGCTTATGTACATCAAATTGAGGAAACTTATACGATATTGTTCTTACATTGTTGATCTTATGTACATCAAATTGATGAAACTTATATTATATTGTTCTTAGATTATTGAGCTTGTGTATATCAAATTGATGAAACTTATATGATATATTGTTCTTAGATTGTTGAACATAAGTACATCAAATTGATTGATGAATTGTATTGAGTGGTCGTAACTTTAACATTATGATATGTATCAAGTAAATAGCCATAATTGTTACTTTTGTTCAAATTTTTTTTCTAAAATAACAGATTAGATTATAAGAGTTTTAAATTATTTACATTTTTCTTATTATGTCTTACACGGTTTTGCATTCTTTTTATTGTTATATACATTGTTTTATTAACAGAATTTAAACAAGTGGTTGATTACCATAAAAAGTCAATATTCAAATTGAAGCACTCTATAAATTGCATTATATACACTAAGATTATTAACCAAATATAATCATGATATCAATGATAAATCATAATATGAAAATGATAACAGAATTTAAAGAAGTGGTAGATTACCATAAAAAGTCAATATTCATATTGAAGCACTCTATAAATTGCATTATATACACTACTTGATTATTAACCAAATATAATTATGATATCAATGATAAATCATATATGAAAATGATATTTATCAATGATGGCCATAGTGTCCTAGAAAATTTATATCTAGTCATACACCTACATAGTAGAAAACTTTATATAGTCACCTACATAGTTTATCTTATAAGGAAACGTTTTTTCAATGTAGTCATAAGGAAAAGATAGGATTTTTGGCACATGATAAGTCAAACTAATTATTCTATTATAGAATTTGTATAAAGTGCATTTTAATGAATATTCCACAGATATCATATATTATTCTACCTAGATGATTGAAAAAATTCCTAACTAACATATCCAATCAAATCCATAGTTAGAAATAAATCTAAAACATTAATTAAATATATACATCATGACCAAAAATAATATCTTTAGAAAATTCATTTAAACAATCTAAAATGTTAATTAAATCTATACATCATGACCAAAAATGACCAAAAATACTATCTTTACGAAAATAATTTAAACACAAGTGCAACATATTGTATAAACATCAACTAATTCTAAAGACATTAATTGATGTATCGCATGACCAAATTAAATTATTTAAACAAAATTTACCAAATTAAACCTTTTAAACATTTATTTAAATTATATTTGAACTTGATCCAAAAACTATATATATATGAACAATCCAAAATTATATATATATATATAGACACACACACACACACACACAAGTTTAAAATATACTTGTTAAAATGATAAGTTTAAAGTTTAACATGCAATTTCATTAACAAGTCCACAAGTATAAAAACATATAGAACTATGTAATATCCATTGTATGGATATCACTATCCACATTCTCCTCGCAATTGACATATAACACATGCACCATTTAATTAAGCTTGAATATATAAATTTTATACTATAAATAAACTTTAATAAAAATACAATTGGAATTTAAAATAATAAATATGAATAAACATACCTCAGTGAGCCCCACACCCAAATAGTTCACCACATCCAATGTTGTGGAAGGTTGTACAATCTGTATACCAACCTACAATTCTAATTTCATTACTTAAAATTTTCATGTACATATAACATATAAAATAAATTAAAATTTAAGATGTCAATCATTAAACTTAAACATTTGAAACATGTAATTTAAACAAAATGGCAATTGTTCTGTAATCATTACTAAAACATTTGAAAGGTGCAATTTACGTCAATAACTTGGGAGACATTGGGAATGTCTCCCAAAATTGATGATAAGAGGGGCCCAATACCCATGGTCCTAGTAGAAGGGATCGGAATCTGTGAACGCAACCAAAATTTCAATCTTAGAAAAAGGTGTCCTGACATTAACGAGAACATATAAATTTATAGATATTTATGCAAATGCACCTCTTTTAGTGGATGTAGG
>LPNX011069446.1:202316-230165 GCA_001517045.1 Pseudotsuga menziesii | reverse complement strand
TATATATATATATATATATATACTATCAAAACATGATTTAACAATTATGAGGTAAAAATAAAAGTTCTCACATACCAGCCCCCTCCCTTCTCCCTCGTGATTGAGTAACTCAATCCACCCATATTGACAATGTTTTGCATAGTCCTTGGCATATTCAAGGCTCATTGAATCTAACTTAATATTTGTTTTATAAGAAAAACATGCACAAGAACAAGCACATGCTCTATGTCGATTCATGCCCACATCAACACCAACTAGAGAAAATTGTAAGTTGTCTCGTATAACGGTTCTCGCCTCTAGAGCAATATGAGAGGTTCCCTCCATCTCTGGTCGTAAAGTAACAAGTCTATGTGGCTGAGGCACCAAACAAGGTGTAGCCTTAGGAAACAATGGATCTTGAAAGGCTCCTTCCTGTTCATACGTCCTACCTTTTCCAATCCCATAAAATTTGGACGGAGCATCTGTGTAATTTGGCTTCATGTTTAAAAAAAACTCTGCATAAAAAAATCTCGCAAAATAATGTGGCACTTCATCATTCCATGGAAATCTACAATAGGCTTCCAAGAATCTATTATATAAGTGGTGAGCAATATCAGGGTGCTTGAAATATTGCACCTTTAACATCTTATGCTTCGGTCCTTCTTTAAAATTAAAAAATGAAATGACATATTCTTTTGATACCCTCTTCTCTACATCAAGCCACTTGTCAGGACACATCACTTGAGCCTTCCGCACTCACATTAGACCATCTTTGAGAGCGAACATTCGAAGGTGATTTAGTAGACGTATTTGTTGTATTAGGCGTCCTTGTCTCAATAGATGTCCTTGTACATCTTTGACTCAAAGAATGATTCAATGCCTCATCTCAATCCATCTCTATTATATCTCCTATAAACATCAAGACAAGCATCAATGAACTAATGCAGTTTATCCAATGGAGACTAACTGTGAGATTGTTATGCAGTTTATCCCATAAAAAAAAAATTTGAGGACACAAACGACCAATTCAATATATTTATTGTGTGTCCCTCTTTCTGATGTGAATTTGTATTGTTCTCACAGGTATCCCCCTTTATTTATCCTGAACAAGACATTCCTCATCCGAAGGATATTCTTTTTAAGGGTATAATATATCACCTAATTACACACCATATGATATGACACCACAACATATCCTTTACTTGTATCCAATCATGAGTCCCTATGATACATCTCCCATCACCCCTAGATATAAATAAATGGATGAATAGGACTGAATAACTACATTCTATCCATAAAACTAAAATAAGGATCGTAATTGATTATGGAATAAGCAAAACCAATAAATAATGGTAGGTAGGCTGAGCTTCGATGTTACTGCCGACACAGAGCTGAATTATTAAATATTTGCTGGGTAAACTACTCTACTAGGTACCATAAGATTAGGTAATCAATGGGCTTAAGTAGAAGGGTTAGAGTTACTGTAATGCTGAGTACGATGTTTACCTACTTAATATATTGTAATTAGTGATGTATTCCACATAAGGTGAGCTATCTAATAGTTCACAATTATACATATATGATTATTATGGAAACACTTATACGTGTATATTTCATATTTCATGATATCCTAACTTTAACATGAATAAATACAAAATGCATTTCAAATTTTACAAGAGAATATCTTTGAATTATGATTGCAAGCTTACATTGTTACAACAACAAACCAAACAAACATTATGTTGTTACAACAACAAACCAAACCAAACAAACAACCATCCACATTGTAGAGTAGAGTACAACTATTCTCAAGTTACCCCTTGACCTTGAGCTTTATAATAGAAGTTGATACAAAACATATTACAAAATCTAATGATATTATTAGATCATGTACTTTTCACTTCAAAATAGTGTTGTCACACTCTTATTAAGCTCATTTCCATAGTGACCATTTTTGGCATAGTCATGGTTAATAAAACCGATTTTGACCATGAGATATTAACGAAATTACAAATATTTTGGGATCCATTAAATACTAAATCATTATTATATGTAACCATGTGAAGGAAAAAAATCATCCTTTAAGTAGGATTGAAGGATCAAAATGCCTCATACACATGGGATTGACATATTTGGATTGAGTTCTAAGGTTATACTAATAACTTTTCTAGTAAGTGTCCATATTTTATTGATATTGTGAAGGAGCAAGTTTCTTCAAAATCTCTAAAAAATAAATAAACATAGATTTGGAAATTGAAAACCAATTGATCATGCACACAAGATAAGAATTTATCTTATAATATTTGATTATTAAAGTAATATCTTCCTTCCCATGCTTTCCCAACCAAATATATTATAATGTGATCCATGATATTTTCATTTTACTGAATATTTTTTAATAGGTTTTAGTCTCTCTTTTTAAAGCAAGTAGAGATTAGGGCTTAGATAACTTTAAAATAAGAAAATAGTTTTCTTTAATAGCTTATGTGAAATTTGTTTTTGTAAATCATCATAGTTATTAATTCCTCTTCTTACTCTCCAACTTAACTACCAATCATGTGAAGACCTTGTTAGGAACTAATCTAAGTTATTTTCTTCCATCTTCTCATCCTAAGTTTACAATTTTATCTTTTGTCAAAGTGTTTCATAATTGATATATTCATTTTTATGTTCACGTGGTTTGAAATCTACCATAATAAGGTTTACTTTTTATCCTAGCTTTACATTTTATCCTTTGTCAAATTGTTTCGTAATTGACATATTCATTTTTATGCTCACATGGTTTAACATCTACCATAATAACCACCCATTTACAATCTATAATCTGTATAATCTGATCCTAGAAACAAAATTGGATTATTACATACATCAAACAAAACCACTCTATATAAAACAATAATGAAATTTCTCATAAATATAAATACATCTCTCATTCCTAAATCAGCAACTTATGATCTTATCTCAAGCTTTAATTCTCTTATATTATCCTTTTTGTATACCAATGCAACTAGCAGCTCCCAAAACCATATTTCGCAAGGCTAAGAGAGAAATTCCAGTTAAAGAGAAATACACGGGAAGGTCGACCAATATGAAAAATATATTGACTCAACACAACTTTCCTCAAATTCAGTTGTTTCATACATTAAAAATTATAGGTTCAGATTGGTATTTATTTTTATCCATGGTTGAAATATTGTTGTAAAGTTAAACTTTATAAAAATTTCATCAAATTCAGTTGTTTCCTACATTAAAAAGTATACTTTCAGATTTCTCTTTGTTTTTATCCATGTTTAAATATTGCTCCGAAGTTTAAATTTAAAAATACTTGGAATGTTAACCATTATGGTTCGCAGAAAAAATCATTAGTTGAAATCTAGTTTTTATGTTAAATTTAATTAGTTCTACTTACATGCAACAAATAGCAACTCTTATGCTCAAAACGAGAAGAGTTCATTTAGTCACTCTGAATTGTAGTTGTTGGCGAGGATAACGACTAGTGTCTTAGATTGCCAAACAAAACTTAGTTGGCATGCTACAAAGAAGGGGGTGAGAAAGTGTAATTAATTCGATAAGATTTGTTTTATATTTTCAAATGTTATCTTATCAATTTCCTGTCAATAATATTCACATTGTGTAATTGTCTCATATGTATCGTTGCCACATCAGTGATAGGTGCACTCCATAAAGCTTGTTTATTTCCATGCAACATTGGTGGGGTTTATAACTTCATACATCCAACTTAATGTTTCTATTTATTTTGAGGTATGGGGACTTGAG
Source organism: Pseudotsuga menziesii (assembly GCA_001517045.1). Lineage (NCBI taxonomy): Eukaryota > Viridiplantae > Streptophyta > Pinopsida > Pinales > Pinaceae > Pseudotsuga > Pseudotsuga menziesii. The sequence goes on along the minus strand of LPNX011069446.1, from coordinate 226,409 downwards.
CTTCCTATCTTTATTATGGATTCTCCCTTTGTAAATATATGTCTAGGCTCTTGTCTCATCTAATTAATTTGTTTGGTTTTGATCATGTTTAGTCTAGCGGTTACACTATTTTCCTAGGTTGTCCATAAATGATAATGGTAACCTGAGGTTTTTAATTTAAATGATTAGTGATCTCAAGATTATAGAATCACCTTCTACGGAAGTAAAATATACACAGTTGTACAAAATTGTAATTACTACGTTTCTCTGCAGTTGCAATTATTTTCAATTTTCAATTTCAACTAGAGGAAATCCTCTCCAGATTTAAAACTAAAACATAGGAAAGCAATTTCAATTTCATAAATTATATTCAAATATAGGAACCAAGCATAAGATTAACTACAGATTCTATAACTTCTACCAATTTTCAACTGATCCACAAGTATAGTATTTGATTTATGCAAGCAATTGAATTTTCAAATAATTGAGTGAGAAAATAGATCCACTTACTTATAAGGATCGTTGACATGTATCCACAAACCGAACAGACCAGGAAGACATGGCTCCACCACCGCAGCTCGACAACGAATTCACCACACCACCGACGGCTCCACCACGACACAGCCAACTCCACCACACCACCAGACAGAGTAGACAAAGGGCCGACAAGTCTCCACCACCGTAGCTAGATAACGCATACACCACACCACCACATGCTCCTCCACGACACCACCGGCTCCACCACACCACCAGACCGAGCGGACAAAGGGAAGACACGAATCCGCCATCGGATACAACAACATAAAGATTAGGGCGCCAATAAACTGAGGAGGTCACACCAACAGACCGAGCATGGGGACAAGTAGAGTGGACGCAACATCAGACCAAACAAACCATTGAGCAAAGATCCATAGACCGAGCAGACTGACGAGGGTGCACCAGCAGACAGACAATGGCGCACCAACTGAAAAGCAGGGAGGGTGCACCAGCAGAGCAGTCGAACAGTCTGCACAAATCGAAAAAGGCCGTCAAACAGACTGTGCGACGAATAGAGTAAACAATGACGAAAGAGTAAACAGTGGCACTTTATTAATACATATATAAACTTTGTTTGGCCGAACACTTGTTGGGTAAAAAAATATCTACTGGATGTTATTTTCTCGACCATCAGTGGAAAGCACGCATTACGATGCACACCGTTAACTCTAACTTTTGGCCGAACAAGTTTTTTAGCTGAAATTTAGTTGTATGTTTTCAGCCGAAAACATAAATTAGTTCGATCGAAAGGTGTTAGAATACAGATTCCAAAAATTGATTCTCACCGAATAGACACCCAGGTTCATGGTTTCACCCATAGTCTCTATTTTTAGTTTGTTTATGAATATAAAAAAAAATATCAAAAATTAGGGGATTTTAGTGAGGTCTTTTTGTGGGCATTTTTATTGTGCCAATGTATATATACCCATTGTTAGCGATTTAGATTTTCTTAACACCAATTCAAGCCTCTTTCCCTAATTTGACCTTCAGTGTTCCTCTACATGCAACTTGAGTGTCGATATTCACTTACACTAGTTATGAGAATACATCGAAAGACAATGTTAAAATTAAAATGTCATATAAAAATGTGTAGTCGTTCAAGGCCGCCAAAATTCAACCTTAGTGTGATATTTAGTTACACTAGTTATGCGAATTCAATGTTTTGTATATTTATTATGACTGTTATTTAAAAAAAAATTATTATTATCATGAGGAAAATTAAGATTTAAACATCAAACTAAAGACAATGTTAAAATTAAAATGTTAGAAAAATTTCTTGACGTGCAAAGTAGGATGTCAAATTTCAACCCTAAACACTAATAAAAACAGTAAAAAAAAGACCGCTTTTGATCAAGGATCTATTCTTGAAGGCTAAACAAAGTCTTTTAATTCCAAATATTAGTAGTTATAATTTCTAGTGAAAAAAATATAACAAAATTATCTTTGATTTACAATGGACCAATTTACACCTAGCTTTAATATGCACCAACTCATAGATGTCTTTGTAAATCTGATAGGCATGAAGTTGCTTTCGAAAATTGGCATTCAACACGAAATATGTATTTTCAACATTCATTTTACATTGACTAGCTACAAGAAAGAACCAATTACCTTTGATTTAGAATTGACCAATTTAAACAAATTATCTTTGATTTAAAATTTAAAATAACAAATTATCTTTGATTTAAAATTGACCAATTTAAAATAACAAATTATCTTTGATTTAAAATTGACCAATTTACACAAGTTGCTTTAGAAAATGAAGTTTCCATGTTTCTCTCTATCTCGAATTCACATCCAACACAAATATTTTTTTTTTACATTGACTAGCTACAAGGAAGGACGCATTTTGCGTTTTCGTTGAGTATTCAATATTCATTGAATTTAATGCCGTGACATTTTGGTAAATTACCTTTTGAGATATTTAAAATCGCAATGAGAAGATATTTTATCAACAATTGTAAATAAAATATTTAATTAATTTGAAAAACATATTATTAAAATATTAATGTTTTATTGAGACTAACTCGTCCAAAACATGAAAGCGAAATCTTAAAACAATGTCATGGCATGTGCGCGACATTAAATTGGTTGTCATTTCAAGAGGTTTGTACGTGAGTATGTGGAATGTTTTATACTCCATATAATTTTGTTTATTATTATTATTATTAAATAGTTTTATTAGTTTAATATTTATGTTATATAATATAAATAACTAAAAAATACCATTTAATTTGAAAAATGGAAAAATAATAATTTAATATTGTTTTAATATTTTAATTTTTATTTAACGGTTATTATTTTTAAACTAAGTAAATATCTTTATTAGTGGCCATTTTATTTGTTACTGTGCAAATTCTTAATTCTTAATCATTATATATATTTACACTTATTAAATAAATTTTTGATAATAAAAAGAAATTAAATTAATAATAAAAAATTTAATATATGTTTTATAGTGATTAAATTAATAATAATAGAAATGTAAATTTATTAAATTAATGTGGGAATAACTTATCATCTCTATGTGAACGTTGATTAAAGTGAAGGTTTTGGATATCCAATTGTGAGTTAGACTGGGTGGAACTGTGTTTACTATGTTAAGTTCCATTTTAAGTTTAAAGTTTGAATATAATTATATCTTAAGGTTTGATGCTTGGATAACTGTTTGGTGCTTGGATAAGGTTTTAACAGGTTCGTTCTTGCTTGTTATGCAAGTTTCCTTCCACCACATCAATATCTAAATCCTGCAAATTAAAGACAATTTTCATGTCAGCGTAAAGATTTTACTGTTAATTTATATCTTACTGATTGAATTGCTTTGATTTTAGTGTTAATTTATATCTTACTGAGTTTTAGATTGTTTTTTTTGTCTAATTTGAATATAATGATTAATTCATAATTTTTGCAAAGAGACTAGATTTCTGGGATTGATGTTGCACAATGCACATGGTAGTTTACTTCACATAAAATTTAGACCACATCAATATAAAATTTGTACTTAAATGAATTTTTATATGTAAGGCTTTTTAGTTCTACACTCATTGTTTCGTTTTCTAGTCCCAGGCGTACAGAAATCCCTCAAAACTATACTTCTTTGCATAAAAAAATCGAAGAACCACTGAGGTTTTCTTCAACGCGGAAGCCACGAAGATATCACAACAAATCTTTGCATAAAAATGGGTCAGCAAAACCCTGTAAATTGGACACGTGAGATTCTGATAACAATACAGCAATTCTTCCACATCCATAAGATCACTCAAGTTGGTGTCCTCCGCTATCATCTCTATGAGACTGTTTCAAAACTGCTTGCACACATCCTTGATGGTCGCAACAGGATTCGATCTCATGACCTTAAGCGACGTCCCTGTGTTTAAAAAAAACGGTGAACAATTTGTTTTGTTCACAACCCACCCACGAGCCTGCAAGGAGGCAAAAACGACCCCCAAGGAGCCCAACGGAAGTGTCCAACCAAGCTAAAATGACACCCACGATGTTGGAGTAAGGTAGATGGAAGAGGAATGTCATTTTTTTGTTTATTTTAATGTTTTTTATTGATTTTCAAATAAAATGCAAAATTAAAAAAAAAATTGAAAATGAATTGAAATGGGAAAAATTTGATATTGCAGGTACAATATAACTAAACATAATGACAAATACCAATGAACCATCACAAGAAAGGAATGAAACAAACCAATCAAAGGACCCAAACCTTGAATTAAACAAAGAAAACCCTAAAGATGAATTACACGGGGATTTAAACCAATTAAGAATTTTGAGTGATGAACTGAAGAACACCAGGGAACCCTCTCGAGTTTCCCTCACCACATCACTACAAAACATAATAGAGTCAATAAACATTGCCCAAAGTGAGATAACTAAGGGCTCGAATGAGAGAAAATTATGGTACTGGTATGTCCAAAGAGGATATAAAAAACCTGAATATCACACAAGCCCAACTGTGGAGCAAATTTACAGATCCGAGAATAGGTTTAGCCTCTAGATGTGAGGAGGAAGTGAGTTTGCATCGACTAGTGCAATTACCAACCATGGAGAGAAAACTGGAAGGAGAGATGGTTCATGATTTTGGACAAGCCTCCTTGCAACAATGTCGAGGTCCCACAGTATTTTCTCAGGAAACTGTGGGCTGAGTTTATGTTAGGGTTCCATGTGAACTACTTCAACATCATTGAGTTCCATGGCGTCGGTTTTGGCTCAGCCCCAGATCGACTTCACGCCCACTGGAACCCACTCAGAGGACCTCCTGCACCTAGGCAAGAGACAAACCCGCTTCCTCAACCCTCTGGGTTAGGTAGCATTCTAGATCATATCCATGAGTCCATTAGACATGCCACACGACACCTTCTCAGGCATACCACATTTGTGGCTATGTCCTCACAAAGCAAGCAGGACCATCCCGAAAGACACACTTCTGCATGGTCTACTGGTGGCGAGAGAGGGAGAGCAACTACAGGTGGTAGCTAGGATTATCCATCTAGCTTGAAGGGACCAGTTCCACATCGTTGTTCTCGTTGTGGGCATCCATGCCATGTTCCCATGCAGGAGCATGCCATAGAGAGCTACCTACACCAGGTTAGTTATTGTTTTATTTAATGTTCAAGTATTGATTATATGTTATGCAATCTCATAATTTCTAATAAATTTAACTTAGAATCAGATGTTGATGACTTGATTTGTTTTAATGTACAGCTATTCAGTGCTGAGTCTTCAACACTCGGGTGGGAAGACGTTAGTTCCTTCAACCTAGATGGAGCCATGGTAGTTGCAGAGGACATCGCGACACTATACACACAGGTATTTTTCTTTCAGTAATTAAATTTAATGTTAGTAGTTAATATTGTCATCCAATGTAGTTAATATTTAGTAATTGAATCTAAATATTTTTGTGCAAATGAACAGGTGTCTGCAAGAGTGAGTGACCAGCCATTCTCATTAGGGATCAGCAGATCCCCTCATGAGCAAGTATCTTGTAATAAAGTATAAATTTAATTTCAGTTTTTATGGCTTAGATTTATATAGTTATATTTGTATGTACTAGAATACAAGGCCATGAATATGTATGCATGTCCGAGTACATAGGCACATCGGTGTCACTATCTCTCCATTGACTACCTTTTTCCCATCATATATTCCAGGTGTATCCCTTAGCATACATGTCCCTTTCCCTCCATTCCTCCCCACCATGTTCCATCCATCCCTTTCCTCTCATCCACCACCACACTTCCATCCAACTCCCCCTTCTTCATCACAGTCTTCACTCACTCCCCTCCTCCCCACCCATCCACCCCCTCCCTTGCAATTTCTCATGTTTCCACCCTCTTCCATCCGACCACAATACATCATCCATCCACATTCACCCATCCTTCCACCCCATCCCAAACCTCAGCCCCCTCCCCCATATTCCCCCACCACCCTCGTTTCCTCTTCGAGGGTGGCCCATTCCATTCTACAATCAGTTGGGGTTTATCATCATACATCACCACTTCTCCCACTCCAATCCATGCCCTCTACCACCGTGCCCCCTAGTTTTGTATCCAACATCAATATGGCTACATCCTCCTCTATCCCATCAACCCTAGCATCAGAGCAGGTTGTCCAGCCCACTGCTCCACCTTCCACCCCTGAGGACCAACCGATTGCTCCACCTGCCAACCCCCAGGACCAGCCTGTTATGTTCACAGTGAGATTGATTAGTTTATGAAAAGTGCAATATTAACGAAAAATTAATATATGAAGTAAATTGTATGAGTTATCTTATTGTTTAAATGTTGCAGGGTGGCATTGCCGAGAGACTTGGATCACGAAGGAGGGTATCCCACTCACCACTTACGGTCTCGTCTGAGGTGAGCTATTTAAGATTTGAAAACGTAATTTTTATTTTTAAATTGTGTTTTATACTTGTATAATTGCCTATAGGAGTTGACATTTGATTGTTGTCATTTCAGAGCCCAAGGGGAGGTGGTTGAAGCGGCCAAAAGAACCGAGCTTCCTCTAGCTCGAAGAAGAAGAAGATCGATTTTGGAGGTGCACCTGGGAGCTGTGAGGGTTGGAAGGATAATTGAGAGACCCTCCTATGTACACCAGCCATGATGTGGCATTTTAGCACGAGTTTTCATATTTTGTATAGGGCACGAGTTTCCATATTCTGTATACAAGACAAGTTTCCATTGTATAGACATTGAGAACAATGTTCCATTTTTTACTAGTACTGTATATGATTGGAAATTTGTGTATATTAATATATTATTTTGTACTTTTTTATATTACTCTATTTTATTACAGATTTGCATACATTATGTCTAATGCAGTAGTAGTTTACAGTTGATGCACTTGCAATACTTATTGTTGACGAATCCTAACTCATATTGAACCAACATACTAACACCTATAGTCTTATTCATTGTCCAAATTGCAATAGAAAACACTTGTTTTCCTTTGGTATTTACATAGTAATTATTGTCTCATTTTGCAAGCTAGAAATTGATATTGGAATGATCTTTTCTTACCATTGGATTGACTAGAAATTTCATAGTATTGATGAGCTGAGACTCATATTGAGAATGACTATTGTTGGCTTGCATCTGTTACATCTACTTGGCAAACATTGATTTTGATAAATTTGGCAATTCATATCATTTGAAGATGAAGTTGACATTGCTTACTCTCATTGAATACATACATATTTGTTATGCTATTGTTGAGCACTTGCAATTTTAACGATCTATTGTACTTGTTGCAATTTTAACGATTTATGGGTTAGCATGCATAACCTAGGGTTTAGAATCAATGAGGAAACCCTAACCCTCACTGAAGTTTAAATGTTAGCATGCATAACCTAGGATTTATAATCAATGAGAAAACCATGACCCAAAAGGTATTTTTGGGTTAGGATGCATAACCTAGGGTTTAGAATTAATGATGAAACCCTTAACCTAGGAGGGAAACCCTAACAGCAATGCTACCTAACCATCTCTTGTGGCCTCTTATAAAGTACCTTTTTTTTGTATATTAGCATGCCTAGGATTGTAGTCATATGTCACATATTCTTTATAGACTAATCAAATGAAATACTTCAAATATTAAGCATGGATTACTTCACATAAGATAGGGTTAGAGCTTCATGAGCACTCCTTTCATAAACCATAGAGAAATAAGTAAAACATATCTCATCTTCCACAACTCATACTTTAAAAAATTATGAGAGAAAGAGGTTCTATAATATATCTGACTATAATATCCATTTTGGACAGCCCTAGAACACCACTAACTCATCCTAAGATACCCTAATTTCTTGACTGTAATATGCTATTTAAGGCAGCCCTAATAGCCTTCTTACCCAACTATCATAGCCTAAGGTCACTTCCTTGCCTTCCTATCTTACCCACCCACTAACTCCTTGCCTCAAATTTGTCCATAACCAAATTTAAAGCAACACAAAGGCACCCTAAAGGGACTGTATCTAAACAATCATTCACAGCCATACTTAAACAAGTTTGACAGTGGTATATAAACATCCATAACTTGGAAAAATACAAGAAAATGCCTTGAATTGTTGGAAATTAATTGTGTCATCAAAAGCCAAGTGAATATACTTGTTATCATTCCTACTTGACTAGAAATTACATCTTGAACTGTCATAAGACATTTTACTTGAATGGAAATTTGATTTGGTTTAAGAGTCCCATTGGCTTGGAAATTTAGCACTTATAAAATTGTTTATCACTAATGTTTACTTTAAAGATTGTACCTTTGTCTTGACAAGCTGAAAAGTGAAATACAGTGACTGTCATAATGCTAAATGCTTGGATAGAAATACTTTTGTTTTCCAAGTACCTTTCACTAATTCAAAGTCCCATTTGAACTCTTGTTTATCATTAGTACTTGCATTTGGGATTGTACACTCATTTTGGCAAGCTGGAAATTAGTGTTTTGGACTATCATAATCATTTTGATTTGGATGGAAATCATTCTTAGTTTGAAATTCCTATCTTCATGAAAATTGGATTGATTGGGGTCTATGTCAATGTATGTTGGTTTCAAAATAGGTTGACTTTGTATGATATAATCATAACGTCCCATCAACACCACTAACATGCTTCAACCACATGCATAATTGTAAGGAAAATTACATCCAATGTAGTTCATGAAACCCTAGCTATGTTGTAGTGCAGGTATATATCTGCTAGCTATATGGTTCTACTAGTTTCTATTTAAGTGAGATTAACATATCTAATGATATAAATCTAACGAGTTCATAAACCTAGTTTGTAGTTCTATGTCTAAATATGTGAACTCTAGATTTTAAGTTTATGGTTTCTAGTTCAAGAAACTCTAGATTTCTTGACATTTCTTCTTATAGATTAGGTATATGGTCTAGGTATTTGTAATCCTTATTTTTTTAGGTTTGTGGTTTCAAGTTCATGAAACCCTAGTTTTTTTTTCTATTTATGCATGAAGCTTAGGTAGGTTTTTTAGGTATTTCTACATAAGTAAGACTAACATAGCACATGATCTCTATGTATGTGAATTTCTAATTTATAAAACCCTTGTTTGTAGTTATATGTGTAAATTTATAAACCCTATTTTTTAGGTTTATGGTTTGTAATTCGTGAAACCCTAGTTTTTTTGCTATTTTATCTTGTAGCTTAGGTATGGTCTAAGTGGTTCTACATAAGAGAAACTAGAATATCATAGAAGAAAAAGCACGTGTGAGGAGGTCCAAGACATAAAAATTGTTCTTCCTTGACAAATAAAAAATGAAACAAGTTCATGAATATGTGTCTTGTATAAAAGACACATCATCCCTGTTGATCCTTCATTTGGTGGAGACATGTTCTATTTGGGTATACAATCATGGTTTGAAGGGTCGTTTTGGCTAGCAAGTTCCTTTTATTTCAGAGGATTTTCCTTAGTCATCATCGTGATGGCCTACACAAGTGCAAGATGACCTATCCAAAGGTTTTCACTTAGAATAGCTAACAAAATAAACACCATTAAAGTTTACTTAACAAATTCAACCCAAGATTATCTCAAATTAGCATGCCTAACCAATGCTAGAATCTACCTAATCATAAAGATAATATAAGCTAAAATTCAAATCTCCAAGTAAACAATATTTGGACAATTGAAATAGTTCTTATATATATGTATATATATGATATGATGTATATATATTTGGAAACCATAAGTGACGCTAGCCCCAAACTATCATTGTTGTCATTAAGGTATCCACACAATAATTTTTTTCCTCATTAGGGTTTATAAACCCTAGTCATCTTTCATCATAGAAGCACATGGCCTTTCAGAGAAGTCTAGCACCAATTTTGACGTCAACATGTCTAACCTAGGATGATTCCTCAAACCCTAGGTCTTTGAATATTGCATCAACACAAGCACCAAGACCTCCATGGAAAATCAACTAAACTTAAAAAAATATTCTTTAAGCAAGGCATCAAAAGAAGCTCGATACTTATCAAGTTAAGTTTTCCATGGTCTTTCCCTAACCTCCATGTAACACACAAGACAGGACTGCAATATCACCAAATACGTTATCTCTTTTCTTTGTATCTTCTATAGGGTTGGAACCCTAATTCTACCTCCTTTCACTTCACAACAAGAACTACAGAATCTGCAAGACAACTATCAATTCCTCTAGTATTATATCCCCTTCTCTAAGGTTTACTTACATATATAAACCCTAGTGTCCTCATGCATATCCAAGTTTCCTTATGTAATGTATTCCTCCTCTAGTTGTGTACAACACCTTCTTGTTCCCAATGCTCCTCGACATATGTGTTAGAGGTGGTTACAATGCTCCAATGCCTATCCTCAATATGTGTGCCAAGGTGGTTACTATGCTCATTTGCTTCTCCTCAACATGTGTGTGAAGGTGGTCACTATGGTCCAATATTTCACTTATCTTCATCCTAATATCACAAGGAAACCCAACAAAACAAAACCTAGTCCAAGTGTATGTTAACACCATGAAGATACATCCCTTAGTGCACTCGTTAACATATCAAGAATCTCTTATTACAACATCAATAAATATACTCTTTTATTTTCAAGATATATGTTAAAAAATTTATTTTCAAGAGATGTGTTAAATCACTTATTAAATTCAACCCAATTTTTTTCTAAATTAGAATTCATAACCAATGCTAGAAAATACCAGATCATGAAGATAATATAAGTTGAAATTCAAATCTGCAAGTACACAATATTTGGACAACATTGAAGGAAATGAGCAAAACCATATTTTACAAAACCAAGGCACAATGAACTCACTAGTCCATGCAAACGCAGTGGAGAGGTCCCACTAGAGGTAATGGCATGCCAAGAGACCAACAGAGTCGACGGCTCATCGATCCGACCTCTAGTTGTCGAGTTATGTCGAGTTTAAAGTCGCATGAAAATGTCATTCAGGGACACTTAGTCACTCTCGGTCTGGGAGAAAAAAACCAAAAGAAGTAGCAAGATTGCATGTCGTTGGCTCTGACAAGTTGGTATGACCAATGTCAATATGGAAAAACTACCAAGACTGGCACAGTGGAGGTTTTTTCATAGTTGACCCACCAATGCGAGACTTGCATTAAAGGAAACTGAGCAAAACCATAGTTTATGCAACTGATGCACACTGAACTCAGTGGGAAATGCAAATATGGTGGAGAGGAACCACTAGAGGTAATGGAATTCTAGGAGACCAACGGAGTCGAAGGCTCATCGATTTGACCTCTGTTTGTCGAGTTATGTCGAGTTGAAAGTCGCATGAAAATGTCGTTCAGGGACACTTGGTCACTCTCGATCCGAGAGCAAAAAACCAAACGGAGTAGGATGATTGCATTTCATTGGCTCCAACAAGTTTGTATGGCTAATGTCGATATGTAAACACTACCAAGACTAGCACAGTGGAGGGTTTTGTAGAGTTGACCCACCAATGCGAGAGTTGCATTAAAGGAAACTAAGCAAAACCCTAGTTTACGAAACCTATGCACAATTAACTCACTGGGACATGAAAACGTGGTGGAGATGGCCCACTAGAGATAAGGGCATTCTAGGAGATGAATGGAGTCAACGGCTGGTCAATCCGACCTCCAGTTGTCAAGTGATGTCGAGTTTAAAGTCGCATGAAAATGTCAGTCATGGATACTTGGTCACTCTCGATCCAGGAGCGAAAAAACAAACGGAGCAGCAAGATTTCATGTTGTTGGATCTGACAAGTGTGTATGGCCAATGTCGATATGCAAACACTACCAAGGCTAGAACAGTGGGGGGTTTTGCATACTTGACCCACTAATGCAAGAGTTGCATTGAAGGTAACTGAGCAAAACCCTAGTTTATGAAACTGATTCACAATGAACTCACTGGGCCATGAAAACATGGTGGAGAGGGCCCACTAGAGGTAATGGAATGCTAGGAGACCAACATATTTGATATCTCATCGATTTGACCTCCAGTTGTTGAGTTAAGTCGAGTTTAAAGTCGCATGAAAATGTCGTTCAGGATACTTGGTCACTCTTGGTCTGGGAGCGAAAAACCAAACATAGCAGCAAGATTGCATGTCATTGGATCCAAATAGTGTGTGTGGCCAATGTTGATATGGAAACACTACCAATACTGGCACGGTGGAGGGTTTTGCAGAGTTGACCCTCCAATGTGAGAGTTGCATTGAAGGAAATTAAGAAAAACCCTAGTTTACGAAACCGATGCACAATGAACTACATGGGTCATGCAAACATGTTGGAGAGGGCCCACTAAAGGTAATGACAAGCCAGGAGATGAACAGAGTCGACGGCTCGTTGATACGGCCTCTAGTTGTCGAGTTAGGTCGAGTTGAAAGTCGCACAAAAATGGGGTCCAGGGACACTTGGTCACTCTCGGTCTGGGAGCAAAAAAACAAATGGACCAGCAAGATTGCATGTCGTTGGCTTAAACAAGTGTGTATGGCCAATCCTGATATGGAAACACTACCAAGACTGGCATGGTGGAGGGTTTTGTAGAGTTGACCCACCAATGCGAGAGCTGGATTGAAGGAAACTAAGCAAAACCCTAGTTTATGAAACCAATCCACAATGAACTAACTGGGCCATGCAAACATGGTGGAGAGGGTCCATTAGAGGTAGTGGCATGCCAGGATACCAACATATTCAATGGATCATCGATTCAACCTCCGGTTGTTGAGTTATGTCGAGTTGAAAGTTGCATGAAAATGTCATTTAGGGACACTTGGTCACTCTCGGTCCAGGAGCGAAAAAACAAACGGAGCAGCAAGATTGCATGTAGTTGGCTCTAATAAGTGTGTATGGCCAATTTCAATATGGAAACTCTACCAAGACTTGCACGGTGGAGGGTTTTGCAGAGTTGACCCACCAATGCAAGAGTTGCATTGAAGGAAACTGAGAAAAACCCTAGTTTATGAAACCGATGCACAATGAACTCACTCAGCCATGAAAACACGATGGAGAGGGCCCAATAGAGGTAATGGCATGCCATGATACAAATGGAGTTGACGGTTCATTGATCCAAACTTCGGTTGTCAAAATATGTCGAGTTGAAATTCGCATGAAAAATGTCGTTCAAGGACACTAGGTCACTCTCGGTCCGGGAGCAAAAAACCAAACGAAGAAGAAATATTGCATGATGTTGGATCCAAAAATTATGTATGGCCAATGTCAATACAGAAACAATACCAATACTAGCACGGTGAAGGGTTTGGCAGAGTTGACCCACCAATGCAAGATTTGCATTGAAGCAAACTAAGAAAAACCCTAGTTTATGAAACCGATGCACAATGAAATCATTGGGCTATGAAAATGTGGTGGAGAGGTCCCACTAGAGGTAATGTCATTCTAAGAGATGAACCTAGTCGACGACTCGTCAATCCAATCTCCGGTTGTCGAGTTATCTCGAGTTGAAAGTCACATGAAAATGTCGTTCAGGGACACTTGGTCACTCTCGGTCCGGGAGCGAAAAACCAAATGAAGTAGAAAGATTTCATGTCGTTGGATCTAACAAGTGTGTATGGACAATGTCAATATGGAAACACTACCAATATTGGCATGGTGGAGGGTTTTGGAGAGTTGACCCACTAATGCGAGAGTCGCATTGAAGGAAATTGAGAAAAACCCTAGTTTATGAAATCGATGCACAATGAACTCACTGGTTCATGCAAACATGATGGAGAGGGCCCACTAGAGGTAATGGCATGCCAGGATACCAATAAAGTTGATGGCTTGTCAATAAAACCTCCAGGTGCTAAGTTATGTCGAGTTGAAAGTCGCATGAAAATAGGGTCCATGGACACTTGGTCACTCTCAGTCCGAGATTGAAAAGACAAATGGAGCAAAAATATTGCATGCCATTGGATCCGATAAGTGTGTATGGACAATGTCGATATGGAAACACTACCAATACTGGAACGGTGGAGGGTTTTGAAGAGTTGACCCACCATTGCGAGAGTTGCATTGAAGAAAACTGAGCAAAACCCTAGTTTACAAAACCGATCCACAATGAACTCACTGGGCCATGTAAACATGGTGGAGAGGGCCCACTATAGGTAATGGCATGCCAGGATACCAATGAATTCGACGGCTCATCGATCTAGCTTTCGGTTGCCGAGTTATGTCGAGTTGAAAGTCACATGAAAATGGTGTCCATGCAACCCTGGAAATGGCGCACCGTCCCTGCAAAACCTTGTGCTGAGCAGCCGAGGGTGGCTTGTGCATGGAAGACATGCCAAAAAAACCTACAAGAATTGATGTAATAAAAAATCACCGCCCAGTTTGGTTTTTGGACCCCGACCTTGAATTGGCGAAGTGTCCCTGAATGTCTTTTGCAAGCCTACTGCAACTCACCATAGAATGTTGACTGAGGATCCAATGGAGGAATCATTGGTTCCATTGGGATTGTGGCACAGTATTATGGCCAGGGTGGCATCTAACCCAAATCCACATGGCTCGGGCATGCCTCCAGGCTATATTTTGAAAACTATGGTTTCACCCCAATGGGGTCTATGCAACCCTTGCAATAGTTCACTGGCCCTGCAAAACTCTGTTCCAGGTGGTCGAGGGTGGCGTGTCCATGGCATCCATGCCCAAACACACATGTAGAAGCCGATGGATTTGGAAATCACCTCTTAGTTTGGTATGGGGACCCCGACCTTGAATTGGCCCTGGTGTCCCTGATGTTGGGTATATGTTATATTCTTTGCATGTGCGTATGGAGGGGATGTGTGCATGTCAACACTGCAACTCGACGATCCCAGCTATTTGTGGCTATTTTTTAAATTTGTCTAAAAATATGTAACTTAATCCCGGTTAAGGGATTGGAGGCTTTTTCTAATCTGGGTTAACGAATTAGGGTATTTGGATGTTGCGGAATACCTATATTATGTATTGTGAGGATTTTATAATGTAATGAAGAGAAAATAGGAGGTGTGGCTCCAAGGTTTTCTGGTTTCTCGGTTAAGGGTTTCCAGGGTAAATATCTATGTTTATGTGTGAATGATGTGTTGTGATCTCTATTTTTCCTAAAAGAATCAATATGATTTGCTTCCTTGCACATGTTTAAAACTTACATGTGGTATCAGAGCTCAATTTTGGCATCAAGGGGACGCCTTTGCTGCTAAGGGTTCGATGCGGTTGATAGATCTCAGGTCTGTGATAAACCTGGGTTCAGTGGGAGCTTTGAAGTGTTGATTTGTGAATTGAAAGAGAATGGAGAGCACTTTCAGAATCAAGATTGAGAAATTTAACGGCCATAATTTTGAGCTATGGAATCTCAAATGGAGGATCTTCTCGTACATCGGGAACAGTGAATTGCTATGGATCTGGGTACGAAACCCACTGCAACGTCACAAGATGATTGGGATAAATTAGAAAGAAGGGTGAGGAGTACAATATGATTGTGCTTATCAGACTCTATGCTGTTGAATGTATCTAGTGAAGATAGTGCAGTAAAGCTATGGGAAAAACTAGGGATTTTGTATCAATCAAAATCCCTTGTGAACAAGTTGATTCTGCAAAAGAATTTGTTTCACCTCAGAATGGATGAGAATAACACTATAACAGAGCATTTGAATGTATACAATACTCTGGTAAGTCAGATAACCTCTGTTGGTATTAAAATGGATAAAGAAGATAAATGTATTACGTTATTGTGTTCTTTTTCGAATTCTTGGGACAACCTAATTGTTGCAATAGGTATTTCTAGCCAAGCGACCTTAAAATTTGATGAAATTGTATCATCCCTATAATCAAAAGAGATGAGGCTGAAAACCATGGATAATCATAGCATGGATGCCTTGTCTGTGAGAGGTCATCCCTAGGAGAGAAACAAAAATAAAGGATCTGGGGGGAGATCTAAATATAAGGGTAGATCTAAATCCCCAGGAAAAGGAATAAGGAATTGTTGGAAATGAGGTAAAGTTGGGCACTATAAAAAGGATTGTAGATCAAAGAATGTTGAGAAAGCAAAGGGATATGAGGATACCCCTTCCACAGAGGTGAAGAACTCCTCAGAAGAATGAGGGGATGTGTACCTAGCTTCCATGGGTAATCCTTCAGAACGTGATACATGGATGATTGACTCAAGTGCGTCATGTCATATGACCCCTCATAGGGAGTGGTTCTATGAATATGAAAAGTACAACGGAGGAGATGTGTACTTGGGAGATGATTCACTAGCCAGTATCATTGGACGTGGTAGAGTCAAGCTAAAACTGAAGGATGGAAGGATTAGAAATCTTCCTGGAGTGATACACATTCCAAATCTAGAAAGAAACTTGACATCTATCGGAAAGATGGATGTTGCAGGTGTAAAGACTGTGTTTGGAGATGGTGGTTGCAAAATGGTTCGAGGATCAATGGTATTGATGAGGGGAGTTTGGTATGGAACTCTGTACAAAATATTGGGAAAAACCATCATTGATGAATGTAACAATTCTGTTGTGCTGGAGGAAGGAGGTAAAGATGACAAAACCCTGACTGCATCAAGAGGAAATACAATGCTATGGCATCAAACATTGGGGCATATCGAAGAAAGGGACTTCGAGCATTACAAGGTAAAGGTATGGTTGAAGGTATGACTGATTGCACTCTGGATTTTGATTTATGTGAACATTGCATATATGGAAAACAAAATCGAGTAAGATTTGCATCTGGTGCCACAAGAGCAAAGGGAATTCTAGAATTAATACATAGTGATGTGTTTGGACCTGTTCATGTTCCATCATTAGGAAAATCTATGTATTATGTTTCATTTATAGATGATTTCTCAAGGAACATATGGATTTATTTCCTTCGAAAGAAATCTGAAGTATTTGCTAAGTTTAAAGAATTTAAGGCTCTTGTATAAAATCAGTCAAAAAATAAAATAAAGGTGTTGAGGATAGATAATGGTGGAGAGTTTTGTAGGAATGAATTCGAGGACTTTTGTAAGAATTGTGGTATAGCAAGGAAAAATACTACTCCATACACACCTTAACAGAATGGAGTTGTTGAGAGGATGAATAGGACATTGATGGAAGGCAAGGAGCATGCTAAGTACTGTTGGGATAGGACAAGAATTCTGGGTAGAAGTAGTGGAGACATCATGTTACTTGGTAAACCGATCACCCACATCAGCATTGATTGATAAAACTCCACAAGAGGTATGGACTGGTAAGAAACCCTCTATTAAGCATTTGAAAGTTTTTGGTTGTGATGCTTATGTACATGTTCCAAAGGAGAATAAGAGCAAGTTGGATAACAAAGCTGAGAAGTGTATCTTTATTGGCTATAAAGATGGTATGAAAGGGTATAAGCTTTAGAATCCTATAACTAAGAATATTTTTTACAGTCAAGATGTTTTGTTTGAAGAGGTCAAAGAAGTTCCCAGATAGAAAGTGAATCCAATGGAAAAGGAACCAGAGAAAATAGAGTTTAATTTAGAAGGTAAAGAACTTAACTCAATAGAAGATGTAGAATCAGAAGAAGAAGAACCCCATACTCGAGTTTTGAGGAGATCATCTCAAGAAATAAGGCAACCAAAAACGTATTCCCCTCTTGATTTTCACTCTCATTTTTCTATGTCTATTACTGATGATCATCTTAGAAATGTGAAGGAATATGTTAATTAAAAGGATAGTGATCTCTGGAAAAAGGCCATGGATGAAGAAATGTATTCCTTGGACAAAAATGAAGCTTAGAATCTAGTCCAGTTACTAGCTGGGAGAAAATCAATTGGGAGCAAATGGTTATTTAAAAATCATTTGAATGCAAAAGGTAAAGTGGATAAGTATAAATATCACTTGGTGTTATAGCTCAAAATGACACATCTCTGCCTGTGACCACTTTCCCATAATTATGTCGCATGTCGACACTTCCATGACGACACTTCATGAAAAGTCATTGAAAAAACACCTAACTTGGAGGACCCATATCTTGATTTTTGTAACTCTGTTTGACCTCATCTCTACTCCATTAGAAATATATTTCAATTAGCTAAAACTTTCCATAAGACACCAAAGTATGAAAATGCCCAGAAATACTCTAAAAATGATTTTTTGATGTGTATGCGACTTTCCTTAAGGAAACATGCGTACGTACGTGAGTTGCTATATATAATAGTCACGTACACCTTAAATATGCAACTTTCTACATTGCAACCCATGTGTACCTCCTCGTGTACACGACTGTTGTTTCTGCAACCCGTGTACGCCTCCTGAAAATGTCAAAAAAATACGAATTTTGAAATTTCGGTAGTTTGGGTAGTTTGGGTAGTTTGGGTAGTTATGCAACTGACTCCTTCAGTTGTAACTACTTTTTGTTCGACCCTAACTCTTCATAAAGCATATAAATAGAGGTAGGGAGGTCCATGAGAGGGGACTTGAATCTTTGCATTGTTATGCTGGAGGAATTGGAGCTCTCTTTGCCCACACCTTTGTGCTAGAAGCATTCTCCTTGTGTTGCAGAGCTTGGAGGCTGAGTTCCTTGGAGAAGAGAAGCAATAGAACCAGATCAAGGTTTTGTAAGGTGCGAAACTTGAAGAGAATGTATATTTGTACTTGTTTTCAATATTAATAAATATGTGATGTCCTTCTTCTTCCCAAATCATTGTTCAATGTGTGATTGAATCTCTGCTTATGATCATATTATGATGTTAATCAGATTATTGTTTCATGTTTATTTGGTTATCATTTCTTTATATGTGGTCATATTGGTTTGAGGAAGGTATAATTCATTTTACAGGTATCTTGGGGCAAGAGGAGCAAGAAGAGGATTGAAGGGCTGCATGGATAAACCTTTGTTTGGCTAAGGTATGAACCATTCTAATCTCTGATCTTTCTTATATATACTTGCAGAACCATTTGCATCCACCTTTCAACCCCAGTACATTGATGGCCTCTTAAACCCTAGCCATAGGATACTTTCCTTTACAACAGAACTGGAGACTCCATTGGGATGTCATCTTTGGTCAATCCCACTCTCATTTTGGAGAGTGAACT
Source organism: Pseudotsuga menziesii (assembly GCA_001517045.1). Lineage (NCBI taxonomy): Eukaryota > Viridiplantae > Streptophyta > Pinopsida > Pinales > Pinaceae > Pseudotsuga > Pseudotsuga menziesii. The sequence goes on along the minus strand of LPNX011069446.1, from coordinate 207,388 downwards.
TCACGAAGCGGTTGAATTGATTCCATTGTCGATCAATCCCACTCTTGCTTTATAGAGTGAAGAGTCTTCTAGTCACATTTTCTTCACTGCCAATTCAAAACTTACTGAACAAGGGGAAACTAAACTTGTTTCGAATCAACCCCCTCCAAGCTCTCGGATTGCTTCCTTTAAATGGGATAGCCTAGTTGAGTTGCACCTTCCTTCTGATGCACCTTTCTAAGTAAAGGTCAAAGTTGGACAATACACGCTTGCTCACTGTATTGTTGATGAAGGAGCCTCAGTTAGTATTTTGTCTGCTCGTTCTTGGCAAGGCATGGGATATCCCAGCCTTATGTCGACTGCTAGTCAGTTGCTGGCGTTTGATAGAAGAACTTGTATAGCCTTGGGAATTATTGCTCAAACACCTGTTACTTTGGGTGGGAAGACTGTCCTAGTTGACTTCATGGTAATAGAATACCCCTTGGACTTCAATATGCTCCTTGGACATGATTATGTCTATGCCATGCAAGCTATGGTGTCAACATTCTTTCGTGTGATGTACTTTAATCATGGCGAAGAAATTGTCACTATCGATCAATTGGATTTTCTTTATCCTTCTCCTGACCCAACTAGAGACCAGTTCTTTCCTTTCTTGATTCCTAGTGTTTCTATAGACACTACCCCTCCACAGGTGAGCTATGTGGCCTCATGTCCTTTGCATTCAATTGCTACTAAGAAGCAACCTCTGTTTTCATGCTTACCTTCTCAGGACTTGGTCCTAGTAGTTGACCAGGTGAGTCATCGTATACAAACTATGGAGCCTGCTCTCCACTCTATTGATCCATTTTGAAAGTTTAGACATATGTCGTATCTCAAATGATCTCCTTACTTCAGATGAAGTCTTCCTAGAGTCTTTGATACAGTCCGACCTTCTTTTGGATGTTGTTTCAGTTGTGACTTAGTCTAACCCTGATTTGCCTAGTAAGCTTGACCTTTCTTCTTATACCGGTCTTGTTGAGTCTTTTGACTCTTCCTTTGAACAACAATTCAGTGATCCTAATGAGCTTGATTTTTCTTATGAATTTTTCGACTCCCTTGATACTAAGTTTGTTATTGCAAACTCTATCTACCTTGTTGATTTTTTCTCTCCTTCTGAGGTTGATCTTACTGATTATAAACCCTTGAGCCTTGGTGCTATAGAATCTTCTTCAGTCGATTCTACCTTGACTTTCCCTTGTGTAGAAGATAGAAAAGTCGCATGTGTTTCTGCCAAAGTGACCCGCATCAGATCTTTTCTTCTAAATATGATCCTGATGTTGTTGTTTCTTGGGGACAGGATTCTTATTTGGATTCACAAATATTTATTGGCCTTGTATTGTTGTTCAAGTTGTAATTGCATTTGCATGTGCCCTACTCGCGCTTATGAGCCTAATGCTGGCTTCCACGCTTTTAGCTCATTGTATAAGCCCTCATCTTTGTTCTCATCGTTGCTAAGCCTTGTATAATTTTGCCTTTGCAACTTGACACCCTTTACCTTGAGGAGACTTTCCCCGAGTGTCTTTATCTTGCTCATGTTCTTTTCATTATGCATAGGTTTGTTCCTTGCACTTCAAACTAGTTTCACCTGCCTATGATACTCGTCTCCTCACATTTAGAGCATTCTTTCTGCTCTCCTTCGAGCTCGTTAAAAACAATAAGGAGGTCGCGAGTTGACTTTTATAGAGTCGTTTAAACTTCATGGGAAATATATTGAGTTTCTTTAGGCCCAGGTTTGACTCCTCAAAATAGACTTGACTGGCGAGTAAACTTGTCCATTTAGGCTCGTTAAGAATATGTGAATGGGCATCCACATTGGTGGTAGGTTATCGCTTTCTCGGAGCATGTGGAATAATACGAGAAAGGAACACTCTCTTTTCTTTGAAATTGAGAAGAGTATTCTCAGGAATAGATTTATCACTTTTTCAGACCTAAGGGACTAAACTTATGGAAAAGGAACCCTCGGTATGAGCTTAGTTTTCTCTTTTTCATGCTTTGGCCCTAAACATGAAAAAGATTTTGAGTGTACTTTATGTCTTTGCCATGCTTGTTAAACCCTAAAGAACAAAGAATTGAGTTCACTATTGTAAGCCCCATTCCTCATAATCAAATGGATCTTTTCAAGTGATCTTTCCTTCCTTCACACTCGTAAAACTCAAGCTGTATGCTGCTTTTGAAGGAGATTTGGGTAGGTTGTAATTTAACCTTTTTCAGACCTTCCTGAATAAGTATGAAAAAGGTGCTCCTTACTTCTTCGAAAGCTAAGAGAGTTCTTCTGTGGTTTGTTTTATACTTTTTTGGCCTCAGGAGACCAAATTGGATGAAAAAGCACCCCCCTGGAGTCTTATTTGGAGTTTTCAGACTCTCTAAACTATGAAAACACTGTCGAGGATGTACTAGTTCGGGCTCATAAAATCCACAAATCAGTGCTTTATCAAGCAGTCTTCTGTCTTTTCTTTGAGATTTCCAAAAATGAAGATGGTCCTAAGTTTGCTTTCTTGGACTCGTTAAACCTTTACAAGAAAGAGGGGAAGGGAAGTTCATTCACATGTTTTTTTACATCATGGTAGCAAGTCTTGTTTCCTTAAACAAAGCACCAGTTTTGAGTCTGTCAATAGTTGGGTCCTAGTATTTTGACCTTATCCTGATTCAGAGTTTTCTTACTCCTCCAGTTGATCTCTTTTCCAATTATATGGGGAATCTGTCAATGTCTCCTACATTGTAGATTTGTTTCATTAGTCCTTTTGTGTCAAAAGCTGCCTAAGTCACTTTTGTGTTGTGCTCACTATTCAAGGATTAAACCTTTGTCCCCCATTCTGCAGTTGCCTTGGCCTTTTGTGTCATCCATTCCCTGGTATCAATTCATTACATCATGGCTTCAGCGTTTCTTATCGTGAAATTCAATACCAATTCTAGATCCAATTAGTCTTTGATTTACCTCATTTTGGATGATGAAGGATGCCTTAATGCCTTCCTTCCAACAAATCTCTTCCTATCAAGTGCAACACATCTTGCTCTGGGAATGAGATTTAGAGTTTTATGATAGTACCTTGGGCATTGTAGTCATCAGTGGCAATTTCCCTCGCTAATGGGTAGTGGGAATACTTTAATGTCTCCTACTCGACGGATTCTTCAAGTGTTCGTCTTCAAGTCCTTGTATTAACACTTGTTAGAATGTACTAGGTACCCTGGGGACCATTTTCATTAATGGTGGTTTCCCTTGCTTTTTTTAATGCTTCTCATTATTGACCGGTAATCAAACAGTTTCCTCCATGTTCGACTTGAACTCCTTTATTTGCATGCTTAGGATTTGTACCTTTTTGGGCGGTTTGGATTGAAGACCTTGGGCTGACAGTAGCATTGTCATTTTGTTATTGCCCAAGTTGCACAAGACCTTGTTACATTTTATATGACATTTTGCTGAGACATAGATCCACCTTGTATTTTTGTGGCTATGATCGATTGTTGAGCATGGATCCACCTTGTTCATTTGTGGCCTTGACTCTTTTAGATTTGATATGGTGCCTTTTTTCATATTGAGCGACCATGATAGTTTCATCAGTTATACATATGTTGGATCCACCTGTATCTTTATGGAGATGATTTGTATATGCACTTGTATGTCTCAGAGATCAGTTTTGTCTAACATGTATCTCTCTTTCAGGTACCTTTGTTCGAGCCCTTTGATCTTGGATTCTCTGCTTTCTCCATACTCAACTGTTTCCTTTATAATGTATTTCAGCTCTCATCTTCCCCTCTAACCTCATACATTAGGGGGCATCTGTTATAGCTCAAAATGACACATCTCTGCCTGTGACCACTTTCCCATGATTCTATCGCATGTCGACATTTCCATGATGACACTTCATGAAAAGTCATTGAAAGTCACTAAAAAAACACCTAACTTGGAGGACCCATATCTTGAGTTTCGTAACTCCATTTGACCTCATCTCTATTCCATTGGAAGGATATTTTAGTTAGCTAAAACTTTCCAGAAGACACCAAAGTTTGAAAATTCCCAGAAATACCCTAAAAATGAGTTTTTGATGTGTACACGACTTTCCTTAAGGAAACCTGCATACATATGAGAGTTATTATATATAATAGTTGCGTACGCCTTAAATATGTGACTTTTTGCATTGCAACCCATGTGTACCTCCTCGTGTACATGACTGTTTTTTCTGCAACCCATGTATGCCTCTTGAAAATGTCAAAAAAATATGAATTTTGAAATTTAGGTAGTTTGGGTAGTTATGCAACTGACTCCTTCAGTTGTAACTACTTTGTCTTCGACCCTAACTCTTCATAAAGCATATAAATAGAGGTAGGGAGGTCCATGAGAGAGGAATTGAATCTTTGCATTGTTATGCTGGAGGAATTGGAGCTCTCTTTTCCCACACCTTTTCCCTAGAAGCATTCTCCTTGTGTTGCAAAGCTTGGAGGCTGAATTCCTTGAAGAAGAGAAGCAACAAAACCAGATCAAGATTTTGTAAGGCGTCGAACTTGAAGAGAAGGTATATTTGTACTTGTTTTCAAGATTAATAAATATGTGATGTCCTTATTCTTCCCAAATCATTGTTCAATGTGTGATTGAATCTCTATTTATGATCATATTATGATGTTAATCAGATTATTGTTTCATGTTTATTTGATTATCATTTATTTATATGTGGTCATATTGGTTTGAGGAAGGTATAATTCATTTGCAGGTCTCTTGGAGCAAGAGGAGCAAGAGGAGCAAGAAGAGGATTGAAGGGATACTTGGATCAACCTTCGTTTGCCAAAGGTATGAACCATTCTAATCTCTGATCTTGGTTATATATACTTGCAGAACCATTTGCATCCACTTTTCAACCCCAATACGTTGATGGCCTCTTAAACCCTAGGCATAGGATAGTTTCCTTTACAACACTTGGTAGCAAAGGGATATTCTCTAGTAGAGGGGATTGATTTTGGTGAAATATTTTCTCCAATTGCAAAATTAACTTCTATTATATTTCTCCTTTCTATTGCTGCTTCTTTTGAACTTAAAGTGGAGCAGATGGATGTGAAGACAT
>LPNX011069446.1:186225-191992 GCA_001517045.1 Pseudotsuga menziesii | reverse complement strand
CTAGCTTCCTGAGATTTCAGCCTTCACTGGGTTTATCAAGCAAACCCAACCTCTGTTCCAACATCCACACTTGGATTTCTCACCATTCTGTCAACGAATCACTGAAATCCGTTACTGATTTTCTGGGCTGCAAAAACTGGGATTTCCCATGTATTTCGGGGTAGCTAATGCTCCCAAATTCGCCCTAAGGTTCATACCTATGGATCCCCCATTGGATTTCACTGTCCAATACCAAATCTGGGCATTTTTGGCTCTTCAAAACGTGGGTTTTTGCACAGTTGCGATTTCTGGTTTTTCACCCTGCTGGGAACTCGTTTTTTAATGGAAAAATGATGCTGGTTTCTTCCACAATGGAATGGGGATGAGGAAGAAGCAATCCCCAAGAGGTAGAGTGACTTGTGGTACAAGAAAACAGAGCCCATACTCCACCATACGAATTTTCTGGGCTGCCCATGCTCCATTAAAGCCATGGATTGTTTTCTTCAACCACTTCCTTACAACAGAGTTAAATGTCAATAGGGAAAGTCAAATGGGTTATCACAATGACATATGGCAGCTTATGGTTCAATCCCACAACCCCTTCACCACTCCCTAGTGGATACACATGGCCCCTTCTCATTCGTTGCCTCCATAGTCAGTTTTGGTATTTTATTGCTTGATGTTTATTTACATCATTTTTACAATGTTCCATGGCTAAATAGCACATGGGTAACATCATGTCCAATGCTTGCCATTTTAAATAAAACACGAACATACACTAGCGGGGCCTTGGCCTTGAGCTCCACGCTAAGTATACCTACATCATATGTATACAATATTTACATCATGCAAACGGGGTCAAAACCAGGGACATTACATGTATTTTCACGAAATTTTTGGATGTCTATTTTTTACTCTACAGATTTTTCTTTGAGTTGCTTCGAATTTGTTGTCAGGTTTTCTAAGTGTAAGTTTTAGAACTAATTAAAAACAACCATATGAATGCCAAAATGCATGCATGATACCTCATTGGATAGATGATTCGGTGATGAATCTATCAGTATGAACTTCGCTCAGTCGTGTGCCATGGATGGCAAGGTTTACACCCCTTGAAGACACATAGAAACATTGATTTTTTTGTAAGAGGGCTAATTCTCTATTTTTCAAGCCCTTGATCAAGGTTTGGAGCTCGATCTATCTATTTAAATACCTCGATCGAGCTCTTAACAGAAACTCGATCGAGCCCTTAAGATAAACTCAATCAAGGGTTTATTAAAACCTCGATCGATGGTTTCATAAACCCTCGATCGAGATTTGAATAAACCCTCGATCAAGGTTCTGGGACGTAAGTAATTTCAACATCATTTGATTCATCCAGCTTTGCAAATAATAAATCTCTTAAAAATTTAAACAAAAAAACAATCATGACATTGCCAGCTTATTCTACCAATAGACCTCTCATCATTTTACTTGGAAACCAAAAGTCCCTAGTACAAACTGCCATGGGGCCAAGTGTTTGAGAAATAGATTGTTAAAATCTTTTTAATGTTCATTAAACTACTTCAAAACACAAAATAGGACTGGAATGGAGCAATAGTCGGGGGGAGGTAATTGAAGATCAGAACTAGAGTTACAGAAATGCAGTGAAAGGTTTTAAATACTAAAAATACTTTGTTCCTTCGTATATAATTTTTAATTTTAAAAAACTACAATTATGTGATATGAATTTGAAAACACGAACATGGACATGCAAAAATTTCTTTAATCAATGTTTTTAAAATCTTGTATTGTTCATGGGAACAAGGTCTTCAAATATAATTAAAATCAAACATAAAATTATATGATAATAAAATTTAATAAAACATAATTTTGACTAGAAGAATGATACTTGTGGGTAATAGTACATACCTTGAAGAAAAAACAAGTAAAAGCATTACTATTATCACTTCCCCTAGATTTTATGTTAAATATTAGTTGTAGAGTAATTGGAGCTATAGATATGATTGATTGGAGTCATAAATGTGATTAATCACATCTATAACCGAATTACTCTGCGACCCATATCCAACAAACGAAGTGAATTAAATGATGGTTTTGTTTCCTATTTATAGGCAATTAGAGATGCTCGATCGAGGTCTTCTTTAACCCTCGATCGATTTTTTTTAACCCTTGATCGAGATCTTGAAGCATTGACTGAGGGTTTATCAAAAGCTCGATCGAGCGTTTAACATGACCTTGATCAAGCATTTTATAAACCCTCGATCAAGCTATTTAGACCTTGATCGAGGGTTTAATAAAAGCTCGATCGAGGTACATTTTTTGTTTTTTCCAAATTCGCCTTGCCAAAAATTGCAACCCACCTCCATGGATGCACCCGAAATTCATTTCCTTCATCATCAATCAATGATTTGTTCAGAATTTTCTTACCTTGAATGCATCATGCCAACCAATAATTCATGCCTCATTCATTGTCTTTCAGGGAAACAACTGCATATATGTGTCCTGGCTCTATAAGATCTGAGATATGGTCGTAGTTTGTCAAAATTGCTGACTGACCCTCCTCTAAGTGGGTTGTTTCACCGACTACACGTGGGTCTACTACAAGCGACACATGATCCCAATCATCAACCAAATCCATGCATTCACATTCATCCCATTCACCACTGCTACAAGGGCTACAAAAGTAGGAAAGTTTTTGTGTCCATATTTCAAACAAGGGGTTGTTTAAGCTTTGAACCAAATGAAATCCATGTGTTCCTTGTACTGTGCTGTAACTATAGGAACGTGATCGATTTATGTCAACCACATGCCAAAATTTCCTTACTGGCCTTCCTACCCATGTTGATGTATGATGCACTTTAGTTCAGTCTGACATTGTTGTAGAGCACCATTGAACTATGGATTCTGCATCTTTGATATGGGGGTTTCTGGTAAACCTCATCTCCTCCCTTCATAGTGTGGTCTTAATGCATGCATTGACCCCATCATGCTCATCTTTTCCATGCCCGGTCTCAAAGTAGTTCCATATATGCGACACATTATAAGTCTTATGTAACATACTCATCCATTGGAAGACTCAGACATTTTTGAACTGGACCGCACAACAATCTGACCATATCCAATGCTGATCCATCTGTATATCTCCCTCATTTAGCTGATCATATAAAATTCGAAAACAATGTTGCACATAATGCATATCATGGCATCTGTCATCACTTATATAAAATTTTGTCTCCTTTTGTATTATACTATTGTTAATGCTTCTCTTAGGGCCATGCTTATACGTAATATGTACCATGATGCTGATTTGGTAGGAATTGTAGTATTGACTCTGAATTTCATTTTGCGGCTGAAGGCTGTAGTTTTCTGCAAAATCCACAATTGACAATATGGTCCGAATGGAAAATTTGTCCCTGCATTTTCTATATCGCTCATCCTGCCATCGCGCTACATGCACATGTTGAACATACTGCTCAGTTTTCTTGTATAACTCTGTCAAAAAGTCACATACCCATACCTGTTTCCATTAAAACAAGGGTCGTATTAGAATGTGACCTTTCAAGAATGTATATGTAGAAACTGAACATCTAAGAGGAAAAACATGCAATAATCATTTACACCCATGACTTCACCAATGCAATCTTTTTACTTTCCTTCACACTACTTGATTGATAGGTTACGTACTTGAAGCTCTGCATCTCCACGCTCATATTGCTAAATTGATGCTCATCGCTTCCATGAACGCAACGGTTCAAAAGAGAAAACCCACTGCACCTAGAACAATTCTCATATAGACATGATTTTCCATATTATTTTTGTCCTTCATGCCTTGGACACATGATGGTGACAGTAAAATCTCTCGATGCATTCGGTGGTATTACAGAATCATTGCAGCCTTGCTCAAGGTTAGTTTACAAATCAAAAAATATATTCTTATACGTGTCATAAAAATATTCATATTCTACATGGTATCTACAACAACATGTGTTTCGATCAATGCATATACGAACATACCATGCTTTAAATTACTCAAAGGATCTTTGGCCCAAGTTCAATTGTGTGTGCTCATTTCTAAATCTCTCGTAGAGTTTAGTCTGTGTTGTGTCAAGGAAGTGTTTGACGTGGGGTTCAAGTTTAGTAGAACCTTTTCTCAGCTTTAGCACATCTCTTTGGTGAGGTGAAGGTCTGGTATGATCATGCCAGAAATTTTGTGCTAAGTCCTTAACAGCATTAATCAAATCACGGGGACTTCACTTAGTGAACCTCTCACATATCACGTGCGATCATGGGATATTAAAGAATACCCTTAATTTCGAGAGATATTGACCCAAACTATTTTTGTTGAAAACCCCTCCTAATACTTAAAACCTCCTTCCCATGCCTTTTTATACCTCAATCATTATAAACCACCCTACCCACCCCCACCTTAAACCCCTCATCCCCCCAATACCTGCAATATATTGGTTTGATTTTTGATAATTTCAAAACCCACAATATGAACTAACGTGATAGGATATTGGTAAACTAGTGAATCCCCTATGAATCAAATTCATATCTTGACAAGGCAACTTACCGACAAAATCCCAACAATCTTTTTCACCTAGAGTCTGAATATTTTCTCTTATAACAGAGTACTTCTTAACAATTTTTCTATTTAATTTAAGTATGTGATAAGTGTGTGAAAGGAGGATACATTTCCGTGTGGACTTTCTTACAATTGATTATGATAACACCTGATGAGCCGCACAAAGATCTTTATTATGAGATGTCTTCTCAATCGCATTAAAAGGATATTAGAGATTTCTAACAATATGACTATTAGCCTCTGAAATTCTAACCATCTTTATGCCCAAAATTCTCCTAACAACAACTAAACAATTTGACTTTAACAAACATAGTAATAATTGACATTTACTTGCATAGCCTTTGGATTCAAAATATTCCTTCATTAATTTGCTACATTTCCAATCGATAGTGCATTTGGGAAACTTACCTTCAAGGCCTGAAAAAAAACTTTCATCCACATGGATACGTCTAGGAGCCCTTTTTCTTGCAGTAGACAGTCGAGGTAGGGAAGGTGGACATGAGGTATCAATCCCAGGGATTCTTTGTTGTGGTGCTTCATTCACATGCTGGTCCATATTGGGAGTGTGCTTGACATGGTTATGGTCTTCTTGGAGAGATTTCAAATTAATCATTGCTTGTAGGTCCAACGCTTGATACTCAGGGTCTCTCAATATACCTATGTCTTCAAGAGCTTCAACATGGATCGTTAATGGATTGTTGGTTGGAGACTATGTTGATGTTAGAATTTGAGTTGGGTCCATTGGACACAACCACTTCACCTGTCGTTCTGAAGTAGAGGTTTTTATGTCATCAACTCTATTAGGATCGATCGTTGTATCAGTGGAAATGTCTAGACCATTTCTCACTCTCTCCATTTCCAACCTGGTCTTTTCTCTTACCTCATTTTCCTTTTCAATGGGCATATTCCTTCTAGTTTTTCTTGCTATGTTATGTGAGTTTCCCATCTCCAAGAGTTTATTTATCAAAACTATGAGATCTACCCCTGCATTAGAAGCAACAAATAAAGTATTAGTTCCACTATACAAGAAACATGACGTGTTCCAACATAATTAACTAAATTATAGATATGTTAGCATGGTAATTATTGGCATTGATACATAAACGTTGATTAAATGTTTCTCTTTATCTTCGAACTAAAGTTTCATTTCTATACTCTATTTGAGTCAAGTAAAGAGAGTCAAGTTTGCAGGTATTACAGCTA
>LPNX011069446.1:171225-178725 GCA_001517045.1 Pseudotsuga menziesii | reverse complement strand
ATAATAGGGAGGATGGGGCATAAAAATATTCTTTGGTTTAACACAAACCTGAGAATGAAATTTTTTTGGAGGGATATCACAAGAAATACTATCCGGTCTAATATCTTGAAAGGTAAATACATAAAAACCAATATCTATAACTAGATAAGGAAACCTTCAAAGAGTTCGAGAGGCTGCTCCCTAATCTAGAAAGGTTTTTTGAAAGTATTTAACAAAGTTAGTTTGAACCTATGTTGGAAAGCTGGAAATGAAAAAAATATAAAGGTAGGAATTGATCCTATTATAGGCCTCGAAGAATATTATAAACTCTCATCTGATATCTTGAATTATCTGGATGATATTGGGTATACTAATCTTGCCCAAATTAGAAGATCTATTTGGAGGAATAAAGGCTATTGATATTGGCTTAGAACTAAAGACTTAGGTCTTTTTCACAAGTGAGCTATTGAATGGGAGAAATATTTAAAAAATTTAAATCTGGTTGGTTGTAGTCTCTCCATAGATGAAGACTCTCTAATTTGGTCATAAAATCTACAAACTGGAATAATCACTGGTAAATCAGCCTACCAGGAAATCATTCAAACTTCTTTCCCTACTGTACACAAATGATGGTACAAACATATTTGGAATTGGAAGATTCCTTTAAAGTTTAAATGTTTTCTTTGGCTAACATTAAAAACATGTCTGAAGACCTGGGACAACCTAGTTAAAAGAAGTTGGCAGGGACCCAACTACTGTATCCTTTGCAAACAAGTTTATAAATCTGTAAAGCATCTCTTCATAAGTTGTGACTATAATAAGTAAATATGGAAAAATATATGCCTCTCCTTAAATATCCCTTAAATCTGGGAAGGTGAAAACTTTGATATTTTCCTATATAATTGGATAAAATCAAGTAAAAAGTTTCGTTTACTTCCTGTCATTATTTCCTCGAAAGTTTGGAACATGAGAAATATTTGCATCTTTGAAGAACATATCGTGTATTTAGATTACATCAACTTACATATTATTCAACTATTGGAAGAATTCAGTTGTCAAGCTACAAAAGTTACAAAACATAGACATTTGAAAACCATTCAACATAATGATGCAGTTGGTTGCTTTGATGGGTCAACTAAGGTTGGGTTCTGTGTAGTGGGGGTGGCAGTCTACGTCAATAACAACCATATCTTCAAGTTCAAACTACATTGTGGGAAAGGTTCTAATAATAAGGATGAATTACTATCCTTATCATGTTTATGCAAAATCGCAACAATTTTTGGTATTGTGACCCTACAGGTATTTGGAGACTCAAGAGTCACCATCAAATGGGAAACAGGTGAATACAATCTCATAGCACTCTCACTTATTTCCTGGTGTTATAGAATAAAAAAAAAATATGATACAATTCAACAACATCAGCTTCCATCACATTTACAGAGAGCAAAATCAATTGGATGGTCAACTTTCCAAGGCAGCCCTGGAAGGTGAAGTAGGTGTTCTATTTTGGGAAGAATCACTTGATAACATCGTTATCAACTTAGTCAATCTCAATATATTAGCAGTTTAGCTAGTTGATTACTATGTTTTTCCTTAGCAGATGCCTTTCAAACTGAATCTATAATTTGTCACATAACTTAGATTATTTTAGAAAATACTAGAAGTATCCCTTTCATATTGATATTGGACTATTTTTCTTGATCATGTTTTTGTACTTTTTGATTTACCTATGAATATCAAAAGTATGTTTCTTCATTGGAAAAAAATGGAAAAAATATGCATATTCCAACCATTATTTCCATACCCCATGTTAATGATTTTTCTTTGCTTCCTTTTTACCATGGTAGGAAAGGGAAACAAAACTCTTTGCACCCAACATTTCACATGAGGAATGTGGAAATAAATAAAAAGGAAAAATAACTCAGAAAGTAGACTCTACACTCCACATTGAATTCAAACTGCAGTATTGGGCAAAGTGACAAGAAAATTTCAAAGGGAAGCTTTAGTTTCAAAATACTTAGAAAAGAGGAAGCAAGGAAAAATCGATGGAACATATCATTCACATTGTCATCAATTTCACCTTCATCGTCATTTCATTTTAAAGTTTGCTAATGTCATATTTCATGGCATTCACAATTGTCATCTTATACTTAATATGAAATCATCTTAAATAAATGTGTTTGATTAAAAACAATTAATATAGCAACAAGTTGACAAAATAAGGTAATTGGAGGTAATCATAAGTTGACAATAGATTTTTTTTAATATTTAGATTTATAAAAAAAATCTTGTGAAATATGGAAAAGGTGATTTTAGTTTAGAGACCAAATTATATAAAAAAAATTAGTAATATATTATAATAAATTTATCTTTTAATTATATGATTAATTTTTCTAGTGTTATTTTTAGAAGTGTTTGTTTAGGAATATCAAATGGAAATTGATTTACAAATCAAATAAAATTAATTTAAATTTAAAAAATATTGAAAAAATGTTTTTATTCTTATTGGTAAATAAATAAAAATAATGTAATTGACATATTTTTTTAATTTTGCAAATTTCGGAACTTTAAAATGGTAATATATTTTTCGAAGGAGAATAATGCCATGAATCCTTTATATAAAATAACATTTATTTATTCATTTATATTAAGGAAAGCTTAATTATCTTTTAATACTTAAAATATTTTTAATACTTAAAATATTTAAAATTTAGTTATAATTTATAATTAATAATATTGAATGTTATTTTAATTTTATCTTATAATTAACTACTCTAAACTCAATTCAGTTATAATGTTTTTTTAAATTTGAATTTATAATGTATATTCTTTAATTAATAAATAAATCCAAAACTACATTTATTTATTTATTTGTATTAGAGAAAGCTCTCACTTCTTTTAATACTTAAAATATCTAGAATTTAGTCATAATCTATAATTAATAATATTGATTTTTATTTTAATTTTATCATATAATATTAATTATGTATTTTTTAAATTTGAATTTAATAAATTAAAAGTGATAGCCTATATATCTTAAAAAGAAGCTCTCATTTCAATTAAGACTTAGTTGCATATAATATCCATTATTTCATTAATATATTTTAATCAATTTGTAGATAATATCTAATATGATTAGGGAGTTTTATTTATTCCACTTTTTGGACTTTTGGTGGTTTTTGGACAAAATCCTTATTTTGGTAAAAAATGATTGAGCATCCCCATAGCACTAGAATATATGTCACTATATTCATATTTGTATTACTAAAATTAGGTAATGTTGTGATTATGCAATATAATACATGCCACTAATTCATTAAACATGTTAAATTTAGCTAATCTTGTATTTGTAAGAGTTTTGAAACTTTAAAATAAAAAAAATTACATTATCCTAGCCCGTGGAATCAAGGGTAGCCTAAGACCCCACCACCTATGGGAACCCCCCACCATAAGTGTTGTTGCACCATTCCATCAAGGCTATGGTCTTTTGTAATATATTATTTATTAATTGTTTTATTTTCACATCTTACAGTTTTATTAATAGTTATTAATGTTGAATTCCAATTGTGCATATATTACTAAGAAGTAACACATCAACCTATTATCAAGTCTTTGAGTGCATGATGCTCCTCAAAGTTGGGTGGCTTGTGCTTGCTCTTATGCATGTTCTTGCATAGAAGTTACAAACAAGTGTGAGTCTTAAATGGATTTGGTGGAATAGAATCTTGGATACTCATGAAAGAATGCAAAGTAACAATTAATGTGAAGCAACATAATTTGCTATGAGAAATATATTAAATTGTTTCTGTGAACAATTATTATTTTTAATTATAATGGACTAATTTAGTAACACTCAATTCTAAAGTTCAGTTGAAAGGGACACTTACTTATATTGATTTTACATAGTTAATTTAAACTTTTGAGGTTGCATTTTAAACCCAATGATATATTCAATATTAGTTTCCATATCTATTTGTTAATAATATTTGAAATTTCTTTGTATTTTACCCAAATTAAGAAAATAGTGTCTAATTAGATTCAATTAGATTCTTTTGGTACACATTATACAACTCTTAATTTGTAAAGTGGTTTTGATTGATGCTAGGGATTTTATTTCATTAATTTACCAGTTACTTACAATCTCCCCTTGGAGTAAATAGAATTTTTGTGAAGTGGTTTTGATTGATGCTAGGGCTTTTATTTAATTAATTTACCATTTACTTACAATCTCCCCTTGGATTAAATAGAAGTTTAGTGAGTAGTTCATAAGTATCTATGGAAATTTATCTCCTGATGAGCCCCAATGTGTACTCGTTTTCTAAATGGATTATAATTTTATTTTTCTTCAAACTCGTATTCTTTTGTTATGGGTTACATTATTACAATGTTGCAAGAATGAGATCAAATTAAGTTAATCCATCAATGCTTAGCAATCAGTAGCCAACATAGAGAATCATCCACATTCCTCTAAGAATAGATGAATAGATGTCTAGGAAAAATATTTAAATCCTCACATCATGCTCTATCCAACTATGGTGGTGATGAGGTTTTGTATATAAGAACATTGGTTGTAATGGGTACATTCATGAGATTATAGCCTTTGGAAAAGACCTTGGTAAACAAGTTTACTGAAAATTGAAAGATAGGAAGGTTGAGAGCTCTCTTTCCCCTTAGACTAAAGGAAGATTCTTTAGGTTTCTTGTTTCAGATCAAATATTTGTTTATTGATTAAATTGGTTCTTGAAATTATGAATGTTGATATATTTGGACTCATAGACTCTTTATAGATAGTCTTAATTTGGAGCTTATGTTTCAATGTACATCTAGAATAGGTTGATTTGGATAAATAGGCTCCTCGTAGACTGTAAGCCAATTATAAAATCAACCACTCATACTCCATCAACCACTAGAATAGACAAGTGAAAATACAAACCAATATACAATCAACCATTTATACACCATAAACAAGAAGAAAATTATATGAAAAAAAAATCTGTTAATATGGTGAATGTTGATGAAAAGAGAGGTCTTTGAAGTTTACTACCTGTAAGGATGTCTAGAATTTGCATATATAGTTACCATTGATGCAACTATATGATTGCAACATGCCGATGTGTCATCTAATATTCATGTTATATAACTGGTTGATTCAACAATGTATATAAATTGAGAGGTCAATTTACCAATTTCATTTCTAAGTGTGCAATCACATTTTATTTATAATGCCTCTTCCCTTAAATGGTTGTGTCCCTAAAGTAATACTTATTACATAAATCTCAAAATTGATTTCAAAACCGTTGAAGTATTACTTATAAATCTCACAATCCATATTAACTATTTGAAAAGATAGGTGTCCAAAAAAAATTTCATTTTAAAAATATTAATGTCAAATTTTGTTTTTGTTATTTAAGGAGTGATGAACTCTCCACTAAAATTTCAATTTAAAAATATTAAGGTCAAATTGTTTTTTGTTATTTAAGGAGTGAAAGAACTGTCCAATAAACTCCAGAATTTTTTATTTGTCCAATGATATGAAGCACTCCAATCACACTTCAATAGGTATGTAAATGTATTATCAATATGAATAAAAATGACATTTCTATTTTTATTTTTATAGAATAGTCATGTAAATAACCTTTTATCATTTATTTTGGGAAAGAAAATTTTCAATTTTTAGATAAAGTAGAAAGTGATCATTATTGATATTCTCAGTTGAAAAAATTGCAACATTGTAGCTGGAGTATGCAACATGTTAAAATGTTGTAGCCAAAAGAGAACATACAGATTTTGCATGATCAACAAAATTATTAGAATTTTTTTATAAATGTTCTAACAGATTTTTTATAAGTGTTTTTACCTTCTTGATTAACTTGAACTTATGTGTGATTTCTGAGAATGGTCAGTATATTTGTTGGGTTTACTACACATTCTGCATTTGAGAATAATAGAAGACATAAACAAACCAACAGTAGTGAACTTCGAAGACCTCTCTTTTCACTATTAAACTTAGTTTAACAATCTTGCAAATAAAAAAAAAAATACTAATCAGATGGTAAGGAATGGTCGCCTGGTTGCACGATCAGCTCCGTGATACTAGCTAGTAGGGTTTGCCACCGATCAATAATCAAAGCGTGTGCGCCCGTCCAACTCCTTTCCACCTTTAAAAACATCTTTATCGATACAGTCTATTATCCTACAGCGGATAGTGGCCGGACGATTCTGTCATACTTTCGAATCCTATGAATCTGTAAAAACATTCATATACAAAAATATCAACATTTTTAGGAGTTCAGGGATTACCATTGTCGCAGCTCTGCACATGTATATGAATTTTCATCCCCGAAGAAAATGAGTAGAGAGTGAGGAACTGGGGGAAGAGGGGGTACGTCTACAATGCCTTCCAATATCTGCAATACTTTACTCATCGATGGTCTCTTGTCTTCGTCGTCCTGGATGCACCATCCTGCCACTATGGCAGCCCTCTTTACTTGTTCAGCGTCCGAGTCGTTCAACAATTTCTTGTCGAGCACCTCCATCGCTTTTCCGCTGTTGATCTGAGCTATAGCCCACGCAGGAAAGTACAGCTCGCCAGATTCCGACACCTTGTCTATGTTTCTTCGCCCTGCAATTATTTCGAGCAATGTCATGCCGAAGCTGTAGACGTCGGCCTTCACAGTTATGGGCAAGCCAGAGAGCCACTCGGGGGCCAAGTACCCTCTGGTTCCTCTCATGGTAGTCAGGACCTTACTATACTCTCTGCCCAAGAGTTTGGCCAGTCCGAAATCGGCTACCTTGGGGCAGAAATTAGAATCCAGAAGGATGTTTTCGGGCTTGATGTCGCAGTGAATAATGCAGTCCCTGCACTTTTCGTGCAGGTAGACAATTCCCCGGGCAGTCCCCACTGCGATGCCGAAGCGCTTTTTCCAATCCAACAGCTTGTGCTGCTGATCATCTCTCGGGGTTTTGTGGAATAAGAAGGAACTGAGGCAGCCATTAGGCATGTATTCTTACACCAGCAGTCTTCGAGAGCCTTCTACACAAAATCCCATCAGTTTAACCAAATTCACATGTTGCGTCACTCCGATGGTACTCACCTCCATACAAAATTGCTTCTCTCCTTGACTCACAGCCTCCAATTTCTTAACTGCCACTAGAGAACCGTCCATTAGAATCCCTTTGAAGACGGAGCCGAAACCCCCCCGTCCCAAACGTTCGGAAAAGTTCTTAGTTGCCCTCTGCAGCGCTCTGTAAGAGAATACATTAAGCCCAGCGGGCACGTATTCTGTTGCAGAAAATCCCAGCCGTTTCCTGCACAAGATAAACAACAATACAAAACCCAAAATAGTTACCAGCCCGCCTACCACACCTCCCACCATACCTGCCAGAATCGCCTTCTTGTTGGAATTAGATATATGAGGGAAATCGGTGGCATCTAACCGCAGAAACAGAGTGATCCCGTTGGAGTCATCATAGAGATTTATCAATTCGCCGAACCACATTACACAAGTCTGCAAACTGCCA
>LPNX011069446.1:145434-159529 GCA_001517045.1 Pseudotsuga menziesii | reverse complement strand
AGACATAAGATACATAGATGAATACATTCCAAAGTTACAAATACATCAACACTCCCTCTTAACTAGGAAGGTATTCTTTCGACACAATTTTCAGCACTAATCTTCTTCTCTGTATCGACTAGATCATCTCGTCATCTTCATCTTCAAGTCTTCTTCATCTTCAAGTCATCTTCTACTTTAATTCTTCTTCATCACGGGATCTGCATCATCATGACCACTGGATCATCATCACATCTGGATCGTCACTTGAGTTGGATCATCATCAAGTCTATATCATCACATTTGGATCATCACTTGATCTGGATCATCACATTGTCACTTGATCTGGATCGTCATCAAGTCTGGATCATCACATTTGTATCGTCATCAAGTATGGATCATCATCACATGCTATCTCAGAATGGTGCTATCTCGATTCTTCTCGTCACAGGAAGTTCTACAGAGTCAATCCTGTAGGCCTACCCTTCATGTAGGTCTTCATTAGCGCTTATATCTGACACTTAAGTCATAATGGCCCACCCAACTCTTACATCTGACCTCATCTTGTCAGAAAGGCACACCTAGCACTCACATCTAACCTCATCTTGTCAGAAAGGCCCAGCACTCACATCTGACCATGTGTAAACACATCGTACCAGAATGGCTCAGCACTTATATCCGATCATGTGTAAGCACATCGCATCGGAAAGGCTCTGCACTTACATCAGACCCCATCTTGTTAGAAAGGCACAGCACTCACATCTGACCATGTGTAAACACATCGCGCCAGAATGGCTCAGCACTTATATCTGACCTCATCCTATCAGAAAGGCTCTGTACTTACATTCGACCATGTGTAAACACATCGCATTGAAAGGGCATGCACTCACATATGATCATGTAGGAACTAATCCTATCATCACATCAGAATGGCCCCCAGTCCCAAACTGAGCTACCTGGTAACTGACTAGGCGCCTCCATTCTCCCAGAGAATGGCAGTTGCCCTTACATCTGACCTACTCGTCAGAATGGCCAACACTCACATCTGGCATGGGAGGAACTTAATCCTTTAGCCATGACAAAATGGTTCAGCCCTTACATCTGATCAAGTGGGAACACATCCCTCTCTCACATCAGAATGGCTTCTCAGTCTTAGACTGAGTTTTTCTGGTAACTGACCAAGCACCTCCATTCCCAGAATGGCAATAGCACTCATATCTGACATGGAAGGAACCTAAATCCTCTCACCATGACAGAATGACTCAGCCCTTACATCTGACCATGGAAGGAACTTAATCCTCTCCCATGTCAGAATGGCTCATGGACTCATCACTTCCCTTTGGAGGGAACCTTGATTTGGAGAACACCAAGCTTCTCCCTGAAGTACTCAAACTTCACCCTATCCAATGGCTTCGTCAACACATCAGCTATATGATCATCTGTCGCAACATACTGGAGCTTCAGTGCTCCCCTCTACACTATATCCCTGATATAGTGATACTTGATCTCGATATGCTTCGACTTGTCATGGAACAATGGATTCTCTGACAACTTCATACAACTATGGTTTTCACAATGTATACAAGTAGCATCCAACTAGAGATCAAATATATCAGACAGTAGCTTCCTCAGCCATACTGCCTCACAACTAGCTGAACAAGCTGCAACATACTCTGCTTCAGCTATACTCAATGCCACACAGGATTGCTTCATGCACTAGATTGGGCTTGGCTCCTAAAACGTCTACACACCCAACACAAGGAAGCATCCCCTTCTCTGCTACATAGTCCCTCAGGCTATGCCTTCCATTCTAGTGTTGTTCAGGGTGTGCAAAGAAGAAAACCAGCCCCTCTAGATATGTTTGTCAGGTTCCTTCCTACACTAGGTTTATCAAACTAATTTAGATCCAATTCCACTCGAAACTAGTTCAGACCAAGGAAAAATATGCACACATAGTGGACCACAATGTCAACATAGCAAAACGGGCTTCCACTCACTTTGTGATAGAGGAGACCATTGCACAACAACACTGAGGATACCACTGATGAACAACTCAAAACAAAACATGGTTTTGTAAGCAGGACGAATGCACATCGCGCATGCACAGAATGGAATACAGAACGATCAAAATGGACCACAACGTTTCGGTGAGGGCTAGATGATGGACTAGACATGGAAAACGAGGAAAAAAACTGAAAACATGAAGGATAGATGATCAAAACATCTCGCCGCTCCCCAAAACGTGATGGAAGATGAAAATGTGAATGCATGAGGGAATGGCATACATTTTTGGGTGTTTCCTTTTGACACATGGATTTTCCCCAAACTCTCAAGGTTAAACATTTCCCCTCCCCGTTCCTTAGGAAATCATGCCCCCATCTCATTATTTGTTGCATTAACATAGATGGTTGTGGTTTTTTAATTAAATTACATATTTATATGATGTCCCAAATTATATATTGTGCTTGACTTAGCACCATAACCGTAGGCATAAACCTTGATCACCTATACACAAAAAATCAATCAATGGAAGGGCCTTGTCCTTGATCTCCTTTCCATGATTCCATGCAATATTTATATCATATATATTTAATGAAAACGGGGTCAAAACTAGGGTGTTACACAAATGGAGATCTGGAACCTTTCCAAGCTGTGAAGAAGGGAGAAACAATCAATTATAACATCAACAGTAAGTGCACAGTAGGTCGACCCTCGGGGAAATGATGGTTGCAGAGGATTACACTCCTCAAATTTTCCATTCCCTCATGATGGATTGAATTTATACTGAACTGCAAATTGAAAGTACACAGGACTGAAGGATTCAAATTTGATTGAAAATCAAAGTATGCAGATTCACTGCTAGCTTGATAACTCCATAGCATAGACCTAGTGCAAACATGCACCACAAATCAATAGCAGACATAAAATTCAAGTGTAAAAAGAGATAAAACCTTCAATCTTTCTCGGAGAAAAGGGTAAAGTGTTGTTCTCAATTCCAAGGAATAGTGGAATCCAACTGGTTGTTTAATAATGTTGGGTCCAAATAGTTTTACCATATTTTTTTCAAAAACAAATTTCAAATTTTAACAAAGCTCTTTTAATATGTCACTTTGCTAGCTTATCACCACCCACACACTTAGTGTCACATACTCATAATTTTTCCCCCCCAAAAAAATAGTTTATAAATTACTATTCTACTTGTCTCAACATGTTCTCATATGTCGTAAGACATTGTTAATTGTCGTAACATAGTTTCTACTTATTTGCATGGATAATATTGACTAGACTTGTTAATGGTTGATGAGAGGGATACTTGACGTTGACTCCATTTTTAACGACAATATGGTCCCAACCCTTACCAAGGTAATGTAAATGTTTTTAAATCAATGAGTTTGTTGGTGTAGTGTTTAAAATCCTAGACCTATGGACCTAGTCCTAACTACACTTGTTATGCATATGATTTTAAGTGTTCAAGCTTAAGTTCTAACTTGTTGAGGTAACGCCAAGGGGGTGAAACCTTATGGATTATATGCGATGGGTAAAATGCATGTTAAGGTGAATTATAGCTAAACTTTAGCCATGGTATAAGGTTTGTAACCCGCGAGCTTTACAAGCAATTGGGGTGGTGGTATAATGTATGGATTTATTATAAAGTTTTATATGGTGGAGCGTCCAACAGTGCGATGAAGGGTTTAACGAAGGTTTCAATAGAATTCATTAATTATCTGTCACAAACATGGTTGTGAGTTGAGAGTGCAACCATGAAATTTGTTTGACATGGCTGCTACACATGCGCTAAGAGGAGAGGCATGATCTTGACCTTCCACTTGTCCTTGATCTGATTGAAATGGTTTTGTAGGGTTTAATATTGCATTCATACTATTGTGAGGGTTCTCTTTATCTATTTATATGTAATGGTGGTTGGAAGTTTTTACTTAGTCGCTTCATGGTGTTGCATTGCCACTAGGATTTCCCTTTGAGGTTTGCACTAGTTGTTTGGTCGCAGCACTGTGATTTTCAAGTTGATTAAAGGTTTTGTTTAGATTTTAATGGTTGCATGTCTTATTTGCATAGCCTCAACCATTCTTTGCTCATTGTGTGGTTTTAAAAACTCATTCGCTCACCTTCAAACTCAATCAGAAGCTTTCCAAGCCTGCAAGGATTTATTAACAAATATAATGTTATATTTTTCTTGTCTTTAACTCTGCAATTGATAATACAATTCAATTTTTTTTAAACTGAGTTACTCGAGTTTGAATCTGTTGGTACATGGCAGAGGAAGAAGAGTGTAACCAGGAGGAGAAAACCTCTATCCCTCTGTGCATAAAAAGAAGGTATAACCCTCAACCTCTGCAATACATTTTTTTTTATTTAAATAAAAGTATTAATGTTGTGATCTTGTTTTGGAAGGAGAAATCAGGGTTCCAACGCAAGGATTCCCTGAGGCTTGTGATAATCCTTACATTTCCTTCATGGCCTCCATCCCTTCATCTAGGTAATGTTCATAGTTAATATTTGTAACTTCTCACAGTTTTGATAAAAGTTTTAATCAGATAGATTTTAATTTTTGAATTGTAATGTGGGTGTCAATTGGTTTATTGCCACGCGAGGGTGGTGAAAGATTATCTCGTTTAATGTTTTTCCCTTCTCTTCCTTGAGGTGAGGAACCCTATCCTTCACTCTGCTTGTTAGGAAGTTTATGTATTTAAATAAATTTAATTGATACTAATGTTAGCAGTCTTTTGTTCTTCTATGCATATATGAACCGACGCAGCTTCTGCACTAAACACTGTGGATAATGAAAACAGTAACAAGGTACATGCCTTTGTTTGGTTTTGCATTTAAGTTTAGTTCCCGGTTGCTTTGCTTCGAGGTTATGGTAAATAAAGGGCTATACATCTACTAAAAAAAAATTAAGATAAGTTTGTTTTACACATAACCCTGGATGGGTCTGTATTTAGTTGTATTTGTTGCAGGAGGGACATTAGAGAGAATTTGAGGTCAAAAATGTGCCTCCTAAGAGATGTACTACAAAAATATAAGATATATTAAAATATTATGAGTTAGGGGTTTTATGGGGTAGGTATATATGACAACTCACCTCCTACACTACTTTTTATGCATAATATAAATAACCATGGTTGAGTTACTTTTCTAAATTGACTATAAATAAAATTAATAAAATAACTCTACAATGATGTGACTAAAATTCATTGTAAATTCCCAAAAATTTATTGTCCTTTAGCATTTATTTGTCTTGAACTTGTAAATAAAATTAAACAAAAATGAATTTAATTTATATGCATAAACATATTTTTTTCATATAAATATCATTCATGAATTTAATTTATTTTAAAAGTACAAGATTATATATATATATTAGTTTGACATTATGATATTAAATACAATTGAGTGAAGATATAATTTAAAATTAAAAAACATGAAAATGACAATATATTATTTTATAAAAAAATGTGAAAATATATTTTTATGAATTATGAGTACTTTACTTGAAAATGACAATAATATTATTTTATGAAAAAGTGAATTGTGAGTACTTTACTTGAAAATAACAATAATATTATTTTATGAGAAAGTGTGAAATGACTTTTATTGTGAGTACTTCACTTTATGACTTAAAAGTACTTGTACCACTACCTTGGTTAACTATGGGTTTTCATCCACCATAGAAAATGTGACAAATAAACATTCTTAACTCATGCAATGCCACCTCAACCATGGGGGATGATGTCATCTACTAGAATGTAATTGGTTGATTTTTATAGTACATTTTGGTCCTTTTGAGGCCCATTTTTGACCTCAAATTCTCTCTAATGTTTACAACCTGTATCACTTTAGATGCATTTGAATTAGTAGCAGTTTGGTCTGTGGTTTGATTTAAGGAAACCTTTGCGATTTTTTTGTTTTAGTCTATAGGTTAGATAGATTGGCTTATGGCCATCGTCGATTTTACAGTTTCATAATTGTTTATTATTAAGATTCGATTGTGAATCAATTGGTGGATAAACTTAACTCTACGGTTATGATTCATGGATCTTAATTCGATTTGATTAATGCCATGGTGGGGAAACTTATATTCTTAAATTAGATGTTTGTTCGCTTGTATCTCAATATCGTGGTTTTGTTTTTTTTTATTAAAATTTTATCCTAGATCTTTCTATTTCTAGGTATGGAATCCCAAAACAGAGACTGTAATATTTTAATGAATTTTAAAATAGAGTTTATGTAGTGTGGAAAAGCATTCGTCTCATTGAGAAATTGGTTTACCTAGATCTATATGGAGGTTTTGCTTTGAATTTGTTTATGCCTTATTTGATTATTTGTAATTTAAATATTTGTTAAAAGTAGAGGTTTATTAAACCGTATCTAGGCTTAATTCTATTTATAAATAAATGAACAACCTAGGGAATATTTTCGAATCTTCTTAGTGTATCTTTGATTTAACAATGTAGGGTTTGAATATAGTTGATGTAGCTTAACATGGAAAATAATTGTAGAGAGGATTAATTTATCATTTAAAATTTCTACCTATAAAAGAGATCTGTGATTCTACATTATGTACAAAAGTAATTAACTAATAGCAACTTATAACTATGAATGTATCATTAAAAGATATGAAAAGAATATTAATGGATGCATGCTAAAATTATCAGTTTATAATGCACTTAGAATTCAAATCTATGTCTAGGTTGTAATTATCAATACTAAACAAGTAATAAATTTAGTAAGGAATATGTCACCATTGTCAGGAAAACAAAACTGACGTTTTTCGTTCCTCCCAACCAACTCCTAGAGAAGCCAAAGCTTACTTGCTCGAGAACCCCCGAGCATGTTTGTCGAACCACAAGGGAAAATCCCGATCAATGCGCCATCTCTTTTCATTAATATATTATTTAACCATCCATCGCTAGCCTCCTGCTTATTCGATGGACATACTATTTTATAGTACTTTGCCTAGGACTTGGTCATTTTTGAGCCTCCTTCTCTTTAGCGCTCCACAGGAGTCTTGACTTAATTTGGGGGAATATGTCACCTGCATCACTCGAGTTTTCACTCAACAGTTTTCACCATTTGTCTTTTCCTCTTGTGGGTCAACAAACACTCTCTTAACGACTACTTCATTTATGATTCCTCTCAGTATTTTAATTATTCAATAATAATAATCCTTTACATTCATTTTGAATTTATTGTCAAAATATTTTTTAAAAAAAATATTCAAAGTAATAAATAATTAAAAAGTTGTTTGGTCTACTACACTTAGCAAACATCACCAAGAGAAAATTGTCATCTTGATAGGTTACCTTTTCCACACTGGTAGACACCTGCAAGCGAAGGATGGATGAGTTAGAATTTCATCTAAGTAAGTCTCAATATTAACCTACCAGTCATAGCTGTAAAAGAATGTTTAGTTTCAAAAACAAAATGATAACTTCAAACAGCTACAGGTTTAATTCATTCCCTCCTTTAGGAGATGTATTCACCATAGAGTGCATAAGTATCCTAGTAATAATTTCTTTATATTTGTGTTTTTTTATGTTAAATTTTGGTACATTACAAATGGTATCAGAGCGATGTTATAACGCTCAGAACTAATGGGACCATACATATACTTACCTTACTATATATACAAATCATTTCATCATATAATATGTTAAATTTTAGATAATCTAATTTCTCAAAGTTAAAAAAAACTTGTTTCACACAAAACTGCCAATGGCTAAACCAGGACAAATCAAGGACGAAGAACCAGTGCCGGAGGGTATGTTAGTACTGGAAAATGCAAGCCACCTATGTAGAACTTGAGGTAAAGCGTAAAGCTAAAATTGAATCATAAATGTTGGAAACTATGAGAAGTTTTAAGGCTGATTTAGACAGTGTTAGGGAGGATAATTTTAAACCGATGAACACGAAACAATAGCAAGCAGAGATAAATTATTTAATCTTAAAAATCCTAACAAATCAAGAACCATATAAAAAGAATGGTCAAAACTCTTGCAGTTCTGGGAAGAAAAGAAAGGGAAATGAAAAATGTTACAGAAGTGAGGAAACCATAGACAATCTCCATTTGACCACTCGAGAATTAAAGAAAGATGATGAAACAAATTATATACAACAAAAAGGAAAATATGACGAATTACAAGGGGAATATAAGAAACTAAGACCTCCAATGTTCGATGGAGAATATGAAGAGGCTACTAAATCCTAGTTGCTAAACATAAAACGTTGTTTTAAAGTGTATACATATGATGATAATTCGAGAGAACGTTTAGCTATTTTCGAGTTGAGCGGGAAAGCTACCCTTTGGTGGTAGGAGGGAAAAAGAGTGAATAATATACGTAGTATGGAGTTAAGATGGAAAATTCTTAAAAAAATATTTAAGAAGAAATACATGTCATAACGATATTATGATGGGAAAGCCAAAGAGTTTAATGACCTAATATTGGTACAACTAACTATGGAGGAGTTTGTAACTAAACTTGTTAATTTACAACGTTACATACCATATTTTAAGGATGAAAAAGACAAAATATATCACTTTATTAGTTGTTTATCTCTAGCTTATAAAGATAAAATTGAATTTTACATGCCCAATACTATGGATGAAGCAATTAGGAAATCTAAATTGTGTTATCTTTTATTTAAACAAAGATCAGAATTAAGTAGGAATTGTCAAAAAAAAAAATAATGAAAATATGGAGCAACGCAGGAAAGGATATAAACCTTATACTTTCAATAAAGGAATCAGAATCTATACATACAACAATTATAACAGGTCAGGTTAAAACCCTAATAATGGAACAAATGGTACACATACTTTTAATAGTGGAGGGAATAACAACTCGAAGGAAATCAAATGTTGGGCCTGCAATGGACCTCATCTATACAAAAAATTCCATCATAATCCTAATAGGAAAATGGCCTTGGTAAACATGTTGCAAGAAGCTTCTACAATCAATGACATAGCCAGAAATATACCCAAAATCAATGCTTCTCTGGAAGATAAGCAAGCTGATCATCAATTCACTATGTTGGAGGTAGAGGGTAAAATATTGATTACAAATGTTTCTATTCTTATTGATTTAGGAGCTAGTTTAAGTTACATTACACCAAGAGTAGTTGAGAAATGTAAAATTTTAAAGGAAAAACAAAAAAAAATGCATGGTTGGTACAACTAGCAACATGGGTAAATAGGAAAGTTACTGAGTTGGTAAATTATTGTAAGTTGAGTTCTAATGAAATGGGCACATCAATTGACTTAAACATACTTACATTAGGATCATATGACATCTTAATTGGCTTGGATTGGCTAGAATCTCATAAAACCATTATCAATTATTTACATAAAAGTTTTCATTTTATTGATGAGGAAAGGAAGTACCATACTATAAAGTGAATTTACAAACCTATATCTACACGAAAAATCTTAGCGGCACAACTCAAAAACTGTATTATGAAAGGATGTCAACTTTATGGCATTACAATTGTATAAAATGAATCTAGAAAGCCAAAAACAACATTGGATCAATTTCCTATCCTTAGAGAATTTCAAGATGTGTTTCCTGATGAGATACCAAGAATACCTCCTAAGATAAATTTAGACTTTACTATCGATTTAATTCCTAGTGTATCAACAGCTATATCACGATCTCCTTACTGTATGAATATTCCAGAACTGACAAAACTAAGAATGAAATTACAGGAGTTACTTGACAAGAAATATGTTTGATCCAATGTGTCACCTTGGGGAGAATCAGTCTTGTTTGTTAAACATAAAGACGACACTTTTAGAATGTGCATAGATTACAGACAACTAAACAAAATGATAATTAAAAGCAAATACCCATTACCAGGAATCAATGACTTGTTTGGTCAAATTGTTGGAGACAAACTTTTCTCCAAAATTTACCTTAGTTCAAGATATCATCAAGTACGGGTTAAAGAACGAGACATCCATTAAACTGCTTTGACATTATGAGTTTTTGGTTATTCCTTTTGGACTGACTAGTGCCCTTGCAACATTTATGAATATGATGAATAATGTGTTAAGTAATTTTTTGGATAAATTTGTGTTGGTATTCATTGATGATATCTTAATATATTCAAAGAATGAGTAAGAACATGAGGAACATTTATGAAGAGTTTTGCAAAATTTGAGAGAACATTACCTATATGCAAAACTTAGTAAATGTGATTTTTATAAAAGAGAAGTACAATATTTTGGGCATGTTATTTAGAAAGAGGTGTACCAGTTGATCCTGCTAAAATAGAGGTTATTATAGAATGGATCATACCGAAGGATGTACATGATATCAGGTCATTCATGGGATTAATGAGATATTATCACAGGTTTATAGAATTTTTTTCCAAAATAGCTTACCCTATAACAACCCTTCAAAATAAAAGTGTTTGATTTATATGGAGTAAACAACATCAAGATAGTTTTGATAAATTGAAACAATTACTCACAACAACACCTATATTAAGAATTGTTGATCCAAATAAATATTTTGTAGTCTAAACTAATGCAAGTAAATATGGTTTGGAGGGGTTTTGACTAAGGAAGGACATGTGATCTGCTAAGAGTCCAGAAAGTTGAAGGAGCATGAAAAACATTGTGTGGTACATGACATGGAATTGGAAGCTATTATCGATGCCCTTAAATTTTGGCGTCATTATTTGGTGGGAAATAAATTTAT
Source organism: Pseudotsuga menziesii (assembly GCA_001517045.1). Lineage (NCBI taxonomy): Eukaryota > Viridiplantae > Streptophyta > Pinopsida > Pinales > Pinaceae > Pseudotsuga > Pseudotsuga menziesii. The sequence goes on along the minus strand of LPNX011069446.1, from coordinate 148,832 downwards.
GTTGTTAAACGATAATATTAGGTTAAAATAAATGTTTGATCAGAAAACATTGAATGCACATCAATCCGAATGGCTTTCATTTCTGAGCGAGTATGATTTTTAAATTTGACATATAAAAGGAAAAGAAAACATAGTAGCAGATGCACTGAGTCGCCAACAACATAAATTACATATTGTATTATTTAGTGGGTATGAGTCAGAATTTAAAAATCTGTTGAAAACAATATCAAGTAGTGATTTTGAATATAACAAGTTGATGGAAAAATGTACCTACATATCTGATAATAAAGAGGATAGTGCATATTATATTGATGCAGAATAATTTATGCGCTTCAAAAACTAAATTTATGTACCCAATCAGCCTAACATAAAACAAATAATCTTCAGGGAGATACATGATAATCCTTATGCAAGACACTGAGGGTATCGGAAACTTATAACATCCTTAAAGAAATATTTTTATTGGCCAAATATGAAGAAGGAAGTAATTGAATATGTTGCTAGGTGCTTCACATGTCAACGAGTTAAACCTATCCATCACCATCCAATCGGATTATTGCAACCTATACCCATTCCAGAATGGAAATGGGAAACTATAACCATGTATTTTATAATCGGGTTACCCAAAACAAAGAAGCAGAATGAATCTATTATGGTTGTGGTAGATAAACTAAGAAAATCAACACATTTTATACCCATAAAATCAACTTATAAATCCATAAACATTACTGAATTTTTCATGAAATAAATTTTCATACACTAGTGGAAAATGAGAGATTAGTGACCAAAAAAATGACCAAAATCCGCATATCAATGACCACTTTTGGTTTGGCGATCGCTGGTGGCTAATTTACGGTCTTTTATTACGCGACCAAAATTGGTCATTTTTATTTTGGTCATTTATAGCTTGTCGATTGGTCATTAATTTGGTCATATATTTGGTCATTGATTTGGTCATGTATTTGAATCAATGACCAATTATATTACCACATATTTGGTCATTGATTTGGTCATGTATTTGAATCAATGACCAATTATATCACCAAAATAATGATCACATGACAAGCTAAAATATGACCAAATTTGGTCGCGTAATAAAAGACCGTAAATTAGCCACCAAAACTGTTTTTTGGTCATTGATATGCGAATTTTGGTCATTTTTTTTGTCATTTATATCTCATTGTTTGGTCACATATCTCTCAATTATTGGTCACTAATTTAGTCATTTTTAGTCGCTTTATGTGGTCATTATATTTTAATAAATTAAATGGTGTCCATTATTAATCAATATAAATTTTTAATATGATATTATGTTTAATTAAAAAAAAAGAATCATACATTTATTCTCATCTAATACACTTGTGAATTATGCAATGTCACATTATAATTAATTATAACACTTGTAAATAATATCTATTACACATGTAAATCATACAATGTCACATTAATTAGTTAATAATTACAACATTGGTATATAACATAAAGTACAACCATATATATAAGTTTTAAACCACAAATTATATTATATGAGATGTCAAAAGTATTACAATAAATATGAGTTTTCTCAAATACTCATATTAATTTCCATATAACTTTACAGAAAAATCATCACTTTTCAAAATATTATAATGGCTAAACTATCATACTTGCACTTGGCTGCAAAACCATACTTAGATCCCACGTCAACAGCTTCAAAACCATACTCAGCACTAAACCATACTTAGATCCCACATCAGCAGCTTCAAAACCACACTTAGCATCTTGAAAGCTTTAACATCGGGTTCTTCATACTGAATGGCAAATCTTCAATAGCAGACTCACTTGCACTTGGCTGCAAAACCATACTTAGATCCCACATCAACGGCTTCAAAACCATACGCAGCACTAAACCATACTTAGATCCCACGTCAGCAGCTTGAAAGCCTTAACATCGAGTTCTTCATACTGAATGGCAAATCTTCAATAGCAGGCTCTTCATACTCAATGGCCCACTTATAAGTTAAGCTCACTCCTGCAAAATCCAATAAAAAAATATCACTTGTAAAGTAGAAAAACAATGAAGCAAATTATTTATCTTCTTCAACAACTAACAACAATAACCAAGATCATGTGCAAAATAATAAAATCTAATCTAACAAATTCAATTTAAGAATTGGTTAAAATTAAACTTGAATGGATAAATCTACAACTATTTAGTACCTAAGAAAAGTAAAACTCGGCTCTAAACTAGGAAATGGATTTCAACAGGAAAGATAATCAACGAATCCACAAAACAATTATGCTCGACTGCACAGGTAGAAACCTGCATACATAGTGCAATCTATGAAGGAGTTTCACCCCTATATGTCATGTGGTTAGTGAATGACATGACAACTGTGGAAACTAATGAATGATTTAGAACCCATCAAACTATTGTGATGTTATACTCAACCACCAGTATAATCAAAACCCATCAAATAGCATCAACATTCCCAATTTCCTACATGCCTATCTTGTCCTTGTTTCAAACATATATTTGTATATAAACAAACAAAAATTATAAAAAGTTCTTTTTAACTTGTCAACCTCAAAGTGTTCATGACATAGTTCAGGCATCAAGCCAACAACCATCATATTTTACCCTCTATATCTATATATAATAAAAAAAAATTCATGAGGTTTTCTTTCTTGGACTCTGGACTCTGGAAAATTCACTTTATATTCACTCAAAAAATTTCATGAATTTTATCTATATATACATACATATTCTTGTGACATGCCATAACAACACTACGACATTCATACATGAACCACACCCATACAACCTAGCCACTTTGGAATAAAATCATATATACTAGTATATGCAAAAAATACTTCTATGAATTATAATCACGAATCTAAAAAGAACTACTGCTTGTTATTTTTTTTTCCATTTGAACTCATTTGGCATGTTGGACAGTCAGGTTTCCTAATAGTAAAAGACTTCTAGTAATGTAATATTTGCATACCAGTGGTAAAATTGTTTGAAACAGCCTCAATATCATCAGTCATGACCTGTGCTTTTGATCTGATAAACTTTGCCTTCAAAATATGAACTTTTGATCTGATAAACTTTAGAATCAGTTGTGCTCAACACATACACACAATCAATTTCTGCAAATAGATTATTCCACAATCACCTGAGACTGGCACTAAAATCATACCAAATGCAAGCATGCTTCCTTGTGTCCATGTGAAATAGAGATCTGGCCGGATTTCTATAATACTGATTGGTCACCAGCCTCTGTAAAAATAGCACAAAAGAGATAAGAGTTGGTAGAATATTTTGAAATCTAGACATTCAGATAAAGATAATGTTCAGTGTTATATAAGCATGTTGTGTGGGAATGCACACCATTTTTTGTAAGTAAAACCCATAA
>LPNX011069446.1:100750-133345 GCA_001517045.1 Pseudotsuga menziesii | reverse complement strand
AACCCAAGTGGAGTGCTACACTAAGCATATAAGCAACAAGACACATCCTTTAGGGGTTCCATATCCATATTCCGTCTTTGGCATGGTTGCGCTATGAAACATGTTAGACACATGTTTAGTACATGTCTTGAAACAAGACTCGTACTAAACACATGTCAAAGACATGTCCTAGATGTGTCTCACATGTCCAACACATGTGGGTAGAAAAGTGACATATAAGATTCTCAAAAAAAATCTCAATAATTTTTCTCACTTTCTAAAGAGGGGGAAAGATATCTCAAAATTTTCCATTGTGCAGATGAATAGTAAAACCGAGATTTGATGGGATTCCATGTATTTTGAAGGCGAATTCGCAAACCATATTTTCCATTTCTTCAACAAAGGTGATTTTCTTCATTCATTCCACAGAAATCATGGCACAATCAACAATGGTAGTCGGTAGAGGTCAAAAGAAAGATGGGAATGTCAGTGTTGGTGTCCCCCCACCTCCAAGCTCATATATCTCTACTAATGCTAGTAGTCCATCTGCTGCAAGGGTAGTAGCCAATGTTGAAAATAACCCTTTTGTAGCAACTTGCAAGATAACGAGCTCGAGAAAATAATAAATAAAGGGAATTGCTTCTCTATCAAATCAATTTGAAGTTGGCATATGTAGAACTAATGTAGGACTTGATTCTTCAAATTCAAGTCTGCAGTTAAACTACCAATGTAAGGAACTTTTGTTGTCCCTTAACAAAGATTAAAGATAGAATATATGGTATGTGTAGCAAATGATAGTTGGTTAAAAAAAAATATTTTATCTGGTTATCTTAAGGGTTTGCAAGCTTACAGAAAGGCTATTATCCTATTCCTTGAATCCTTTTCAAATGGTTCTTTTTAGATCAATAAATTTTATGACCCTTGATATGTGCCACAGTTGATCATTAAATATGCTTGGGAAATGAGAAATTACAAGCATGCTTCTAGCATTGTCTCAAGAATCAAAAAAATCATGAGCATTGGAGGCTTTTTTTCTCTCTACAATATGTATTATGCCAACCATTTGGAGCATGGTCCTAGAAAGTACTGTAGTATTTTATGGTTTGTAAGAAATTTTGAAAGTCAACTTATTTAATTGCACCTAAGGTCTAGGAACATTTGAGCCCATTTTTGTTGAAAGAGAAAGGACAACAAGCATATTGAAAAGAACGATGACAGTAGGAACCAGATGGAGATGGCACTGAACGACAATATCCTATTTCAACTTATAGTCATGGAAAAGAACTTCATTCTTGCAGTTTAATCCCAAGACATGAAGAATTCTCAATGAAAATGAGATCCTTTGTGTCTTGAGTTTTTAGTCAAGACACAACCTATATTAAGGATATTGTCTCTCTCTTTTGCACTGAGGCCATTTGGCTAATCCCAGAGTATTTTTCATTTTCTTTAAGCACAAAAAAAAAGTAGACCACTCTTCGACATGGTTATGTTTATCGTAGTATGTTCAATTCATGTTAGATCATTATATTGCCAATATATCAGAGGCTTCATGTCCACTCCATTTTATGGGTATAGAAAAAAATCATGCTAAATCAATTTATTTCCTCCTCACATCGACAGAGAATACTTTTAAGGCACATAAAAAAACAAGGGCAGAGGAAACAGGGAATTTACTAACCTAAGAAGGAGAAGTAGATTTGAATTTTGTGCCTGCAAATCCCTCGTCGGCCTCTTTAGGAGCCTCCACATTCTGTCATGTGCTGTTGTGTCTTTTTCAATGACAACAAGATATATAGAGAATTTCCCAAACCCCAAACACATTCTCTAACAGGCTTGAGTTATTGAATCGCCCCTCAAACCCAAATGCCCTATCCTGCTACCAAAGCCAAAAAATTGGCGCCATTCGAGCCAAATCATTACATAGAGGAGTAGATCATGCCATATTATTATGGATTTCACTGCCATCATAAAACCCTCGCAGAAAATTTGGTGCCAATCGAGCCATGGCCAAAAATTGACACAATGGATTTCACTACCATCATAAAACCCTCGCCGAAAATTTGGTGCCAATCGAGCCATAGCCAAAAATTTGACACAATAGATTTCACTGCCATTATAATACCCTCGCCGAAAATTTGGTGCCAATCCATCCATGGCCAAAATTTTGACACCAATGGATTTCCCTCACTGCCATCATAAAACCCTCGCCGAAAATTTGTGTACCCAACTAGTTGACCCTCGTCGCTGATCAACACCATATGACGCTCGCTGAACGACGCTTGCTATGGGTACGCTGGGCATGGCTCTCGATCAGACTCTTCCTTTCAATCTATAAAATAAAAACCTCGATCCAGAAAATCGGACTCTTCATCTCTATCTCTAACATCATAATCTGGCTCTGTTATATATGTGACTGGATCAACAACTAGATAAAAAGCATCTGTTGGATCCGCATTACGAACACGAGCATCAAACCCTATTTCCCTTCTTCCTCCTGTAGTGTCTATACCTCCACTGGTGCTTTAATTTGTGGGCAGCAACAAAAAGAAAATATGTATGTCTATCCAGTGCCAATCGAGCCCTGGCCAAAATGTTGACACCAATGGAGTCAAATCTCTAGTGGAGCAGATGAAGACTTTTCACGACCACCATAAAAAACAAAATTGGCGCCAATGGAGCCAAACATCTATGTAGTGAAGTAGATAGAGACATATTGTTATGGGTTTCGTGGCCATCATCAAACCACACTCTAGAACTGTGGCGAGCGACCAAATTATGGGATTTCACCTGGAGTGTTTCCCAATAGCTGGGTATACCAAGTGTTCCACCTTGCTTGTGGGAAGAGCATTTTAGGCTTGGTGAACCACCTAGAATGGGATAATCATTGGGGTCTTTCATGTCCAACATTTGTCAAAGGAATCTTTATCACGGCTAGGGTGTGTATTAACATTTTTTTAATGATTTTGTTTTTTATTTACAATATTATATCATAAATATGTTATTAAACTTTGGTTTTAATTTATATATGTGAATATGTTAATGTTTTGTTTATATATGAAATTTTATATTTATATATTAATTTTTTTAATAATATTATATTTTAAATGTGTTTTAGTAACATAGACTTTGATTTTAATTTATAATTGTGAATTTAAATATTAATGTTTGTTTATATATGAAGCTTTATATTTATATATTAATGTTTTATATGTTAATGATGATAGTTTTTTTTTTAAGAAAACAAAATCATTAGTACTCTTTTTCAAGCCCAGAGAAACCAACTGCATGTTGTCTAGTATTTTGAGAAGGAATTATAACGATAAATTGTTAATGTTTTTATGAGGGGAGTGATATTATGATAGTACATTATTTATTTACTAAATTCTAACACTGCAGATGGATTCAGAGACCCTTCTCTAAATCCATATACAATGTACAGGCCTCTGAATCCATCTGTAGTGTTAGAATTTAATAAAATGTACAAATTCATTGTCAAATTTGTAATTTTTTCCATTGCCGGAGTAACACAACTAAAAACGACCAAATAAATGACCAATTGTATTTGGTCATTTGTAGTCTAGATATCCAGTGATCAAATTTGGTCATTTATCTTGGTCTTTTTTAGTTGGTTTTTATCTCGTGACCAAAAGTGGTCATTTATCTTGGTCGTTTTTAGTTAGCTAACTTAGAATTATCAATTTTAGTCATTTATCCCTTTAAAAAAACTGTGGTGACCAAAAATTTTGGTCTCGCGGTCACTAATCTCTCATTTTCCACTAGTGATACTTCATGGAATACCGAAAAACGGTTATCACTAATCGAGATGCAAAATTTAACTCAAATTTATGGACAACACTATGTAAAGGTCTGGATACAAAGTTAAATTTTAGTACAATGTACCATCCTCAAACAGAGGGATAGACTGAACGAGTAAAACAAATACTAGAAGATATGCTAAGAATGTATGTAATGAATCAACTAGTTAAATGGAGGACTATATACATTTAGTGGAATTTTCATATAATAATAATTATCAAGTCTCTCTCAAAATGAGTCCTTTTGAGGTATTATATGGCATACAGTGTAAAGTACCCTTGAGTTGCGGTAATCTAGAAGACATAATGGCTCTAGGACTATATATGTTGGCATACATGGAAACAATGGTACGACAAATAAAAAAAAATTTAAAGGCATCACAGGACAAACAAAAAGTCTATGCAGACACGAAGAGAAGAGCTAAAGAATACAATGTAGGAAATCATGTATTTCTAAGAGTCAAACAAAAATAAAAGTATGCTAAGAACGAGATCATATGCCAAACTTGCACCTAGATATGTGGGACAATTTGAAATACTGGCTAGAATAGGGCATGCAGCGTGTTGAAAGTTGGGCTTTCACATCGTATTCTAAACAACAAGAAAAATACATACACATAAACCAACAAAGAAGATGGGAAAACGCTTCACCTCTTTATTCATGATTAGTTGGTGTATTTATACATTTTGTAGATGGTTGGAGCGGTTGCACCCACTCCAACTTATCATGCATTAATGATTAACTAATATATTTGTTTAATGACATATGCAAAGGCCTATCGGCCACCTAAACATATCCCCCATCAACAAAACATTTCTTCATCCCAAAGAGAACAAAGAAATATGCATCAACATCTTGGGTCTCTCATCCTACAAAAGTAGTCCTCAATGTGTGTTGCCATACATACCAGTATGCATAGGTAACTCAGTTGCAACAGCCGCTAGATTTATAGGAAGAAACACATGTAAAAGGCTCTACTGTGACTCATTACTCTTGAACCTTTGTCTTCAATCTAGTAGTATGCCATCAAAGTATCACCCTCTCGAAATGGAGGTTGACTTTTCTCTTCTGTAACGAGGTATTTTGGTTTAAATCCTCACCCTAGCTCATCTAGTCGGCACTCATCTCTATCGGCTCAAGCATGCGGGGCCTTTTAGCTCTCCGACATTCCACACCATTTTTCTACCTTCTAACTTTCTGAGGTCACAACCGAGGAACAGTTTCATCATTTTGAGACTCGGGGGATTATTCACTTCAAGTGTCCTTTGTGTCATTATTTAAGCTCCTTTTCTGTGTGATATAATATTTTTTCTTGAATGTGATTTTCTCCTTTTAAAATTCTTGCAAGATTGGGTGATTCTTGCTAATGTGCATGATCTTGGTCGTGACGGACTGCTTTGGACTGGACTCGAATAGACTGGAAAATTTTGGCTTGGGACCAACTTGATTTACATAAAATGGAGAGGATCGCCTGCCTCAAAAGAGACTCATGTTTAACCCCCTCTTTACTTCAAAAATTTACATCAGAGTCACTTATAAATTTTCATGACTCATAGTCCCAACAATCAAACCGACTTAAAAAGACATTGTTTTGTAAAAAAGATCCAACTCATAACATATAAAGGAACCAGGCCATTTTGAACACATGTTACAAGGACCATCGACCATTTGCAAATTTAAAATTTGATCCATATCAACCATACCGACTGAATTCAATCTAACAAATTAATATCATAATGTGACTTTCGACCAAAATTAAAAAAAACATAAGGTTAACCCCATCGACCAACTATGTTACGTTGACCATATTAAGAGATCAACCCCCCCTAATATATATATATCTACAATTATATCAATTCGTATTTTTATTATATCGAGCAACTTATAACAATTATATCAATTCGTATTTTTATTACTGGCCAACCGATCATTAAACATTGGTCACACTAGTTTGTTGTGATTAGTCGACTGCACTAGTTGCATCTAGACAAACTGTTTCCAAGTAGTCACTGGTGAAGATTAACATGAGTGAATGGTCGACGGGATTTTCTTAACATTGTGCATGCATTAGTTAATTTATTTTTGTTGATAGGTTATTTTATGGAGATAATGGTCGAGATGACGTCATGGAGGATGAACCTATGAAACCACTTGATCAAAATGGTTGGTGGACAAGATTGGTCGATTTCTCCATTGGATTGGTTGGCTTTGTATCAACATTATTTTGCATGTGTAGACAAACTCTTCACGATCATTTGAACAAATTGATATATCAGAATATTAAGGGGCTTGATTGCATATCGAGACGATGAAAATTACTATTCGAGTGATTATGGAGCTCCCACAGCGCAATCATTGATCTATACGTAGGATGAGACAGTGGAGATCAAATGTAGCAAGTTGTTTTCAAATAAACTAATATCTTCCAGATGTACTATGTGCTTTTGCTCGAATATGGTCGCTTTTGATGATTAACGAATGGGATTCCGAAGTCAACAACCGACAGTAACTAATCAACATGTGAATAATAAACAATAATAATTTTCTCCCAAAATGCATTCAAAAGATAAATGATAAACAATAAGCACATTCTCGATGCATAGTTGATAGGCCCATAGTCGAAACCGACTGCAACATATAAGAAAATTTATCGCTTTATTATACCACAGGCTAGTTAATACAACCACAAGCTTTGGCATCTTTAGGCTGGGAGATTTGGTAGATGTCATCGATTGATTGATGGGTCGACGATGTCTTTTCCAATCGATGGAGTATTGGTGGATACGTGCCAATAAGGAGGAGAATCAGTCAACAATTGTAGAGACTTGTGGTTGAATGTCTGTAGAGCTGATTGTTTCACCACATGATTCATTCGACGATCAGAGGCCATTGTCTAGCATCCTTCACGTGTTCTTAAATTTGATGACTTGGCCTTCATATTTTCAGATTGAGAGCTTGGATAGAATATTCAAATTCACTGATTAGTTGATTGTCACAATCAAAATCTTTATCCAACCAGTCAATATCATGATATCCCTCATGTCTAAGTAGCTAAACATATTAATATTCAACGAATATTTTTAACTTTAAAGACTCCAACCCATAAAATAAGTCGACCAATTTAGGAAATTATAGAGGCATAATATCACCATTTTAAAAATAGAATTTTTTTTTATTATCTTATCTCTATAGAGAACCCATGTGCAGAATTGGTCATCGGACTATATTTCTTCATCTTTATAGAATTATTTAGAACAAGAAGAGATCGAATGGTGAACTGGATAACAAAACTACTGTCACAGTCAACAAACTTTCGAGTTACGACTGATGGTTGTGTAGTCGAGAACTGAAATAATAGACAAACATTTTATGCATAGATATTGTATTTCTGCACATAATATTCTTCAACCTCCTACTCTTTCCTTCGCACAGAGAAGTTATTTATGAACGACACAAGATATCATTCATCTTTCCTACAGGTTCTTCAAGTGAACAACACATGTTTTCGTCCATATTCAAACTGCTCCCCTTCATTGTTGTTGTCACCCAGACTAGATGGGAGAGGAAATGGCACCATATGTTGAAAGTTGGGATTTCGTAGCGTATTCAAGCATAAACAACAAGAAAAATACATACATAGAAACCAACAAAGAAGATAGGAAAATGTTTAACCACTTTATTCATGATCAGTTGGTGTATTTATACATTTTGTATATGGTTTGAGTGATTTCACTCGCTCCAACTTATCATGCATTAATGATTAACTAATATATTTGTTTAATGACATATGCAAAGGCCTATTATCCACCTCAACATAGCGTATCATTTTTCTCTACCTTCATATATAAGAATTCATTGTGTTTTCCATGTTTCTTCATTAAAAAATATATAGCTGATCAATCTCATGTCATTGATTGGAATAATGTACAGGTGGAATCGCAGGGAGACTTTCATGCAGAACCAAAATGCATTCTAGACAAGAGAGAGATGGTTCTTTGGAAGCAAAATATTGTGCAAGTTAAAGTTCAATGCAAGCACTACACTCCATAGGAATCTATCAGGGAAAGAGAGGATGTTATGGGAGAAGCTTATCCTTTTTTATTTTTTTTTCAAGACTGTGATAAAACTAAGCAGTCATAGAGGACAATGACAAAATTTAGGAGGGGAGGATTGCAATACCTCCTCATAACATTTCAAGTAAGTTTATTTAAGTTTTACTCATGAGACATAAATTAATAATTTTGTAGAAGTTTATGTTTTTAATACAAATGTAAAAGTTGAGAATACTGAAGTTGGGAAGCCATCTAGTGAATTGATAGAAATATAAGTTTATGGAAGTAACTAAATCCTTAGCTATATTTACGAAGACAAATGGCCAGTATTTGGGAAGGATTTAGTTATTAGCTATAAAATTCCTAGGCAGAAAAAGAGAGAGAGCATGCTGGAACAAAAGAAAAATCAAGAAAAGAGAGGGAAAAGAGAGCTTCCAGAGAACACTAGGAATGGTGTAGGATCTAAAGAATGGTTGTGAAATAGAAAAGAGATGACAATGAACATCCGATGTGTGTTATTCTTTGAAGTAGAATTGTCCGTGAGGATGTTATGGGGCTAGGTTCTAAATAATCAACTATGTTCACCATATTGGTGGTAACTTGAAGGATGAGGAAAGTAGGTCATAAACTGTAGATTTTGGGAAAGGGGATGGAGACCTTATATACTAAAAATTTTCAAGGAATCCTGAGGCTAGGAGGTGCATGGTTGTCACTTTCCATGTTCCAGGAAAAAATTTCATATATGTTTTATTTGTGAAATGAACCCTTGCTTGACTTAAGTTTCTTTTATTTTTAAATAGTATTTTATGTTGAAGATTGGTGACCTATGAAAACAAAGGTACAAAGTAGTAATCAAGTTATTCCCTAAAATTATTGTTAGTATTTATGAATTTTTGTATTGATTATTCTCAAACGAAAAAACAAATCATTCAGTTTTATCCAGTACATAGTTGAAACCCTAATTTTTCAGTATATAGGTATTACTGAAATCCTTTTTGTTTTTACCCTAGGTATTTCCAAAACTTCTGAAACTAGCCATAATCTCTAACCTAAATAAATATTTCTAAATATAAAAAAACAAGGGAATGACAATTTTAACACTTTTGTTTACTAAGCCAAGGAACTAGGATTAATACCCTTTTAAGATATTATTTACACAGTACCATTTTATAATGATCAACCAACCAAGATATCAACTATCATATATTTAGTCCAATAAAAAATAAATATACATCCACAAGACTTTTAAGAGGACTGTAATACAAGGATAACTGCTCATTGTTACCATAAAATTGATATAAATGCTTTCCAAAATTACAGGCATAGTCTAAACAAACTAAGTGCATGCCACCACTACTAAGTGAATACATTCCTTCAGTGACAGGGTAACTAGTTTAAACCCATAGTGTTTCTTTCTTGTAGGAGAAGGAGGAAGATGGGCTTTAAAGCTCCATCAAAACCATTAGTGAGACATCATATAGCCTCCAAACAAACTGCAAGAAAACAACTATGTATTTCCTGACAGATATGACCGATAAGTAAGCAAGAACTTACTTGGAAATTCTTGGTATTCATTCCCGAACCCTCCAATACCTTTCACAGTGGAGATAACCTATCACATGAGTTTTCAGATTAAGAAATAGATAAATCATTAAACAGAATAGTTAAGCTAGTATATATTTATGGTTTTCACTCACTTGTAAACATGGATGAATATCTGAAACCTTTCCAAGCTACGAAGAAAGGAGAAATAGTCAATTATAACATCAACAGTAAGTGCATAATGGGGAGTCCCTCGGGGAAATGGTGGTTGCATAGGATTACACTCCTTGACTTTTCCAAACCCTCGCAATGGATTGATTTTATACTGAACTGCAAATTGAAAGTAAACATAACTGAAGGATTTAAATTTGACTAAAAACCAAAGTATGCAGAGTGACTGCTAGCTTGATAACTCTAGAGAATAACCCTGGTACAAACAACTACCACAACTTGATAGCAGACATAAAATCAAGTGTAAAAAGAGATAAAACCCTCGATCCCTATAAGGGAAAGGATAAACTGTGGTTCTCAATCCCTAGGAATAGTGGAATCCAGCCAGTTGTTTAACATTGTTGGGTCGAGATAGTTTTACAATAGTTTTTCAAAAACAAATTTCAAAGTTTATCAAAGCTCTTGTAATATGTCACTTTTCTAGGTTATCACCCCCACACACTTAGCAAACATCACCAAGAGAAAATTGTCATATTAATAGGTTACCTTTTCCACACTTGCGGACACCTACAAGAGAAGGATGCATGAGTTAGCGTTTCAGCTAAGTAAGTCTCAAGTTTAACCTACCGGTCATAGCCGTAAAATAATAGGTAGTTTTAAAAACAAAATGATAACTTCAAACAGCTACAATTTTATGTCATTCCCTCCTTTAGGATATGTATTTTCCATAGAGTTCCTGAGTATCATAGTAATAAAATATTAACAAGTTATAAAAGTATAATAAACAACTTTTGCATATGAACAGTTTATTAATTCAGTAAGATTAGTAATCTACTTCCATAATTTAAATAACAATTCTAATGTGCCAAATAATTCAGAAAAGAACCTGTCACCACTGATGGGAAAAAAAAAACTGAAGAGGTCGTTCCTCCCAACCAACTCCCATAGCATCCAAATTACTTGCTCTAGAACCCTCGAGCCTGTTTTTTGAACCACAAGGGAAAATACTGATCAATGTACAATCTATTTCTATGCATCAATTAGATCATTTCCCATCCATCCAAAAGGCTCTTGCTTATTCAATGGAAACAATAATTTATAGTATTTTTCCTAGGACTTGTTCATTTATGAGCCACCTGCTCATTATTGCTCCATAAGGAGTCTCGACCTGATTTTGGGGAGAATATCTCCTACGTCACTTGAGTTTTTACTCAACAACATTTTCCATTTGTCATTCCCTCTTGTGGGTCAGCAAACACTCTTTTAACGACTACTTTAGTTTTGATTCGTCTCAATTATTTAACTATTAAATAATAATAATTCCGTCACATTTATTTAAATTTTATTTGTCAAAATATCAAATAAAAATAAATATTGGAAGTCTTAACAATTATAATCATTTGGTGTATTACATGGCCATGGTATGCTTGGCTTTATCACCACTTGAATTAACTATTACCGCATCTGAACAATATTGATACAATTCTTGTTAGTGGATATGTCATTCAAAAGTAGTGAAATACAAATTTGTGTTCCATATCATGGGTGAAATCCTGAATCTAGGTGCCTATTTGGGTGGGGGGGGGGGGGGGGGGGGTGTATAAGAAAAGCAGTGTTGTTTTTGCAAGTTTCTAAACTTCAAGCAAAGAAAAATTACAATTTTGTTTAGAATTTCATTTTGTAGTAAAAGCAAAACTTGTAGAAAATTGTGTTAGCTTTCTATCGGTTATTTTTTAGATTTTTTTTATTGGCATTTGATATGTCATTTTTGCAAGTGTTTAATAATATGTTCTTAATTAATGAAATTATTATAAATAGTCATGTTTTTACACTACAATTTATTCATTATTCTACTATTGTTCATTAAAAACAAAATATGTTATGATGATCTAGACAAATTGTACTAATGTTTGACTATAAGTTTGTATCCAACAACTGCATACAATAATTATTAGAATTTTTTGAAGTGGACCAATCTGAAAAACTAACATAAAAATGGCATGTTTATTTAGACACAACATCTTCCCTAATTTCCAATTCAAAACAAAAAAATGGAAAGTACCTTTTGAAGAAAACACATCAAGGTTTTGTACCATGATTTTTCCAAAAAAAATCATCCTATCTTATGAAGTTATTGAATTTTAATTTAACTAAATTCTATTAAAATTTGAAGCAATCCAGACACCTTCTAAGAAAAATAATAAATAAAATTAGTGAATCACGCCAAATTCATCAAAATTCGCATCTATAGAAAGTAGATTGAATTATGCAACTAATGGTATTATTTGTCAAGATAAATTCTAAGTATTTCATATGATCTGGTATCTCTGAAATTGGAAGAAGACTTAGAAATGTGATGGAAAACCATTTCTGCATATTTACAGGTTTTCATCCAAACAAATATTTTGGTCAAAAAGTATAATAGGTCCACCGAAAGTTAGTTTTAACGGATGGAAAAGAGTTCGATCGAACTAATAGTGCAGCCGATAAACCTTTTTTTATTTTTTTTGTTGACCGAAAAAACTTGACACATCTTTTAGAAAAACTGTTTAGATTCATATTTACAAGAATCATGTTTACACATACTTTTTCATTTTTAAAAATATCACCATTTTACACCCTTACTGACAAGGATTAATTTTTATGGTAAGTGTTCTTAAAACTTATCTTCTAAGATTGAGGCTCTTTTTCTTTGATAGTAAAGATTCTTTTGGAAAATTTGTTCTAGTAAAATGTTCTTAGAAACTATCTTCTGAGAAGGAGGCTATTTTTCTTTGATAGTAAAGATTCTTTTTGGGAATTTTTTATGGTAAAATGTTCTTAGAAATTATCTTCTAGATGGAGGCTATTTTTCTTTGATAATGAAGAATTTTTTGGGAAATTGTTTATAGTAAAGTGTTCATAGAAATTATCTTCTAAGGTGGAGACTTTTTTTCTTTAATGAAGATGTTTTTGGGAAATATTTTAGGTACAAATTTTCTTAATGATTCTTCACCAATTTATTCTATGGCGATTCTGTTTTTAAATGATTTTAAGCAATATGTTATGTACAAGTCTTTTAAGGTAAGTTTTTTTTCTTTGATTATTAATAATCTCTCGAGGTAAATTTATTCTAAGGTGAAGGTATACATTGAAAAATCATGGGCAACAAAAGAGAGAGAAAGAGGAAATTTGATCGTACTCGACATGATGCCTTACATAATGAAAAGAAAAGAATCAAATACCATGAAAAAAAGAAACAAACGAGTACAAATATTGAGGACATCACTAATGATGATGTAATTAGATATTTAGATCATAATGTTGATGATATGAATGTTCAAAATCAAATTCAAGAAGAAATTGAACTAGGTATGTAGAAATATTGTAAATTTGTTTAAAATGCAGTAATTGTTTTTTATAATGATTGTATTTTTGAAAATAATTTGTAAAATGCAGATATAGATTTATGTCCTAATGTTGATCAAGATGTTGAAGACATTGATGAATCCAAAAAAGATGCAAATATTCAATCCAGAAGAGGTCGGAAACACGAAACCTTACCATATTGTACAATATCATGCTGGAAAAATACATGAACAATTTCTGAAAAAATAATCAGTGGCAACACAAGCTCAAATTTTGAGGTGTTTGTTAGTCTCCAAGAAGTTGAGGGAATCTTGTTCATTATTGGGTATTCAAAAGGAGACAAAAGATTCAAAGGTGAATCAAAATGTGTTCGAAAATATAGGCAATGCAATAAAAACTATTGGAAAATCCAGAAAGAATGATACTAGTGTTGCACATAGAAATATACAAACAACGATTATTTCATCTAGTACTAGACAAAAATGTTTGACAATGCATATCGCAAAAGTTATTGAAACTTCACAGAAAACATTTTAAAAATATAAAAAATTTCGATTACAAATAGATGCAAATGATGAGCTTCCTTGTTGGGAAATTATTTGTAGACAACCCTATAAAGATAGGCTCGGTGAAAGTGTTAAATCTATGATGCATGAATATTGGGTGGTAAATTTTGGTGTTTAAGCAAATTCAAGGGATGTGATATGACAAAAAATATCTGGAAATCAGTATGAAATCCATCCAAAACATATATTGGAGATGAATCAAATACAATTGTTCAATAAATTCAAAGATGAGCACGGAGAAGTGAATTTGTCAATCAATACATTTGTACAACAAAATCCATGGTATGTCATACCTATCACTATTCGTGACACATGTTGTTTTCGCTATCATGTCCAATTTGAATTATATTATGACACATTCCTTCGGTTTGGTAAACAAAAATTGGCCGAATTCACCTCCTTCCATAATTCGTGCTTTTATATCTGAAATTCTATGAGAAAGGGACAGTCACAAGATATTTTACAACAAAAGATGTGTCGATGGAAAGAACTGTGATCATTGTGGAAATATAGCTTTATTCCACCATAAATATCCTATTGATATTAATGATCATTCATTGTCAAATATAATAGTTGATTGGAAGAGATATGAATATGTCACTCATTCCCACAATTCTACAAGTTCTACAAACACTCTTTCGAAAAGGATATACTTACAAGAAGATCAAATTAGTGTTACAGAGTTTTTGAAGAAGTTTGAAAAATAAATTTATAAATACATCAAACATTCACATAGAGCACGATGGAAAGACATACAATTCAAACAATCACGTGACGTTTTTCCAGTAGGAACTATTTTGTCTATAGTTGATTTTGCAGAGAATTACACATTTTAAGCACAAAAAGAAATACAAAGTGAATATTATCATTCTGACCAAGTTTCTATATTTGTCCATGTTCTATATAGACATGATCAACACAATGTTTATGATATAGAAAGCACGAATGACAATCTACATGTGATCAAGGAATATCATTTCTATATCAGCGATGACCGCACACATGATGTACGCATTATGTACAACATTGTTTTGTTATTATTTATGGTTCATTGAAAACACGTGGAATTGTCATGAATGAAAATTGGATATGGTCAGATGGATGTGCAGGGCAATTTAAATATGCACGATCATTATTTTGGCTATGTCACCTTCATTAAAAACAAATATTAAACATCATTGGAATTTTTTTGAAATTGGTCATGGAAAAGGAGAGCACGATGGTGTAGGGGCATGTGTAAAATGAGCACTTCGAAGGCATCAAATGAACCATTCTCTCGATAGATTTATGTGTTCTAATCAAATTGTTCAATGGTTTTGTTTAAATATCAGCCATGAGTGCAATCAATAGTCAAAGTATGTGCACAGGAATGAAATTTGTCTTCAAAACAAATCTATTCAACTTGGAATGATTTTAACATGTACATCTAGTAAAATTTTACTCACATGTACATGTAAATTGTTTATGTTGGACATGTTTTTTTGGAATATTGGAATCCAAGATGTAGACAGATCAATCCTATATGATGCTAACATCATTCATGGAACAAAAGATTTACACTCAATCAAAACAAAAACCTTCCAAAATGTGTTTTCATTTGATAGTAGGAAGCTAACATGCTTTTTCCCTATTTGCATGGAGGACAAGGAATCAATAGACATTTGTAAAAACATCAATGACAATTATGTTAAACCTTGGAAACACAACAAAGTTAATCAAAAAGGAAAAATTCCACTCGCAAGCTTTGAGGAGTTGGAACCAAAGGACATTGCAATATCAACTTATGGTGATAGAATTTTCAATCTTGCTAGAGAATGTCACTTTATGTACACTTTAATGAATGCCATTTCTTATTTTAAATATTTTTTACTTGAATGTCAAATATATATCTATATATATGTACATGGGTGTATTACACACACACACACACACACACACACACACATATATACGAAAGCTGTTTGATTTAATGAAGATGAATTTGACAAATTCAATGTTCTTATTTATGTGAAGGAGATGTATTTGTTGTGATTGTACCCATAGACAACAATGAAAATTTCAGATATTATTTGATGCGATGCACAAACAGAAATATGAAATTATTGAAGGACTATGATGACAAAGGTTTTATATATGAAAGAGGGCCATTTCTATTGAAAGGTTTTTTTTTTCAAGAAATGCATCAAACTGAAAGTGACATTCACTTTAAAGACTATCAACCTGATGTCATATGCTACCAATATAGTCATTTGGTATGCGGAGGTTGCATAAAGTTGATAGAAGTTAAATCAAATAAAAAAAAAAAAGCTAGAAGATGGAATATGTCAAAAGTTGATCATGAAAGAATAATTGAAGATGACATTCTTTTGCGATCTTATTTCTAATTTGAAACATGTTGAACATGATACATACTTTTTACATTAAGGACATCTTGATTGGTTTTATAATTGTGACACTCAAATAGA
Source organism: Pseudotsuga menziesii (assembly GCA_001517045.1). Lineage (NCBI taxonomy): Eukaryota > Viridiplantae > Streptophyta > Pinopsida > Pinales > Pinaceae > Pseudotsuga > Pseudotsuga menziesii. The sequence continues at coordinate 117,406 of LPNX011069446.1, read as the reverse complement.
GTAATTATTGATAAGTTCTAGCTAGATTGTTTTGAATATTTTTTATGCACATTCCTTAAAAATGTATTGTTCAAAATTATAATGTTATGCACTTGAGTACGTGTTATTAAATAGTCAAATTATGAGATATGTTTCTCTTTGAAACTTAGGTGATATATTGTTAGATTAGATTGTTGAGCTTATGTACATGTCAAATTGATAATTTACTTATATATGATATCAAGTTCTTACATTGTTGAGCTCATGTACATCAAATTGAGGAAACTTATATGTTATTGTTCTTACATCGTTGAGTTGTTCTTACATTGTTGAGCTTATGTACATCAAATTGAGGAAACTTATATGATATTGTTCTTACATTGTTGAACTTATGTACATCAAATTGATGAAACTGATATTATATTGTTCTTAGATTATTGAGCTTGTGTATATCAAATTGATGAAACTTATATGATATATTGTTCTTAGATTGTTGGACATAGGTACATCAAATTGATTGATGAATTGTATTGAGTGGTCATAACTTTAACATTATGATATGTATCAAGTAAATAGCCATAATTGTTACTTTTGTTCAAAAAATGTTTCTAAAATAATAGATTAGATTATAAGAGTTTTAAATTACTTGCATTTTTCTTATTATGTCTTACATGGTTTTTCATTCTTTTTATTGTTATATACATTGTTTTATTAACGGAATTTAAACAAGTGGTTGATTACCATAAAAATTCAATATTCAAATTGAAGCACTCTATAAATTGCATTATATACACTAAGATTATTAACCAAATATAATCATGATATCAATGATAAATCATAATATGAAAATGATAACAGAATTTAAAGAAGTGGTAGATTACCATAAAAAGTCAATATTCAAATTGAAGCACTCTATAAATTGCATTATATACATTACTTGATTATTAACCAAATATAATTATGATATCAATGATAAATCATAATATGAAAATGATATTTATCAATGATGGCCATAGTGTCCTAGAAAAAATTATATCTGGTCATACACCTACATAGTAGAAAAATTTATATAGTCACCTACATAGTTTATCTTATAAGGAAACGTTTTTTCAATGTACTCATAAGGAAAAGATAGGATTTTTGGCACATGATAAGTCAAACTAATTATTCTCAAAATAATAAGGATTTTTGGCACATGATAAATCAAACTAATTATTCTATTATAGAATTTGTATAAAGTGCATTTTATTGAATATTCTACAGATATCATATATTATTCTACCTAGATGATTGAAAAAATTCCTAACTAACATATCCAATCAAATCCACAGTTAGACATAAATCTAAAACATTAATTAAATATATACATCATAACCAAAATATCTTTAGAAAAGTCATTTAAACAATCTAAAACGTTAATTAAATCTATACATCATGACCAAAAATAATATCGTTACGAAAATAATTTAAACACAAGTGCAACATATTGTATAAACATCAACTAATTCTAAAGACATTAATCTATGTATCGCATGACCAAATTAAATCATTTAAACAAAATTGATCTAATTAAATCTTTTGAACATTTATTTAAATTATATTTGAACTTGATCCAAAAACTCTATATATATGAACAATCCAAATATATATATATACAAACACAAGTTTAAAATATACACGTTAAAATGATAAGTTTAAAGTTTTAACATGCAATTTCATTAACAAGTCCATAAGTATAAAAACATATAGAACTATGTAATATCCATTGTATGGATATCACTATCCACATTCTCCTTGTGATTGACCTATAACACACACACCATTTAATTAAGCTTCAATATATAAATGTTATACTATAAATAAACTTTAATAAAAATACAATTGGAATTTAAAATAACAAATATGAATAAACATACCTCGGTGAGCCCCACACCCAAATAGTTCACCACATCCAAAGATGTGGAAGGTTGTACATTCTGTTTACCGACCTACAATTCTAATTTCATTACTTAAATTTTTCATGTACATACATATAAAATAAATTAAAATTTAAGATGTCAATCATTAAACTTAAACATTTGAAACATGTAATTTAAACAAAATGTCAATTGTTCTGTAATCATTACTAAAACATTTGAAAGGTGCAATTTACGTCAATAACTTGGGAGACATTGGGAATGTCTCCCAAAATTGATGATGAGAGGGGCCCAATACCCATGGTCCTAGTAGAAGGGATCGGAATCTGTGAACACAACCAAAATTTCAATCTTAGAAAAAGGTGTCCTGACATTAATGAGAACATATAAATTTATAGATATTTATGCAAATGCACCTCTTTTAGTGGACGTAGGTTAAAACTACAGTCGACCATAAAATCACGTTCATCCAACATTTGGGTGAACTGCAATTCAAATGAGTTCATTTTAAATACCTATTCTTATATATATATATATATATATATATATATATATACTAGCAAAACATGATTTAACAATTATGAGGTAAAAATAAAAGTTCTCACATACCTCCCCCCTCCCTTCTCCCTCATGATTGAGTAACTCAAACCACCCATATCGGCAATGTTTTGCATAGGCCTTGGCATATTCAAGGCTCATTGAATCTACCTCAATATCTATTTTATAAGAAAAACATGCACAAGAACAAGCACATGCTCTATGTCGATTCATGCCCACATCAACCCCCACTAGAGCAGATTGTAAGTTGTCTCCTATAACGGTTCTCGCCTCTAGACCAATATGAGAGGTCGCCTCCATCTCTGGTCGTAAAGTAACAAATCTCTGTGGCTGAGGCACCAAATAAGCTGTAGCCTTAGGAAACAATGGATCTTGAAAGGCTCCTTCCTGTTCATACGTCCTACCTTTTCCAATCCCATAAAATTTGGAAGGATCATCTGTGTAATTTGGTTTCATGTTTAAAAAAAAACTCTGCATAAAAAAATCTCGCAAAATAATGTGGCACTTCATCATTCCATGGAAATATACCATAGGATTCCAAGAATCTATCATATAAATGGTGAAAAATATCAGGGTGCTTGAAATATTGCACCTTTAACATCTTATGCTTTGGCCCTTCTTTAAAATTAAAAATTGAAATGACATATTCTTTTGATACCCTCTTCTCTACATCAAGCCACTTGTCAGGACCCATCACTTGAGCCTTCTGCATTCACATTAGACCATCTTTGAGAGCGAACATTCAAAGGTGATTTAGTAGACGTATTTGTTGTATTAGGCGTCCTTGTCTCAATAGATGTTCTTGTAGATCTTTGACTCGAAGAATGATTCAATGCCTCGTCTCAATCCATCTCTATTATATCTCCTATAAACATCAAAACAAGCATCAATGAACTAATGCAGTTTATCCAATGGAGACTAAGTATGAGATTGTTATGCAGTTTATCCCATAAAAAAAATTGAGGACACAAAAGACCAATTCAATATATTTATTGTGTCCCTCTTTCTGATGTGAATTTGTGTTGTTCTCACACGTATCCCCCTTTATTTATCCCAAACAAGACATTCCTCATCCAAAGGATATTCTTTTTAAGGGCATAATATATAACCTAATTACACACCATATGATATGACACCACACAATATCCTTTACTTCTATCCAATCATGAGTCCCTATGATACATCTCTCATCACCCCTAGATATAAATAAATGGATGAATAGGACTGAATAACTACATTCTATCCATAAAACTAAAATAAGGATCTTAATTGATTATGGAATAAGCAAAACCAATAAATAATGGTAGGTAAGCTGAGCTTCAATGTTACTGCTAACCTGTTGTAGTATTAACTATGAGTAAACAGAGCTGAATTATTAAATATTTGCTGGGTAAACTGCTCTACTAGGTACCATAAGATTAGGTAATCAATGGGCTTAAGTAGAAGGGTTAGAGTTACTGTAATGTTGAGTACGATGTTTACCTACTTAATATACTGTAATTAGTGATGTATTCCACATAAGTTGAGCTATCTAATAGTTCACAATTATACATATATGATTATTATGGAAACACTTATACATGTATATTTCATATTTCATGATATCCTAACTTTAACATGAATAAATACAAAATGCATTTCAAATTTTACAAGAGAATATCTTTGAATTCTGATTGCGAGCTTACATTGTTACAACAACAAGCCAAACTAAACAAACAACCATCCACATTGTAGAGTAGAGTACAACTATTCTCAAGTTACCCCTTGACCTTGAGCTTTATAATAGAAGTTGATACAAAACATATTACAAATTTAATGATATTATTAGATCATGTACTTTTCATTTCAAAATAGTGTTGTCACACTCTTATTAAGCTCATTCCCATAGTGACCATTTTTGGCATAGTCATGGTTAATAAAACTGATTTTAATCACCTTCTACGGAAGTAAAATATACACAGTTGTACAAAATTGTAATTACTACGTTTCTCTACAATTGTAATTATTTTCAATTTTCAATTTCAACTAGAGGAAATCCTCTCTAGATTTAAAACTAAAACATAGGAATGCAATTTTAGTTTCAGAAATTATATTCAAATATAGGAACCAAGCATAAGATTAACTACATATCCTATAACTTCTACCCATTTTCAGCTGATCCACAAGTATAGTATTTGATTTATGCAAACAATTGAATTTGCAGATAATTGAGTTAGAAAATAGATCCACTTACCTATAAGGATCGTTGACATGTATCCACAAACCGAACAGACCGGGAAGAAATGGCTCCACCACCACAGCTCGACAACAAATTCACCACACCACCGACGGCTCCACCACGGCACAACCGACTCCACCACACCACCAAACAGAGCAGACAAAGGGCCGACAAGTCTCCACCACCGCAACTAGGTAACGCATACACCACAGCACCACATGCTCCTCCACGACACCACCGGCTCCACCACACCACCAGACCGAGCGAACAAAGGGAAGACACGAATTCGCCATCGGATACAACAACATAAAGATTAGGGCGCTAATAAACTGACGAGGTTGCACCAATAGACCGAGCATGGGGACAAGCAGAGTGGACGCAACATCAGACCAAACAGACCATTGAGCAAATATCCATAGACCGAACAGACCGACAAGGGTGCACCAGCAGATAGACAATGGTGCACCAGCTGAAAAGCAGGGAGGGCGCACCAACAGAGCAGCCGAACAGTCTGCACAGATCGACAAAGGCCGTCGAACAGATTGTGCGACAAACAGAATAAACAATGACGAAAGAGTAAACAGTGGCGCTTCGTTAATACATATATAAACTTTGTTCGGCCGAACACTTGTTGGGCAAAAAAATATCTACCGGACGTTATTTTCTCAACCATCCGTGGAAAGCACACATTACGTGGCACACCGTTAACTCTAACTTTCGGCCGAACAAGTTTTTTAGCCAAAATTTAGTTGTATGTTTTTAGCTGAAAACATAAATTAGTTCGATCGAAAAGGTGTTGGAATACGGATTCCAAAAATCGATTCTCACCGAATAGACACCCAGGTTCATGGTTTCACCCATAGTCTCTATTTTTAGTTTGTTTATTAATATATAAAAAAATATCAAAAATTAGGGGATTTTAGTGAGGTCTTTTTGTGGGCACTTTTATTGTGTCAATGATATACCCATTGTTAGCGATTTAGATTTTCTTAACACCAATTCAAGCCTCTTTCCCCAATTTGACCTTCAGTGTTCCTTTATATGCAACTTGAGTGTCAATATTCAGTTACACTAGTTATGAGAATACATCGAAAGACAATGTTCAAATTAAAACATCATATAAAAATGTATTGTCTTTCAAGGACGCCAAAATTCAACCTTAGTGTGATATTTTGTTACACTAGTTATGCGAATTCAATGTTTTATATACTTATTATGATTGTTATTTTAAAAAAAAAATTATTATCATGAGGAAAATTAAGATTTAAACATCAAACTAAAGACAATGTTAAAATTAAAATGTCAGAAAAATTTCTTGACGTGCAAAGTAGGATGTCAAATTTCAACCCTAAACACTAATAAAAAAAGTAAAAAAAGACCGATTTTGGTCAAGGATCTATTCTTGAAGGCTAAACAAAGTCTTTTAATTCCAAATATTAGTAGTTATAATTTCCAGTGAAAAAAATATAACAAAATTATCTTTGATTTACAATGGACCAATTTACACCTAACTTTAATATGCACGAACTCATAGATGTCTTTGTAAATCTGATAGGCATGAAGTTGCTTTCGAAAATTGGCATTCAACACCAAATATGTATTTTCAACATTCATTTTACATTGACTAGCTGCAAGGAAGGAACAATTATCTTTGATTTAGAATTGATCAATTTACACAAATTATTTTTGATTTAAAATTTAAAATAACAAATTATCTTTGATTTAAAATTGACCAATTTAAAATAACAAATTATCTTTAATTTAAAATTGACCAATTTACACAAGTTGCTTTAGAAAATGAAGTTTCCATGTTTCTCTCTATCTCGAATTCACATCCAACACAATTTTTTTTTTTTCATTGACTAGCTACAAGGAAGGACGCAATTGCGTTTTCGTTGAGTATTCAATATTCATTGAATTTAATGCCGTGACATTTTGGTAAATTACCTTTTGAGATATTTAAAATCGCAATGAGAAGATATTTTATCAACAATTGTAAATAAAATATTTAATTAATTTGAAAGACATACTATTAAAATATTAATGTTTTATTGAGACTAACTCGTCCAAAACATGAAAGCGAAATCTTAAAACAATGTCATGGCATGTGCGCGACATTAAATTGGTTGTCATTTCAAGAGGTTTGTAAATTGCAAGAATATCACTGAATGTTTTTTAATCTTTTATACTAAAAATGTAACGTGAGTATGTGGAATGTTTTATACTCCATACAATTTTTATTGTTATTATTATTATTATTATTAAATAGGTTTATTAGTTTAATATTTATGTGATATAATATAAATAACAAAAAATACTATTTAGTTTGAAAAATGGAAAAATAATAATTTAATATTATTTTAATATTTTAATATTTATTTAACGGTTAATATTTTTAAACTAACTTTATTACTGGCCATTTTATTTGTTACTGTGCTAATTCTTGCTCATTTTATATATTTATATTTATTAAATAATTTTTTGATAATAAAAGAAAATTAAATTAATAAATAAAAATTTTAATATATGTTTTATAGTGATTAAATTAATAATAATAGAAATGTAAATTTATTAAATTAATGTGGGAATAACTTATCATCTCTATGTGAACGTTGATTAAAGTGAAGGTTTTGGATATCCAATTGTGAGTTAGACTGGATGGAACGGTGTTTACTATGTTAAGTTCCATTTTAAGTTTAAGGTTTGATGCTTGGACAACTGTTTGATGCTTGGATTAGGTTTTGACAGGTTCGTTCTTGCTTGTTATGCAAGTTTCCTTCCACCACATCAATATCTAAATCCTGCAAATTAAAGACAAGACAATTTTCATGCCAGCTTAAAATTTCTACTGTTAATTTATATCTTACTGATTGAATTGCTTTGATTTTAGTGTTTATTTATATCTTACTGATTTTTAGATTTTTTTTTTGTCTAATTTTGAATATAATGATTCATTCATAATTTTTGCAAAGAAACTAGATTTCTGGGATTGATGTTGCCAAAGGCACATGGCTCTTTACTTCACATAAAATTTGTACTTAAATGATTTTTATATGTAAGATTTTTGAGTTCTACACTCATCGTTTCGTTTTCTAGTCCCAGGCGTACAGAAATCCCTCAAAACTGTACTTCTTTGCATTCATAAAATCAAAGAACCGCTGAGGTTTTCTTCATTACGGAAGTGGAAGAAGCCACGAAAATATCACAACAAATCTTCGCATAAAAATGGGTGGGCAAATCCCTGTAAATTGGACACGTGAGATTCTGATAACAATACAGCAATTCTTCCACATCCATAACATCACTCACGTTGTTGTCCTCCGCTACCATCTCTATGAGATTGTTTCAAAACTGCTTGCACGCATCCTTGATGGTCGCAACAGGCTTCGATCTCGTGACCTTAAGTGATGCCTCACCTTCCATTTACGGCCTCTCGAATCCCATTGTACAGATCACTTCCTTCAGAGACAATGCAGACGTAAACTGAGAATTGTTGTCAAATTAAGATTCCAAATGGCTCACCCAAATGGTAAAAGACAACATGGGGTTAAGTCTTTTTGTTTGGTATGAATGTTAAGAAAATAGATTAGAATTTATTGGCTCCATAATTTTACCAAATATTTTGGATTCATAAAAAAAAAAATCCTTATTCACAAACTCTAGAAACAATCACTGAACTATATTGACTATTCCATAGGGGCTTGGATCTTATCTTTCTAAAAAGATTCAATAACAACTTATAATTGATGCATTGTGACCTCCTTCATAAGTTCTATGTTTTTCCTAGACCATAAACCTAGGAAACAAAGTTGTCATCTAGACTATCTTTTCTATGTTAGCATGAGGGCATTCCTTACAAATTCATGAATTGATTGAAAACCACCTCTACCACATTTTCGTAACCATGATCTTGATCCCTTCTTGCATCCTTTAAACTCAATATTATGTCGTAATTGTGAAAAAATGAGTGTTTTCATCACCTTGAGCTATCCAATGTTGCTCTGCTATTTTATCTTCATGTTGCTTCTTCCCAATCTAAGATTTTATTTTTTTGTTGCTTCCTTTTGTCTTAAATTTCTTAGGTATTTTTCATTGAAAATGCCATTCACATTAGAATTTTAAATGTTTGCTATATTCTCTTATAAATTCCAAATCTAATCTTGAGATTTATTAAATATTACCTTCGTTCATTTTATAGTGATGATTTTTATGCTCTTTAGATTATCACTAAAGCAATACATAGAATAGTGATCTATATGCTATCATAGTGTCTCCATTGATTTTGAACCATTTCCCTAAACAAAACATCTTTAAGCCAATGAAAATAAAATTTAAAAGAGCTACAGCGTATTGGGATATAGTCTTCCTCATGAAAAAAAGATAGGACCATGAATAAATGCTCCCCATTCACCTATTGAGATATAATGCTTCCCATATTGCCAACTATTTTATTTGGAACTAGGATACATCCCTAGTCCTATTGTTCCTCAAAGACAATTTTAAAAATAAAAGGTTATATATCACAAAGCCTAACATAATCAATCTTCTAAATACCAACTGCCCCCATGCCTCTCCTTGTCTCAATATAAAGTTCGTGTCATCTCCCACTAACACAATATCTTTCCTTAATTCCAAACTCTCAAAGAATGAATCCTGAATTAATTATCTTTCTATGAAAGTACCATTGATCAAATTAAATACTTTATCTATGGGTGGAACAATTCCATACAGATAGTATATTAAATAAAAGAGACATTACTTACTTGAATCAAAGGTTGATTACTTAAGAGACACCTTAAAGGTTTACTTTCAAAGAGACTTTCAAATTGTGCACATGTGACACATGCCATGATTCACTTGACAACTAACAGTGGCAAACCAATTTGAAAGAAACACCTTAAAGGTTGATTGATTCAAAGCTTGGGTATTGTCTTTAAAGGTTGATTCTCATTCAAATTGGTCTGGCACTGATAGTTGTCAAGTGGATCATGGCTTGTGTCACATATGCGCAATTTGCAGTCTTGGTGAATGGTTCTCCATCAATTTTTTTTTAAAGTGAAAGACGGATCAAATAGGGATTTCCACTCTCACGCTTTCTCTTCCTCCTTGTCATTGAAGGATTAAGCATGAATATTCAAGATGGAAAGATTAAAGGTATGATAAAAGGAATAAAACTTTGTAAGAATCTCTCTATTACTCATTTTCTCTTTGCAGATGATGTTTTATTATTTGGTTTATATTCCTTAGAAGAATGAAGATGCTATAAAGGGATTATCAATATTTTCTGTAAAGCATCAGGTATGACAATTACCAGTAAAAAATCAATTTTAATTCATAGTAATATGGATTCAACTTCTTTATCAATTTTAACTTCTATACCGCCTTATAAATTATTTGATCTTCAAACAAGGTTTAATTTCCTTGGATACAACCTCAAACCCAATGATTACAGAATTCAAAATTGGCACTGGCTTCTCAAAAAATTTGAAAATAGAATCTAGAATTGGACTTTTAGACTCTTTTCAATTGGTGGCAAACTCACTTTAATCAAGGTAGCCCTTACAAGCATTCATGTCTACTAGTCTTCACTCCTTCAAGTTCCCTCCTCTGTTATCACTCTCTTTAAAAGATATATCTTCAATTTTCTGTGGTCAAGAGGAGAAAAAAAAAGTAAAATTTCCATGATTGGATGGGATAAACTATCCTTACCCAAAGAATGGGGAGGACGAGGCATAAAAAATATTTTTTGGCTTAACACAACTCTGAGAACGAAAATTTTTTGGAGGGATATCACTGGAAATACTCTCTGGTCTGATATCTTGGAAGGTAAATACATAAAACCAATCTATATAACTGGATAAGGAAACCTTCAAAGAGTTCCAAAGGATGCTCCCCAATCTGGAAAGGTTTTTTATTAGTATTTAACAGCATTAGTTTGAACCTATGTTGGAAATTTGGAAATGGAAAAAATATAAAGGTAGGAATTGATCCTATTATAGGCCTTGAAGAAGATTATAAACTCTCATCCAATATCTTGAATTATCTGGCTGAGATTGAGTATACTACTCTGGTCCAAATTAGAAGACCTATTTGGAGGAATAAAGACTCCTCATATTGGCTTACAGCTAAATACTTAGGTCTTTTTCACGAGTGAGCTATTGAATGGGAGAAATATTTAAAAAATTTAAATCTGGCTAGTTGTAGACTCTCCACAAATGAAAATTCTCTAATTTGGTCAGAAAATCTACAAACTGGAATAATCACTGGTAAATCAACCTACCAGGAAATTGTTCAAGCTTCTTCCCCTATTGTACACAAATGGTGGTACAAGCATACTTGGAATTGGAAGATTCCTTCAAATTTTAAATGTTTTCTTTGGCTAACATTACAAAACTGTTTGAAGACCTGGTACAACCTGGTTAAAAGAAGTTGACAGGGTCCCAACTACTGTATCCTTTACAAACAAGATTCTAAATCTATAAAGTATCTCTTCATAAGCTGTGACTATACTAAGTAAATCTGGAAAAACATATTCCTCTCCTTAAATATACCTCAAATCTGGGAAGGTGAAAACTTTGATATTTGCCTATATAATTGGATAAAATAAAATAAATAGTTTCCTTTACTTCTTGTCATTATTTCCTCGAAAGTTTGGAACATGAGAAATATTTGCATCTTTGAAGAACATATACCGGATTAATTAGATTACATCAGCTTACATATTATTCAACTATTGGAAGAATTCAGTTGTCAAGCTACGAAAGTTACAAAACATAGACATTTGAAAACCATTCAACATAATGATGCAGTTGGGTACTTTGATGGGTCAACTAAGGTTGGGTTCTATGCAGTGGGGGTGGCACTCTACGTCAAGAACAACCATATATTCAAGTTCAAACTACATTATGGGAAAGTTTCTAATATCAAGGATGAATTACTAGCCTTATGGTGTTTATGCAAAATTGCAACAGTTTTTGGTATTGTGACCCTACATGTATTTGGAGACTCAAAAGTCACCATCAAATGGGAAACACGTGAATACAATCTCAAAGTGCTCTCACTTATTCCCTGGTGTTATAGAATAAAAAAAAGAATGATACATTTCAGCAACATCCGCTTCCATCACATTTACAGAAAGCATAATCAATTGGGAGATCAACTTTCCAAGGAAGCCGTGGAAGGTGAAGCAAGTGTTCTATTTTGGGAAGAATCACTTGATAACCTGGTTATCAACTAAAGAAATCTCAATATATTAGCAATTTAGCTAGTCGATTACTATGTTTTTCCTTACCATATGCCTTTGAGTCTGAATCTATAATTTGTTAGATAATTTTTGTACTTTTTGATCGACCTATGAATATCAAAAGTATGTTTTTTTGCTTAGCATATGCCTTTGAGTCTGAATCTATAATTTGTTAGATCATTTTTGTACTTTTTGATTCACCTATGAATATCAAAAATATGTTTTTTGGCTTACCATATGCCTTTCAGTCTAAATCTATAATTTGTTAGATAATTTTTGTACTTTTTGATTCACCTATGAATATCAAAAGTATGTTTTTCTGCTAAAAAAAATGGAAAAATATGCATAGTTAAACCATTATTTTGATATCCCATGTTTATGATTTTTCTTTGCTTCCTTTTTACCATAGCATGAAAGAAAAAAGAAAAAACTTTGCACCCAATATTTCACATGAGGAATGTGGAAATAAATCAAAACGAAAAATAACTTAGAAAGTGGACTCCACACTCCACATTGAATTCAAATTGTAGTATTGGGCAAAGTGACAAGAAAATTTAAAAGGGAAGCTTCACTTTTAAAATACTTAGAAAAGAGGAAGCAAGGAAAAAACGCTCAATCATATCATTCCCATTGTCATCGATTTCACCTTCACTATCATTTCACTTTAAAGTTTGCTTATGTCATATTTCATGCCTTTCACAATGGTCATCTTGTACTTAATATGAAATCATCTTAAATAAATGTGCTTTATTAACAACAATTAATATAGCAACAAGTTGAGAAAATAAGGTAAAGGGAGGTAATCATAAATTGATAATATATATATTTTTTAATTTTTAGATTTATTAAAAAAAATCTTGAAAATAAGGTAAAGGGAGGTAATCATAAATTGATAATATATATATTTTTTAATTTTTAGATTTATTAAAAAAAATCTTGTAAAATAAGGAAAAGGTGATTTTAGTTTAGAGACCAAATTATAAAGAAAAAAATAGTAATCTATTATAATAAATTTATCATGATTAATTTTTTTAGTGTTCTTTATTTTTTAGAAGTGTTTGTTTAGGAATATCAAATAGAAATTGATTCTTAAATTAAATTGAATTAATTTAAATTTAAAAAATATTGATTTTTTTATTCATATTGATAAATAAATAAAAATAATGTAATTGACATTTTTTTAATTTTTCAATTTTTTCAATTTTAAAATGGTAATATATTTTTCTAAAGAGAATAATGTCATGAATCCTTAATCTAAAACAACATTTATTTATTCATTTATATTAAGGAAAGCTTAATTATCTTTTAATACTTAAAATATTTAGAATTTAGTTATAATTTATAATTAATAATATTGAATGTTATTTTAATTTTATCCTATAATTAACTACCCTAAACTCAATTCAATTATATATTTTTTAAATTTTGAATTTATAATGTATATTGTTAATTAATAAATAAAAAAGATATGCAAAATTACATTTATTTATTTATTTGTATTAAGAAAGCCCTAGCATCTTTTAATACTTAAAATATTTCGAATTTAGTCATAATCTATAATTAATAATTTATTGAATTTTATTTTAATTTTATCATCAAATTTAATTATGCATTTTTTAAATTTGAATTTAATAAATTAAAAATGATAGCCAAAATATCTTAAGAAAACTGTCATTTCAATTAAGAGTTATTTGCATATAATAATCGATTGTTTCATTAATATATTTTAATCAATTTGTAGATAATATCTAATATGATTAGAGAGTTTTATTTATTCCACTTTTTGGACTTTTGATGGTTTTTGGACAAAATTCTCATTTTGGTAAAAACTAATGTATCATCATGAAATACCCTTATGGCACTAAAATATATGTCACTAATTATATTTGTATTATTAAAATGATGAAATGGTGTGATTATAGAGTATAATACATGCCACTAATTCATTAAACATATTAAATTTAGCTAATCTTATATTTGTAAGGGTTTTGAAACTTTTTTTAAAATTTATTTTTACATTATCCTAGCATGTGGAATCAAGGTTAGCCTAGGACCCCACGAGCTATGGGAACCCCCACCATAAGTGTTGTTGCACCACTCCATGAAGCCTAAGGTTTATTGTAACATATTATTTATCAATTGTTTATTTTCACATCTTACAGTTTTATTAATAATTATTAATGTTGAATTCCAATTGTGCATATATTACTAAGAGGTAACACATCAACCTATTATCAATTCTTTGAGTGCATGATGCCCCTCAAAGGTGGGTTGCTTGTCCTTGCTCTTATGCATGTTCTTACATAGAATTTGCAAACAAGTGTGAATCTTAAATGGATTTGGTGGAATAGAATCTTGGATACTCATGACAAAACTTAAAGTAACACTTAATGTGAAGCAACATAATTTGCTAAGAGAATTATATTAAATTTTTTTAGTGAAAAATTATATTTTTTAGTTATAATGGAATAACTTAGTAACACTCAATTCTCAGGTTCACTTGAAAGGGACATTAACTTATATTGATTTTACATAGTTAATTTAAACTTTTGAGGTTGCATTTTAAACCCAAGGATATATGCAATATTAGTTGAACCATATCTATTGGTTAATAACATTTGAAATTTCTTTGTATTTTACCCAAAATAAGAAAATAGTGTCTAATTAGATTCAATTAGCTTATTTTGGTACACATTATACAACTCTTAATTTGTAAAGTCGTTTTGATTGATGGTAGGCTTTTATTTCATTAATTTACCAGCTCTCCCCTTGGAGTAAATAGAATTTTAGTGAGTAGTTCACAAGTATCTATGGAAATTTGTCCCCTACTAAGCTCCAATGTGTACTTGTTTTCTAAATGGCTTATAATTTTATTTTTCTTCAAACTTGTATTCCTTTGTTATGGGTTACATTATTACAATGTGGCAAGAACGAGATCAAATTAAGTTCATCCATCAATGCTTAGTATTAAGTAGCCAACAGAGAGAATCATCCACATTCCTCCAAGAGAAGATGTCTAGAAAAAATATTCAAATCCTAACATCATGCTCTATCCAACTATGATGGTGATGGCGTTTTGTATATAATAAAATTGGTTGTAATGGGTACATTCATGAGATTATAGCCTTTGGAAAATACCTTGGGAAAAGAGATTAATGAAAATTGAAAGATAGGAAGATTGAGAGCTCTCTTTCCCCCTAGACTAAAGGAAGATTCATTAGGTTTATTGTTTCAGATCAAATCTTTGTTTATTGATTAAATTGGTTCTTGAAATTCTCAATGTTGATTTATTTCGACCCATAGACTCTTTATAAATAGTCTTAATTTAGAGCTTATGTTTTAGGTTGATTTGGATACATAGGTTCCTCATAGACAAGCCAATTATAAAATCAACCATTCATACTCCATCAACCAGTAGAATAGACAAGCGAAAATGCAAACCAATATACAATCAACCATTTATACACCATAAACGAGAAGAAAATGATATGAAAAAAATTTGTTAATCTAGTCGATGTTGGTGAAAAGAGAGGTCTTTGAATTTTAGTACCTGTAACTATGTTTAGAATTTGCATATACAGTTACCATTGATGCAACTATATGATTGCAACATGTGGATGTGCCATCTAATATCCATCTTAAATATAACTATTTGATTCAACAATGCATATAAATTGAGAGGTCAACTTACCAATTTCATTTCTAAGTGTGGAATCACATTTTATTTCTAATGTCTCTTCCCTTAAATGGTTGTGTGTCCCTAAAGTAATACTTATTACAAAATCTCAAAATTGATTTCAAAACCCTTGAAGTATTACTTGTAAATCTCACAATCCTTATTAACTATTTGAAAAGATAGGTGTCCAAAAAAAAATTCAATTTAAAAAAATTAATGTCAAATTCATTTTTTTGTTATTTAAAGAGTGATGAACTCTCCACTAAAATTTCAATTTAAAAATATTAAGGTCAAATTGTATTTTTGTTATTTAAGGAGTGATGAACTCTCCACTAATATTTGTCCAATGGTGTGATGCACTCCAACTACACTTTAATAGTCATGTAAATGTATTATCAATATCAATAGAAATGACATTTTTACTTTTATTTTTATAAAATAGTCATGTAAATAACTTTTTATCATTTATTTTGGGAAAGACATTTTTCAATTTTTAGATGAAGTAGAAAGTGATAATTATTGATATTCTGAGTTGAAAAAATTGCAAAATTGTAGATGGAGTATACAACATGTTGTTAGAATGTTGTAGCCAAGAGATGGAGTATGCAACATGTTGTTAGAATGTTGTAGCCAAGACATAACACAGTTGGGTTACTATGGTCTACTCGGTCAGAGATTTTGGATGATCAACAAAATTATCAAGAATTTTTTTATCAAAAAACTTATTAAGCTTTTTTATAAGTGTTTTTTGTGATGCCCCTCTTGATTTTTTTCCTATTGTAATTCATGGAATGATTAACTTGAACTTTGTACACTTAATGTGTGATTTCTGAAAATGGTCTATATTTATTGGGTTTACTACATTGTGCATTTGAAAATAATAATAAAAGACTTAAAAAAATATGTGATTTCTTAAAATGTTCTTTTATATTTGTTGGGTTTACTACATTGTGCATTTGAAAATAACAGAAGACTTCAAAAAAATGAACAGGTATTAAACTTCAAAGACCTCTCTTTTCAATATTAAACTTAGTTTAACACCCTTACAAATAGTAAAGAAAATACT
>LPNX011069446.1:7169-100691 GCA_001517045.1 Pseudotsuga menziesii | reverse complement strand
AATCAGATGGTAAGGAATGGTCGCCTGGTTGGACGATCAGCTCCGTGATACTAGTACCTCTCTTTTCAATACTAAACTTAGTTTAACACCCTTACAAATAATAAATAAAATACTAATCAGATGGTAAGGAATGGTCGCCTGGTTGGACGATCAGCTCCGTGATACTAGTACCTCTCTTTTCAATACTAAACTTAGTTTAACACCCTTACAAATAATAAATAAAATACTAATCAGATGGTAAGGAATGGTCGCCTGGTTGGACGATCAGCTCCGTGATACTAGTAGGGTTTGCCACCGATCAATCAATGCGTGTGCGCCCGTCCAACTCCTTTCCACCTTTAAAAACATTTTTATCGATACAGTCTATCATCCTACACCAGATAGTGGGATGATTCTGTCATACTTTCGAATCCTATGAGTCTGTAAAACATTCATATCAGAAAAAATATCAACATTTTTCGAGATTCTACAGCGGAATTGAGGTATTACCAGTGTCACAGCCTGCACGTGCAGAAGAATCTTCATCCCCTAAGAAAATGACTAGAGAGAGAGGAACTTGGGGAAGAGGGGGTACGTCTACAATGCCTTCCAATATCTGCAATACTTTACTTATCGACGGTCTCTGGTCTTCGTCGTCCTGGATGCACCATCCTGCCACTATGGTAGCCCTCTTTACTTGTTCCGCGTCTGCATCGTTCAACAATTTCTTGTCGAGCACGTCCATCGCGTTTCCCCTGCTGATCTGAGCTACAGCCCACGCAGGAAAGTACAGCTCGCCGGATTCCGAGACCTTGTCTATGTTTCTTCGCCCTGCAATTAATTCGAGCAATGTCATGCCGAAGCTATAGACGTCGGCCTTCACAGTTATGGGCAGGCCAGAGAGCCACTCGGGGGCCAAGTACCCTCTCGTTCCTCTCATGGTCGTCAGGACCTTACTATACTCTCTGTTGAAGAGCTTGGCCAGTCCGAAATCGGCTACCTTGGGGCAGAAATTAGAATCCAGAAGGATGTTTTCGGGCTTGATGTCGCAGTGAATAATGCAGTCCCTGCACTTTTCGTGCAGGTAGACAATTCCCCGGGCAGTCCCCACGGCGATGCCAAAGCGCGTTTTCCAATCCAACAGCTTGTGTTGCTCATCATCTCTGGGGGTTTTGCGGAATAAGAAGGAACTGAGGCAGCCATTAGGCATGTATTCGTACACCAGCAGTCTTTTAGAGCCTTCTACACAAAATCCCAGCAGTTTAACCAAATTCACATGTTGCGTCAGTCCTATGGTACTCACCTCCGTGCAAAATTGCTTCTCTCCTTGACTCACACCCTCCAATTTCTTAACTGCCACCAGAGAACCGTCCCTTAGAATCCCTTTGAAGACGGAGCCGAAACCCCCGCCTCCCAGACGTTCAGAAAAGTTCTTAGTTGCGCTCTGCAGCGCTCTGTAAGAGAATACATTAAGCCCAGCGGGCGCGTATTCTGTTGCAGACAAGCCCAGCCGTTTCCTGCACCAGATAAACAACAACACAAAGCCCAAAATAGTTACCAGCCCGCCTACAACACCGCCCACCACACGTGGCAGAATCGCCTTCTTTTTGGAATTAGCTATATGAGCGACATCAGTGGCAGCTAACCGCAGAAACAGAGTGATCCCGTTGGAGTTATCATGGAGATTTAGCAATTCACCGAACCACATTACACAAGTCTGCAAACTGCCATTAACGATGGCATATGCGGTGCACGAGCAATTGTCGACACAGGCTTCTTGGCACTGTACTTGCAGCCCTTTGTATTGAACCCCTTGAGGCGGCATAGAGGTGCCACTCAATTCTACAAACCCGTCAGTGGTGGTCTGGTTTCTGGCGTGGCTGCATTGTAACGGTGTCTTCCGAACACAGCCGCTTGACCACTGCTGAGATTCCCATTCTCTGGTATCTTTTGGGACAAAACCAGACAAGCAGTTGCAGGATTGAACATTGTTATTGTTGCACAATCCATAAGGTCCGCATACAGCATAAACGTCGCATTGAGCTAAAGGCTGTTGCCAGACCATGCTCCATTCCTTATTTTCCATCATTTTGTACCCTCGATATTGTCCTGACTTTTCCATAACTAAACGCGACAAAAATGTTATCCCAGGCTTTGCGGAAATATCGATATACTTGTACGACCCATTTCTGAAATAGGTAATATTGTACCACACGATCTCCACAAGATTGTGGAAATATTTTCCGTTCCAAAGACCACTCTCCCAGTATGTGGTGTGATTCTTCCACAGTAGCACGAACTGGTCGGCTCCGCTTGGATCTATCTGAACGCTGAAGGGCCCCGGATTTGGATTCCATGGGCTCCTCCATGACGAGAGTCTTTGGCGGTTACTGATCTTCATCTCTGGCAGCAATGTATTTTCGGGATGGTCGAAGCTCTGCCAAATGATTTCAGAGGTATTTTCGGCACTCAGCACGACCAAGTTACCAGAATCCATTATCACAGCGGAATAATTATTCTTCCGGTTTCCGTTGGATGACCAGACGGTGGAAGTTCCATAAGACAGGAGGAGACTCCCGTCCTCTGTGAGATTAAGAACGCTGGAAGCGTTGTGCAGCGGCTGCTCCACGTTGGCCACCCAAAGGATTGTCTGCTGTGAAGCATCATTGGCATACCAAATACCGAGATACCAGTCTTTAACGTTGTTGTTGTTGTTGAGATTGAAAAATCCGAATTCGAAGATACCGCCCTTAGAAATCCTGGTCTGATTACCAGTGAGAGAGGCGCCGAACACTAGTATGTCCGAAGCTGCCTCTACCCCATCGCCCGGCTTTATGATCTGAAGCAGCAGAAGGAGGAGGAGATATAAAGAAGAGAGATTCTCTGGCATGCTGTTTTGAGTCCCCATTCTAAAATCAATGAGCTGCCCTGCTGCAGCAAACCAATGCTATTAAAAACCCAATAGAACGTATTTATAAATGTGGTGCGGTCTTTGAATGTTATCTGCTCACCCTGAACGAATCAAGGTCTGTCTTTTTGCCTTGTATCTGCTCACAGTTATGGCGATTTCATTGCAAGAATTACTCATGTGGTAAATATAAATGGAGTTACTTTTTGCCTTGTATTTATGGCTTAAAATAAAAAGCCTAGCATGAAATTTTGTAAATTTATGATGTCCAGTTTTCCATCAAGTAAATTCTAACCTTTTATTATTTATTAATTATTATACTTTGTCGATCTATTGAAATCCATCCCGATTCAATAAATGGTATTAAAATGGATCCTGATTCAAATCCCTTTGACTTTGTACGAGTTAGAAAAATTATAAAATAATATCTTTGAGTTTATATTATTTGAAAATTTGTAGTAGTTAAAAAAATTTTAAAAATAATATATTATTATTATTTTATGAGGACTGTCAATGATGCAGCCGATTCAAAGGGGAGAGAACCGACTCATTTTCTTGAATAGGTTAGGAGGTGTTTCTGTTTCAGGAAATAAATTTTCATTGTAGAAGTAGTTGTGGTTATGTTCATCCATCACTTCAACAAAAATGTTAATTTAGGTTTATAATACCATAATTATTGGTGAAGAATTTAGATTAGTAATTGTAATTGTTTTTATGAAAGTGTAATAAGTTAAAGTTGGAGGGTAAAACCATCCAATGAATTGATGGGTAAAATCAAGGTCCGTATTTTCAATGCTATCGGTTCAACTTGAACTAATGAAGACGTAATACACAGTTATGGCGATTTCATTGTAAATTTATAAAAATTTGTAAATTTATGATGACGAGTTTTCCATGAAGTCAATTTTAACTTTCTATTAATGATTAATTATTATACTTTGTCGATCTATAGGCGGCAGGTTATATTGAAATCGATCCTGAATCAAATCCATTTGACTTTGTATTAGTTAGAAATTGTCGATCTATAGGGGACAGGTTATATTGAAATTGATGTTGATTCAAATCCCTTTAAAAAAAATTGTATTAGTTAGAAAAATTATAAAATAATATCTTTGTATTATTTAGGAAATAATAAAATAATATTTTATCATTATTTTATGAGGCCTGTCAATGATACAGCAGTGTACATTGTCTTGAATAGGTTAGGAAGTTTCTGTTGCAGGAGAGAAGTTTTGAATCCCTTCTAGAATAGGAGAAACAATTAGGCATTTTACTCCGTTACTGGAATGTAGGATAGGTTTGAATGAAAGGTAGGTATACAAGGCTTAATTTGTGTAACAACACTCAAATTCAAGGTATGGAAACATAGTAAGAGTTTGGTTATATTTGCTAACTCGAAGGTAACTTTTGAGCCTATATCCAAAATTCAATTGGAAAATTTAATTATGAAATCCTCATATTAGAAGTATTTCTTGAGAGAAAGTAAAGCTTAAACATAATCAATCATCAATCCTATCACCAATACCACTATTGGAAATGAGATTGTCAACATGAGCTACAACACTATCCTTTGCCATGTATATGTAAAGTGAGATTTGGATGGTTTGTTTTTAGTCCCCTTTTATCTTTACACATTATATTTATAACAATCTCATTAATCAACTTTAGCTTTCAATAAACATTAAAATATGAGTACAATTAAATTAAAGTAATTTATATCAAAATTCAAAATAATAATAATAATGATTATGAACTATAAAATATCATAAACTTTGTCAAGTGATATAAAATCCTATCAAATAGTTTAACAAAAAATATTATGTAAATATAAATGAATAAAATACATAAATTAGTATATGAAACATCATAACTTTGCACAACTTATCATCTAAATAAATTTTCCCCTTTTCTAAAGAGCACAGTAAAAAGTGAGAGCTTGTTACCCTTAAATCTTTGCCATCACTATTGAATGTTTGTATGTACAAAATGTTATCTTTATCATTTACACAATGCAACCATTGCTTTTAAATATTTGAGATCACTATTGAATTTTTTCCATGTACATAATGTTATCTTTATCCCTTACATAGTGCAAAATAATGGAATGAATTTTATGTTTAATCACACTCAAATCATAAAGATCTAGGCAATCTCCTTGACTTTTTAGCACACTTCTCATGCAATATAAAATCATGATTCAAATCATCCAATCAATGGATGGGTTTATTGAAAAAAAAAAGTATTTAGTCCATAAAACATGCAAGAATTAAACAATTACAGGATAAACAAGCTCAAGGGAACCCAATAATTGAGCAAATAGTATAAGAAATATGGGAAACTAATATATAATTATAACTCATATGGATATTTTGACATACCTACGTAATGAATCTTGCTTTCGGTTAAAAATATGAAAAGTAAGAAATTGAATCACCTTTCCAAATATATAAATTTTATTTATTGAAAATGTTCACAACTTACTCAATTTTTTATTTTTTCTACCATTGACATTTTATTTTTTCAACAAATGATAAGTTATATTCCCATGTTAGTGAAGCCTTTGAATTCCTAAATGATGGAAACAATATACAAAAATTGGCAAATATGTAGATAACAAATAATAATAGTGCCACACTATTTCTCAAAAATAAAATTAGTAATTTTAAATATTTTTTAAAATTATCTAAGTGAGTAGACCTCAAAATGAATATGCCAAGTGTTAGTGAAACTTTTCAAGGTCTTGATGTAATGATGATGGATTGAAATTTTTATAGCGTGTAGAGGTCAATGTCTAGTAGTACAACAACTATTTTTTTTATGAAAGGGTTGAGAAAACAAAAAGTGATCACATAAACATGATTACTTTCCTAAAAATTGAGTTGCATCTGAAAGGCCCACCAACTTCATGCACTCAGCAATAGTTGATTGACAATTCAATAGAGTAACAACATGTCAAATGAAAATATGTTGAGAACTCATGGAGAGTGATTTTAAAAATGTGGGTGAAGATGAGGATTACAGATTGGCCACACTGATCTAATTTGATCTGATGGAAAATAATTAATCAAATACAAGCATTGATTGTTGGCATGTTCACGGAAGTAAATTATGGAACATATCGGGTCCATGAAGGGTAATGTGGGCCAACACATAATAATTCATCACTTGTAGCAGTTGGTAGGTGAATGTAGAAGCATGGTGACACAAGATAGTGGGACAACATATTGGATGGGAAGGCCTTGATAGGACAACAAAATTATATATAATGGTAATGATGTGAACTTGATTTAAATTGAATTGATATTTTAAGAATAGATGGCCATGGAATCTTTCTCCAAATTTGCATTCTAGACCCACCTTGCAAGTTAAAGAGAACTTCAAGGAATTTGAGTAGATGTTTAGAAGAACTTGCGAAGAAAGATGAGAAATACCAGGGTGATATTTCTAAATGCTATAAACAAATGCGAGAGGTTGAGGAGAGACTCAAAAAAGAAATTTAGTTTTGAGGTTAAAAGATGAAATTAAGATAAAGGAAGTACATAAATATGGGAAACTGGAAATGGAGAATGCTTTAGCACATATTATAGCAACAAGAATGGAGAATGAGGACTAAAGGTATCTAAATGGACGAGCAAGCATGGAATTCCCATAGAGAGTAATTTGTGTCTCTATTAGGGGTGAGTGCAAGCTAATGATGGTCACTTTTGGCACGTTAGATGCAATAGAAAACTAAACAAATAGGCATCCCTCAAATTATTTGGATATTTTTAGATACTTACACAAAATATTTTGCATTGAGTGAAAAAAATGAAATCTAGGAAATTGATTCATGTTTCCGAATATATAAACTTTATGTATTTAAAAATTTCATAATTATGTCAAGTTTGTTCTTTTCTAGCTATAACATATTTTTTTTGGAAAACAATAAGTTATATGTATTTGTGGGTGCAGCGTTAGAGTGCCTAAATGAGGATTTTAGCATACAAAAATTGGTAGACATGTAGAGGACACACATTACTAGTGCAACACTATTTTTTCAAAATTAATTATTTTATTTTTAATTTTTGTAATTATTTAACTAATCAAACCTTGAAAATGGTACATAAGTGTGGGTGTATCTTTTGAAGGTCTTAATGCAATGTTTCTAAAATGGTTTTTCCATAGCATGTAGAGGTCGATGTATAGTAGTGCGCCATACATTGTTTTTTAAATGTTTGAGAAATGAAAAGGTTATGGAAGAAACACCAACCATGTGTTTTTTAAGTTAAGGAGTCATGATATAAGAAAAATAAAGAAAAAATAGAAAAAAATTAATATTTTGTTTAAAAAATTACATATTTAGAATCTACAAAATTTGTTATTTGTCTCAAATTTCATAAAAAAAGGTTGTTTCTATCTTACTATAATGAGTGGTGAAAGAAAGGCATATTAAGAAAATGGAGCAAATGGCTAATTAACTATGGTCCACCATAATCCATAGCACAGGTTTGGTAAATCCAAAGTAAATCCCGAAGAAGACACATAGGACTACAGATGACATGCAGACACATGACAACTACATTTTTAGGCCATAAGGGACATTCGAGCATTACTTTTAAATTGAAATGTTTGTTCCCTCCTTTGGTTTCATCTAAAATTATAAATCATTTTTATTATACAAAACACTAGATCATTTTGTAATAACATAACATGCTAGAGGTTTGTAACAACATAATGTGCTAGATTTTTGTGACAACATAACATGTGAGATATATTATGAAAATAAAATGCAACATAAGCAATGGATGGAGGTAAGGGTCATGAGAGAGAGAGAATACAAGAGCGTGGGAGGAGGGACATAATTTGAGGGAGATATGGGGATAGATCGATGGAAATAGATATGAAGGGAGGGACATAAGGTGTAGGTGGGAGACATGGGGGGGTGCAAGGGACATGGAGAGAGAGAGAGAGAGAGAGAGAAGCAGGGCCCTGGGCTTGAGCTATAAAGAAAAAATAAGATAGTGACAAAGTTAGAGAGAGAGAGAGAATTTAAGAGAAGGAGAGAAGAAGGATGTTAGAGCGAGAGTGAAGGGACATTAAGGTAGGTAGTGAGGGATGAATTAGGATAAAATGGGAAATATNGAGAGAGAGAGAGAGAGAGAGAGAGAGAGAGAGAGAGAGAGAGAGAGAGAGAGAGAGAGAGAGAGAGAGAGATAAAAAGAGAGGGATCTAGGAATCATTGAGGTGAGATAGTGGGGGTAAGTTTTTATTTTTCTCCATGGTTGCAGCATCGGGAAACATTCTGCATACATTCTTTCAAAGAGGTCACAATAAGTGACCACTGGTTGGTAGAGGATGGCCTCAGGGTAGCCTTGATTAGTCACAAGAAGTGACTAATGGTAAATAATGCTCAAAGATGTTATCTTGAGAAAGGGTGCTTCGACAAGAAGCTAGAGGTCACATTGCATTCTCTAAGGAATACTCCAAAAATGAGTGATATGTTCTTAATAAAGTGAGTTGACTTGTCTAAGAGATAGGGTATTTCATCCCCTTGTGTACTAGACAAAGTATAATCCAATGTTGAATTATACATAGGCTCTAAGCAGTGTCTGAAACTTCTTAGAGTGGGGTCAAATCAACTGTTAGAGATCTATGGAAGAATTTGATTTGCTTGTCAGGGAATGAACATCAATGACGATAAATTTTCTATGATGAAGAAATAACCAAGAAGTCAATAAAAACCATTGTAGAAGTCCCATATAGCATTGAAATTTTCCCAAAGAAAGTTGAAACAAAGAAAAGAAAATTGTCCTAGTAAAAGGGGTAAATTGGCCATAGGGGACAAAAGTACAAGTTGGCCTCAAAAGTGAAAAGTCAAGTCAACTAGAGAATATAAAAGTGTTCACAAACTTCATTTGACTCATTCAAAACACATCATTTTCTCTCCACTTGTACGCACTTCCAAGGAAGGCCTAACAAAGGCAAGAAGCATATTTTTTGGGGTTTTCTTATTCTCTTAGAAGATTAGCTACCCTTGTTATGGGTTCTTGTGAAGAATGGAAAAATTCTCCTGTCCTAGGGTTAATTTTTATGATTGGTATTGTACTTGAATTAGATTGATTTCTTTTGAGAAAAGTTGTTGGGTCTTCTCCCGTTTGGGCTCCCCAGGTGAAAAATGTTTGTGTCTCTTGTGCGTGCTTATCTTTTGATGGCCCTTGTTTTATTTTCTCTGCAAATGAATGTAGATATTTTGTAATGATAAAAATAGGATGATAATAATTAGAACATAATTATAATGATTGAAATTTGGATTAAAATTCAACATGGTATTAGAGTAGTACTTAAAGAAGCCATTGCTAGAGACTATTTCTCTCCTAGTTTAGAAACTAAGGATTCCAAGTTTGGACACTTCTCTCCATAGATTGGACTTGAAAAGAGCATTGTGGAACTCACACTATGAGGGAAAAATTATCTGTGGAAGTGAATCATAGTTTTGTGAATATTCGGTTTTGACATAATTTATATCGAAATCAAGGAACTAGGGCTTCTCGTTTTTAACCTTTCTGGCCACACATTGGATTTGATCTTATATTTTTGGAGCTTTCCCTAAAAGGGTACATCTATCCATGGAGTCAAAATTCACTATTTCACAAAATTCAATTTTGACCTACTTTCTAATAGGGTTTCTAGATCAAATTTCAACCTTTTGTCAAAATGGTATTTAGTCTCAAAGTAGAATATAGATTGGATAGTACTTCAAACTTCAGATCCTAGAAGATCAAGTTACTCTTCATCTTGGATGAAATTGAGATCCAATATTATGTAAATAAAGATGTCTCAAAAACTGAAGATGTTGAGGAGAAATCCAAACACAAGAAAAATGAAGAAAAGGCCAAGAGGATCCTAATATATTATGAAAAAGACCACTTGATTCCACATATTGTTCAATTGAAGAATACCAAAGCTATGTATGATTCCTTAGAATTATTATTCAAGAGAATAAATAGTACTAAGGAAGCTATCCTTGAGGAATCAACTCCATTGTATGACAATGACTAACATAGATTCAACTACCATCTACTTTATGAAGGTCTCCTAGTTAAGATATGAACTTAAATACATTGGAGATATTGTTGATAATGCATAAATTTTTATGGTAACTCTTAATGGACTTCCTCCTTCATGGGAGTCATTTATTCAAAGAATTTGTGGAAGAAAAGAGTTACCCAAGTTCGGTTCACTATGGGATGACAATGTCTCAGAGGAGGCCAAAGTATTATCCAAGAATAATTTGCAGAAACCTCAAAATGAATCAAATTAAGTTTTTTCATCTCATCCAAGAAAAGGAAGAGGAAGAATAAAGTTTTAAAAGAATAAAAATACAGGTGAAGGATCTTTCCTAGTTCAAGATCAAAGAAACACGGATATTTCAAAGCTAAGAGGTTTCAATTATTGGAAATTTGGCCACTATGTTTATCAATGCTCTCAAAATAAAAGAAAGGAAAGGAATCATGGATTGACAACCAATGTTGATGATCCTCCATCAAAGAAGAAAAAAAAAGATAAACTTGATGATAGTGCAGATTAACTTTGGAAGAAGAATTTCTTCAAGTATACTTAAATGTATGCACAGCAATGATTGTATCATCTCTAGATGATGAATTATGCTATGTGATTGTCATTGGTGATCTACTTCATGAATACCAAGGTTGAATTCTTCAACAAGTTCTAGAAGTTCAAGTCTCAAACAAAAAACTTAACAAATACGAATATCAAATACCTCAGTAATCTATGGAAAGAGGTAGGGGTCAAGAGGGATTCAACAACACAGATAAGTATTTAATGCTTTAAGTAATGATTTTTATTTACTTAATTTGAATTGTTATTTTGTTGATGAGTTGCATTAAATGTTACTTGTTAACTCTCGTGGACATGTTTGTAATGTATTGATAGATCCATTGTGGAGGTTGTAAAATTGATGATCCATGATTAGGATTCACCCATGTTCCAGTGAAAATACATTCATCCTTAGGTCTTGATTCATATGACTAGAGGTTAATGGCCAAGCCAAGGGAATACAATCTCCCATTATCCTGATTCATATGGTGTGGGAATATTGGACCAAGTAGGAGGCTTTGGTTGTTCATCCTTTTAGATTATCAGAAGGAGTCACTAAAGCTAGCATAGCTAGTGGATCTACCTAGAGATGTTGCAATGAAAAAAAGAATCCAACATGGCTTAATGATACTTTGTGGGATGAAAAGCAAAGCATGCAGCTCCCAATGATGCTTTCTAGGAAGAAAAAGACCTCACAATTTATTGAGCTATGTGGATTTCATGAGTCGCATCATTGATTTCAAACCTTCTAGCAATGATGAAGCACCATGACAACAACTTTTGAAGCATGCCATGATAGATGAGTATCATTCCATCATGAAGAATGATCTATGAGACTGGAAGGGAAGTCAATAATGGTGAATTTTAAGTGGATATATAAGATATAGCATTCATTCCAGTTTAGTATATGGAAGGGAACATTAAATAGGTTATGTAATTATCTAGTTTGTAGTTTCTAAGAGATTCTTAGATGATATTCATTGTATTTCACTAGACCAACTTGATGGGAGGTGACACAGATGGATACATAGGGGAAAAAAATCTTCCATTATCCTAAGACATATGGTGTGGGGAGATTGGCCTAGGTAGAAGCAAAGTGTCCATATGTAAAGGGAGCAGAATACTCAGGTCCAAATATAGAAAGGTGCTCCAGCATAGAGGGACTAGGTGCAACATAGTTTGTTGATGATGGAGTAGATTCCTCAGTTCCTCCCTCACTTGGAGGAATTTAGAATTTGAGTTCAAGATGAAGGATATTTTCTTGCTGCAGTATTTATTGGGATTACAGGTGTCATAGAGATTCATATTTGGTAGATCCCATAATGTATAGGTCTGGAGAAGCTGATTGATATCGCTTGAGATTCAGATCTCATGGATTCCACTAGATGTAGGTAGAAAAATATGGAGAAGCTAAGTGATTTTGCTTCAGATTCATATTTAGGGGAAAAGTTGATTAGATCCTTGATAAGATATTTGCATTACAGTGAGTACCTTAATCTAGTATATGGTTGATCCAAGACTCTTACATTGGGTTGCGATAGAGCATTTGTTGATATAACTTTGTGGTATAGTTGGATATAGATATGTCTTAGATGACGAAGTAAAGCTACATATATATACATATTCTCATGAGTGTAGTAAAAACACCATGGGGTGTTGCTTCAACTTGGATCACTTATGATATCATGGATTATGAGGAAGAATATTTTTGTTACACTCAGTACATAGAATGCAAGGTATATCATAACAAGTATCATAGTTCATGAAGCAGTATCTTCAGAATCTTCTTGCAGGACTATTTGATCTGATCAAATATCACTTCATCTGAGACATGATGCAGAAGGAAGCTATGAAGCTTTTACACATATCCATAGATGAGCACATACCTAACATTATCTTCAAGCCTCTATCCAAAGGAAAATTTTGTATACTTTAGGGACAATATTGGTTGATGGAGAATGCCTCACTTAGTGAAAGGGAGTGATGATGGATGAGCATTATGCAGTATAAATGCATGAGAAGTGAATGTTTCAGACACTGCAATGGTTGTATATATGAGAAGCAGAAAGTCACAAGAAGTGAATGTCCCAAACACTGATATAGTTGTACAAATGATAAGCATACATTTACAAGAAGGGAATGACCTAGGCACCAATATGATTTTACATATGAGTGGAAAACATTCACGAGAAGTGAATGACCCAGACATCGTGATGATATTTCAAATGAACAACATACATTCGTGATAAGTGAATGGTACTAGTAATGCAAAATGTTTCCAAGCGAGAATATTGGTAGTGATGACATTCTCACTAAGAGAGAATCTTGGTAGTGATGCCATTCTCACCAAGCAAGAAGCTTGCTAGTGATGACATTCTCACCAAGCAAGAGGCTTGGTAGTAATGACACTCTCACCAAGAAAGAAGTTTGGAAGTGATGCGATGTGTTTCCTAGAGAGATTGTCATCAAGAGAGAAGTTTGGCAGTGATAGAGAATGTTCCTCTCATATAGGGGGCGTGTTGATGTTTCTCCAAGGTTGCACCATTGTGAAACATTCTGTAGACATTCTCCTAGAGAGGTCATGTCAAGTGGCCAATGGTTGGTATAGGATGGCCCTAGTATAACATTGATTTGTTAGGAGAAGTGAATAATGGGAAATAAGGCTCGAAGATGCTACGTTGTGAAAGGGTGCTCTGAGAAGGAGCTAAAGGTCACATTGTATTCTCTAAGAAGGACTACTCCGAAAAGGAGTGATTTATTCTTAGTAGAGTGAGTTGAATTATCTATGAGATAGGGGATTTCACCCCCTTGTGGAATAAACAAAGTATAATCGAATGTTAAATTTGACATAGGCTCTAAGAAGTGTCTAGGAATTCTCAGAATGGCATCAAATCAATATTAGATCTCTATGGAAAAATTTGATATTCTTGTGAGGAGATGAACATCAATGAGGAGAGATTTTCTATGATGAAGAAATAAGCAATAAGTCAAGAAAAACCATTGAAGAAATCCACAACAACATTGAATAAGTACCAGAGAAAGTTGGAGGAAAGAAAGATAAAACTACCATAATAAAAGGGGTAAACTAGACCTAAGGGAAAAAAGTACAATTCGGCCTCAAAAATGAAAATTCAAGTCAACTAAAGAATATAAATAATGTGTTCACACACTTCATTTGACACATTCAAATTCACATCATATTCTCTCCACTTATGTGCACATCCAAGGATCTCTTATTCTCTTATTCTCTCGGAAGATTAGCTACCCTTGCTAGGGTTTCTTGTGAAAAGGGGTGAGGCTCTCTTATACTAGGGTTCATTTATATAATTCATATTGTAGTTGAATTGGATTGATTTCTTTTGAGAAAATTTGTTGGGTTTTCTCTCATTTGGGTTTCCTAGGTGAAAAATATCTAAGTCTCTTGTGCATGGTTATCTTTTGGTGTGTTGGAGTCATTTACCCAATTTACACACTTATTTGGTCAATTTTGGCCTATTTACCCACTATCGTAGGTTTAATTGACTTAATTGATGTCAGATGAGCACAATATGATATCAACATGAGCACTCCCATGCCTTCCTTCAATCAATGAGGCCAACTAAGTCTTCGCCTTCAATCAGGGAGGCTAACTCGCCTTCTTCCTTCAAACAGGGAGCAATTCTAGGGTGATCTGAGTGTCATAAGTGCACCTAATTGATAACTAATTGTTGTTTCACCTAACAACTATTTAAGCTAAGTTGCAAAGGCACCTCCATAATGCAATTATCTATTTTGGGCTGATTAGGATGAACCGGAGTTAGCTAATGTGCCTCCAACTACCTCTATTGACCAGTATCACTTCAGTTAACTTCATCGAAGCTACTTGGAGTTAGTGATGCGCTACCACCTACCATTTGGCATGTAGTGACATGTGCCTAAGTTACATTCAATTAGACTCAGTCATCTATTGCACTCTGATTCAGTTAGGAATCAATATGAGTCAATCATGGCTAGATTAGTGGTTAACTAAGTGTGTTTAGTGTTGCTGACATTCAATTAAGCTACACCCATCCATGCAATTAGAATTACCTCCTTATGAATTTGAATTGGCTTGGCATTCATGCATTCTGCATGACATTGTATTGTATTATTCATGTTAGATGTTATCAATTAGACAATATGATCTTAGGATGTTATATGAGAGAATAACATGCACAAAAATCAATCACAAGAGACAATAGACACAAATATTTATCCTCGGGGAAACCATAAAGGAAAAACCCCACAACTTCCTCAAAGATAGAATGAGCACCAATGGCAGTAGTAAAACACAAAGACAAAAAGATGATCTCCAACAGTTGTTCTCTCTCTCAGTTGTGTGAGCTCCTCTTCTCTCACCTATGCGCTATAGCTAGGTGAGTGTGTTTCTCAAATAGAGAGGTTCACTCTCTATTTATACTATTTTTTGACTTGACAATTACTTACTAGGGCTGAATTCTCTAGGAGAGTCTAATAACCCTAGTGCCCCACAACTATGGGGACTTTGCCCCTCGATTAACAAGGAGGGTTAACCTCTATGAATTTACATGATTTGATTACATTAATGATTCTCCCGATAGGTACATCAGGGACCAATGAAATACAATATATGAAATATACAAGTGAATAAATTCTGAAGATACAAATACATCAACACTCCCTCTTAACTAGGAAGGTATTCTCTTGACACAATTCATCAGCACAAGTCTTTGTCACTGGATCATCATCAAAGCTGGATCATAACTGGATCATCATCACTAGATCATCATCATTGGATCATCAACAAAGCTGGATACTCACTAGATCATCATCATCATCACTTCTTCCGCTATCTCGATCAAATGGTGCTATCTCTCAATTCTTCTCATCACAAGAAGTGCTACGGAGCCAACCCTTTTTCATGATGGTTGTAGGCATAGCCTCCATGTATGTATTCATCGACAGAGCCAACCCTTTTTCATGATCAATGTAACTTCATAGAGCCAGTCCTTTTTCATACTGGATGTGTCTCTACAGAGCCAGTCCTTTTTCATACTGGATGTAGGCCTCTATAGAGCCAGCCCTTTTTCATGTTGGATATAACTTCACAAAGCCAGTCCTTTTTCAGACTGGATGTGTCTCTACAGAGCTAGTCCTTTTTCATACTAGATGTAGGCCTCTACAGAGCCAACCCTTTTTCATGCTGGATGTAACTTCATAGAGCTAGTCCTTTTTCATACTAGATGTGTCTCTATAGAGCCAGTTCTTTTTCATACTAGATGTAGGCCTCTATAGAGCCAACCCTTCTTCACGCTGGATTTAACTCCATAGAGCGAGTCCTTTTTCATACGGGAAGTGTCTCCACAGATCCAGTCCTTTTTCATAATGGATGTAGGCCTCTACAAAGCCAACCATTTTTCATGATGGATGTACCTCTACAGAGCCAGTCCTTTTTCAAACTGGATGTAGGCCACTATATAGCCAACCCTTTTTCATGCTGGATGTACTTCTATAGAGCCAGTTATTTTTCATGCTAGATGTAGGTCTCTGCACTTATATTTGACCATGGGAGGAACCAATCCTACCACCATGTCAGAGGGGCACAACACTTACATCTGACCATGGGAGGAACCAAATCTACCACCATGTCAGAATGGAAGAGAACTTACATCTGACCATGGGAGGAACCAATCCTACCACCATGTCAGAAAGGAACAACAATTACATCTAACCATGGGAGTAACCAATCCTACCACCATGTCAAAAAGGAACAGCACTTACATCTGACCATGGGAGGAACCAATCCTACCACCATGTCAAAAAGGAACACATAATCATCACTTCCCCTTGGAAGGAACCTCAATTTGGCTAATGGCTTGGTCAACACATCAGCTATATGTTCATTCATAAAAATATACTAGAGCTTCATTGCTCCTCTCTACACCATATCCCTGATATAGTGATATTTGATTTCTATATGCTTCGACTTGTCATGGAACACTGGGTTCTCTGACAACTTCACACAACTATAGTTGTCACAATATGTACAAGTAGCATCCAACTAGAGATCAAACAAATCAAACAATAGCTTCCTCAGCCACACTGCCTCGCAACTAGCCGAACAAGCTGCGACATACTCTACTTCGGCTGTACTCAGTGCCACACAGGACTTCTTCCTGCTAAAGCAAGAGATCACACCTGGTCACATACTAAAGCAGCACCCCAAATTTCTCTTCCTATCAATGGCGCTTCCTACCCAATCCGAATCCACATAACCTTCTAGGTTAATATTCTGATTCGCCTCATACTTGAGCCCATAGTCAACTGTAGCCTTCAGGTACCTTAGAATATGCTTTACAGAAATCAGGTGAACATGTCTCAGATCTATTAGGAACTAGCTCAATCTATTCACAGCAAAGCAAATATCTAGTCTCGTGTTTGTCAGGTACATCAAGGACCCAATCATATGACGATACATCATAGCATCAACCGACTCTGATGAAGCATCACTCAATAGCTTCAGGTTCGATTCCATAGGTGTGGTCATGTCCTTGAAGTCCATCATCCTGGACCTCTTCAGCATCTCTACTTCATACTTCCCTTGTCCCAGGGAGATTCCATCTGCACTCTGTCGCACCTCCATGCCTAGAAATTAGTGCATGATACCCAAGTATTTCATTTCAAACTCAGTAGCAAGCTTCCTATTCGTGTTAGCAATCAACCCGTCCTCACCTATTACAAACAAATCATCTACATATAGTAGGAGTATCACTAGGTTCCCTTATTCAACCTTTTAGTAAAGGTTGGAATCTTCTATACTCTTGGTAAATCCCAAACTAGTTAGAAAGTTGTCAATTCTATCGTACCATGTCTTGGGTGCCTATTTTAAACTATACATGGATTTCTTCAATTTACACGCATGAGTTTCCCTATCATGTGTCTGAAAACCGAGTGGCTACTCCACATACACTTCCTCTTCCACTACACCATTCAAGAAAGCAGTCTTGACATCCATCTGGTATATCTTCCATTTCATTATTGCAGCCAGAGCAGGTACTAATCTGATGGAAGTGTCTCTGGCTATAGGTGCAAAATTTTCTTCATAATCTATTCCTTCTTTCTAGGAGAAGCCACGAGCCACAAATCTTGCTCTATATTTATCTATGCTGCCATCTGCAACATGCTTGATCTTGTAGATCCATTTGGAAGTCACAACAGACTTCCCCTCTAGTCTTGGGACAACATCCCAAACATCATCCTTCATGATCGACTGGTACTCCTCGATCATGGCATCCTTACATTCTTTCTTTTCTACCACTTCTTCATAGTTGGAAGGTTCTTTATCAATGATGTCACATAATAGGGCTACATAGTAGGACCTAGTTCTTTTCCTCTCTCTATGCATTTACTCTGGAGCCCCTAATATTTCTACACCTTGGATAGCCTCTCGTACCCATGCAAATTTCATTTTGTGTTTATTATTCTCTCGAGGTGGATCTATACGTTTATGGGGTTCTTCTATTTCTCGATATTCTTCTTGAGTTGCATCGTTTATAGTTGTATCTTCAATCCTAGGTGCTTTTGTTTCTTCAGGGTCGTCAACAAGTTTCTTTCTATATTTGTTGTAAGCCGAGTCTTTGTCAAATGTTACATCTCTGCTGATGTTGATCTTCTTGAATCCTGGGAAGTATATTCTGTAAGCCTTTGAGCTTTCACTATATCCCACAAATATACCCTTATTTCCTGAAGGATCTAATTTTGTCCTCTTTTCTTTCATAATGTGTATGTACACTGGAAAACCAAATATTCTGAGATTACTAACTTCTAGTTTCTTGCCGAAGAAGACTTCTTCAGGTGCCTTGTTCTCAAGTACTCTATCTGGAGTATGCTTATGTACATACACAGTTGTCCTAGTAGCTTCTGCCCATAGATGTATGGGAAGATCTTGATCATGAAGAATTTCCCTTGTAGCTACCATGATTGTTGTATTATTTCTTTCTGCAACCCCATTCTATTTTGGATTATATGGAGTGGTCAAATCCCTCTTAATACCTGAATCTCTGCATATTTCTTTGAATTCATTTCATGTGAATTCTCCACCATTGTCTGATCGAAAAGTATTGATTTTACTTTCTATGTGATTCTCGATCAAGGATTTGAATTCTTTGAACTTGCTAAATACTTCAGCTTTGTTTTTAAAAAAGTATATCCATGTCTTCCTAGAAAAATCATCAATGAAAGAAAACATATTATACATACCCACTCAATGAAATAGATGAAATCGGACCACATACATCGAAGTGGATGATTTCCAAGATTCCTCTTTCCTTGTTCTCGCTACTTGGAAATGTCTTCTTTGTGTTCTTTCCTTTCGCACATCCTTTGTAGACACCTTCATGTTTTTCCTATATTTCTAGAATACCTTCAACAACTTTGCTTGCAAGTGGTAGTGCTCTATAGTGCACATGTGCAAGACTTCTGTGCCAACATTCATTTGGCTCTATTGAGTCATGGACCAAGGCTTGTTCTAGTTGGCCCTTTAGCTTGTATAATCCTCCCTCTTACTCTCCAATCACAACTGCATCATCTATAGTCTTTCCCTTTGGCCACATAAGGACTTGGCCATCTACAAATGCAACCCTCATGCCATTTGCATCTAATGCAAAGATGGAGAGGAGGTTCTTCTTTAGTCCCGATACAAACAAGACATCCTGCATCGTCATAGACTTACCTGAGTCTAGCTTATAGGAGGATTCACCACTACCTTTTATGGGATATTGGTAGTCATCCCCAAGTTTCACCTTATGGGGTGACCCATGTTCTAATAGTTTTTCAAAGGATTCTTTGAATCCTATCATATGCTTGGAAGCCCCACTATCTATGATCCAATCATTTCTTCCATGTGTGATAGTTCCCGTGAGAGAAGAAATCAAAACATATTCTTCATCACTAGAAGAGTCTTCTTATTTGACTCTCTATCTTGGAGGTTTATCATCCTCTACAGTGTGAGCATGATGTCTTCTTTTGTAGTTCTTCTTCTTTCGAGAGCCACCTTTGTTTCTAGGACATAATCTAGAGATGTGTCCTTTCTCATTGCATGTATAGCATCAACTACTAGATAGATCTATTCTAGGGTTAGTCTGATGTGAATGCTTACCTCTATGATGATGATGGTTCATTCTGGTTTTCTTGGTGTGTACTGTGAGATCTTGATCTTCGTTTCCCATATTTTCTTCTCGAGCTACTATTCGATATTCTTCTTGTGAGCATTCCTCCCACATCCTACTGAAGGTGATTAGCTTTCTTCTAGCACAAATCCCTTGAATGAAGGAGTCCTATGACCTAGGGAGACCATTCAAGATGGTCATCACAATTTCTACATTCTCTACTACTTCATCTACTGCTTCAAGTTTTTCTTTGATCTGGGAGACCCTTGTAAAGTATGAATGTATGGTATCTTCATTGTGGATCTTCACATTCTTCAATTGATTTCTCAAGGTCATCTTTCGGTTTATGTTCTTCCCTTCAAACATCTTGGTCAAGGAATCAAAAATTTCTTTAGGTGTCTTTAGGGAGGACACCTGTGGTATGAGGTGTTCCTTGATTGAATCAACAATAATCCTCTTGGCCTTGATCAATTTGTTCTTGTGTAAGGCCTTAGCCTCATCTCCCTCTGGAACTATAACCTCTTCACTGATGTAGGAGTCCAATTCATTTTATTCAAGAACTAGCGAGATCCTATACTTCCATGATCAGAAGTTATCAGCTCCCTCAAGATTTTCATAAAGATTGGTGTGATGAGACATCTTAACTAAGAAACTCAAATGGAAATACAAAATATTTATATCTTACTAATTTGAGAAGATGAAACTAGAT
The DNA here is from genome assembly GCA_001517045.1 of Pseudotsuga menziesii. Classification (NCBI taxonomy): domain Eukaryota; kingdom Viridiplantae; phylum Streptophyta; class Pinopsida; order Pinales; family Pinaceae; genus Pseudotsuga; species Pseudotsuga menziesii. The sequence goes on along the minus strand of LPNX011069446.1, from coordinate 80,335 downwards.
CTGGAGCTGATCTTCTGTAGTGTTGGTTTTCTAGTTCCAGCGAAAATTAGGGTTTGAATTTCCCGGAGTTCTACTCAACCAAAAACTTTGATCTTGGTCTCTAAACTTTGATTTTTATGAGGAGAGAAATCCTTTGCTAGGCTCACTCAAAAATTCCTCTTCTGTGAAAAGCCCTAAATTCCTGTAGTAATGACAAGTCAAAAACTGAAAATGCTCAGAACCAGATTTTGCTTCACAGAAAGATGCACCCGTCAATCGAGAGTCAACCTAGAATCTTTTTGCTGATGGATTGTGGAGAGAGACCCAAAATGTAAGAATCCATAGCTTATGCAGTTGCACAGTGTCTTCTTCTCAGGTTAGCTCTGATAATATGTTATATTTTTATCAATTATACAATATGATATTAGGATCTTATATGAGAGAATAAGACAACAACAATAAATGACAAGAGACAATAGACACAAATATTTATCCTTGGGGAAACCATAAAGGAGAAACCGTGCAACTTCCTCAGAGATATAATGAGCACCAATGGCAGTAGTAAAACCCAAAGACAAAAAGATGATCTTTAAGGGTTGTTCTCTCTCTCACTTGTGTGAGCTCCTCTTCTCTCACCTATGCGCTATAGCTGGGTGAGTCTGTGTCTCAAATAGAGAGGCTCACTCTATATTTATACTAGTTTTCGACTTGACAATTACTTACTAGTCGCGACTTCTTTAGGAGAGTCTAATAACCCTAGTGCCCCACAACTGTGGGGACTTTGCCCCCCGATCAACAAGGAGGGTTAACCTCTATGACTTTACATGACTTGATTACATTAATTATTCTCCCGATAGGTACATCGGGGACCAATGAAATACAATATATGAAATGTACGAGTAAATACATTCTGAAGTTACAAATACATCAACAATTCATTCTATTATTGATTATGCAGAGCTGCAACCTCCTATTGCAATACCATTGCATCATTTCATGTCTAATTTTTCTTGAATATCTTGTGAGTCTGTGTTTTGTCTCAAAGATTGCTTTGACAGAAGTAATATGGTATTAGAGCTCATGGAAAGACAAATCTCATTCTTTAGTAAAACGTGATTTTTGTTGGATTTGGCATGCAAATTGAGAAAAAACTCAAATTCTACCATTGCACCAGAAGCCGAAAGTTTACCACTTAATACCCCAAGTAAAGGAATTGTTGATCAAGATTGCTTGATCAATTATGCTGGGTGTGATGAAAACCTAAAATGTGCAGGCTGTATGACCTTACAGTGACCTTATTGTGGCGATTGCAGGTTTTTACAGGTTCTTGAATGCATTCACTACAGTAGCTCCATGGCTCATTCTCTGGATCCTCTCACTTCCTTCAAGTAACACAAATGAAAGGATAATATGGAGATTCAACTCCGTTCAAGAGGGCTCTATTGGGTCACAATGAACATAGAAGTAGAGCCTAATGTTGCTGCAGAGAAGATAAAATATTGGAATAAGCTATATGAGGCTTATGGTTTCTTGTGCTTGTCTATCTCCAAGGATCTTCTTTTCCATATCTCAGGATTGAAGACTACGAATGAGATTTGGGATCATATTGCTACCTTCTTTGATAAAAAAGATGATCTTTGGATCTATCAGCTTGAGAATGAGTTGATCTCCTTGAATCCAAGCAGCTTCGAATCCATGAATGAATTTTTCACAAAATTCAAACATTTAGTGCTCCAGCTAAAGCAGTGCAAGGTGGAGAAGAAAGATGAGTAGCTCATCCTATCTATCCTCTCCAAACTTGGTCCAGACTATTTGGTATTTGTTTCAACATTCCATATGGGGAAGGTAACAACCCCAAACTGGAAAACGCCTTCTCTTGACGCCTTCATCAAAACCCTTACAAACAAGCATGACAAGCTTGTTTAGATGGGGATCCTCATATCCTCAAAATATCAAGCTCTATTTTATTCAGGGTAAAAATATTTGAAGGGAAAAGGGAAGCAGAAGAATTCAAAGGCTAAATTTGATGCTCCAAGTCCTAAAGAAAAGAACCAGCAAGAAGAGCCTTCTAGCTCAAAGAAACACAAGAACAAGGGAAACCAAGGAAAGGAGAACTTGTCAAGTGTTCCTACTACGGGAATGGCTTCCACCTTGAACATGCCTGCATAAAGAAGAAAATTGATGAGTTGACCTCTCTTCTCGAGAGAAACAACATCAATATTCTGGAGAGCATTCAGAATAAAGATAACCAAGATCAGGATTTCCAGCAAGAAAGAGGTCATGCTCTCATGGAAAGCACCTTGAAGCCCAATCCTCTCCTCATAGACTATGGAGCTTCGAATCACATGATGGAAAGAAGAGATTATTTTTCCTCCCTAGACACCGACAAAAGAATCCCCATCCACATGGGAGATGATTCTACCATTATTTCACAGGGACAAGGTACAGTAAATCTTAAACATTTCACTTTTTTAAATGTTCTGTATGTACCCTCCTTAGCCTCCAACCTCATGAGTGTATATCAAATGAATCATACCGGAGTTCCCAAGAGAGTAACCTTCATCTCCAATGATCTAGAAATCAATGAGATTGCATTTGGTAAACCTGTTGCAAAAGGATTAGCAAATCATGATGCAAAATCCTATGAGTTTTCCCATTTTCTGGCAGATGCAAAGCTCACTACTCTTCTGAATCATGTAAATGAGGTTAGTAGGATTTGACATGAGAGTTTCGGTCACTCGAAATTCAAATAATTGCAGCAGATTCATAAAAATTGCATGGTTGAAGGCCTCCCAGACATCAAATCTACCAAAGGAATTTGCAAGTGTTGTATTGTCGATAAACACCCTGAGCACAAGTTTGATCGGGGGAAGGAAAACCGAGCAAAGAGTATTTTGGAACTGATTCATTATGATATCAGTGGACCTATGCAAACCAAATCCATGAATGGATCCCGGTATTTTCTCACCTTCATATATTATTTTTCTAGATACACTTGGGTTTTCTTCATCAAGAAAAAATATGAATTGTTCGAGAAATTCATTGAATTAAAAGCACTAGTTGAGAATGCCTCTGAGAGAAAGATAAAATATTTCTAATCTAATAATGGAGGGGAATATATCATTTTTTAGTTTCTGAAGTTATGTTCCAAAAGTGGGATCAAGATCCAACATTCCGTTCCCTACACCCCTCAGCAAAATGGTGTAGCAGAAAGGAAAAACTTCTCTCTAAAGGAGATGACCACATGCATGCTGGAAGCAAAAAATTTGGCTGCAAATTTGTGGGATGAGGCCATGAATGTTTCTGCACACATTCATAACATAGTACCTCACTCCTCCATGAAAGGTAAGAAACCTTTTGTAGCCTATTTTGGACACAATTCGGATGTGTCAAATTTCAGGGTGTTTGGGTCCACTACATGGGCCCAGATTCCGTCTGACAAAAGGAAATATTTGCAACCGCAAAGTGTTGAATGTTTGCTTATTGGATATCCATAAGAATCCAAGGGATTAAATCTTCTGAATATCAGAACAAAATAAATTTTCATCGAAAGAAGTGTTCAGTTTGATGAGCCTCTCCAAGAGGTAGAGCTAGTTGAAGAAAATTATGTTGATTTTCCCTCCTGTTCTGCTGACAATTTGGGTGATGTTGGAAGAGGTTTTGGGGTAAGTGAGTTGCACAACACCACGTAGGATGCACAAGCTCATGTGACACCACACAATCCAAATATACTGTGATGGGCGGAAAACAAACTGCTTTTGAATATTTTATGGATTTTTTTGTATCGGTTGACCACATTTTGTGGATATAGGTCATTAGTGGTTAAATAAATTAGGAGTTAGTTAGAAGTGGACCTTGAATGTAAAGGAGCAAGCCTATATATATATTAGAATTGCAATTGTAAAACGGAAGTGAGATGAGATGAGACTGAAGTGAGAGATTGAATCTTTTGTGACATGTATGTGACTCTGTGGATTAATCTTTCTCTTGTTGTTGAGAAAGACAACTGTTGTTTTGTATCTGTTGTGATGAAAGTAATATGATATGATGGATATTGAGCTGAATCATTGTTGTCTTTGTTTCCCTTCCATATGTTGCGATGTCTTTTCCTATATTTATTTACTGTGATGGTTTTGTTTTATGAATGAGGAATGTCATACTACTGCGATGAATAGTTGAATGATGCAATCTATTAGATCTGTGATTGTAATGATAGATCTGTGATGAATGTTGTGGTACCTGATAATTGGTGCTACTAGATCTGATAGTTATGCTAACAAATTTTTGATGCCCGATCCTCCTCCTTACTACTAGAAACTTGGTTTAGACAGCTCTCCCTTGAACATCTCAGGTGAGACTTCATCTATTTTACGGGTGTTGCTAGGAAGGATGAAACCTATGTGGGCCAATGCTCAAGGAGATTGCGCTGGTCGGGCATCGATAGAGTGAGAACCCCTGTCGATGAGGCTTTGTTGGTGGGTTTTGGCAAACAAATGGTTTCATTGCTGGAACCTCATTGTGACTAAAGAGGAGGATATGTTCTGGTATCCAATGAAACCGGAGATCCAAGATTGGTTTGACCTAAGACTGGAAGAGTTCACTGAAGCCGAGAACCAGAACCCAAAGTTGACGACAAACACATGGTTGGAAAGATACATTCACGACAGTCCTCACAAATGCTTTTTCTGTGAGTTTCCTATCATTCTCTATGAGTGGCTGGCACGATTCAACTACAAAAAGTGCAACTTCCAAGGAGGAGAGTCGATGTCCTGGACCCCCAAGCTAATTCAAGAACTCCAAGAAACTAAAAATAACATGTTGTGGGCTTTCAAAGTTTGGTGGATAGTATTATGGAAGGACACATTACTGAGTTTGTAGTTGATACCAACAAGTCCTATAGCAAAGCAGAACAAGAATTCTTCAACGGAACACGAGGTAGGTTCTTGCTGTCACTGCAATTGTCAATAAAGATGCGTGTTTGTGAAAAGGATAGACTAAATATGCACCTTGAGTAGTAAAACTCTGGTGTGTGGAGGTTGTGAACACCACGATAGAGGGGGAATGATGAATGGAAATATAAGGGGTAGATGGGTGGAAGTTTCGATGAGACTGTGAGAGAAGTCGAGGAAGAGAGTGGTTGTACAAGGGGAGGAGCAAGGTTCTGAGTAGAGAAGAGGCAGAGGAAAGGAGAAGGTCCTGCTGTGATCGAAACATGAAACTGCAAAGGACAACCACATAGGATGAAGTGGACCTACAATGATGAAGAGGATGAGCAGAACCAGGCTATGCCTAGGGTAGCAGCAAGGTCAAACCCCAGTAGCAATGTTTCCACACCTCCACGCACTACTCCACCATTAGGAAAATATACGCAATCTATGTCGACATGTACAACGTTCCAAGCAACATCTAGGAGTAAAGCAGCATCTGCAAGAAGGAGGTCTAAGATGGCAGGAGATGATATGAAGCTACGTATGTTCCATGGGAATGACACCGATGACCCAAAACAGTATGGTTCCTATGTGAGGAAGTCTAGACTACCAGATAGACTACCGAAGAGGATGTAAATAAAGGCCACTTAGTGACCACCCTTCAGGGTCATGCGATTGATTGGTACATGAGATTCATACAGGTCCCGCAGGGGATCATGAGGAAGAATTTGGATGAGATTTGGAAGGGACTGCTTGAGGAATTCAAGAAACCAAAATCAGAAGCACAGTACATTACAGAGCTAAAGGAAATCAAACAATTCCCTAATGAGATGGTTTGGGACTTTGAACAGAGGTTTAAGATGCCGATGGCACGAGTCAACTTCGATATGAGTGATGTCCAACATAAAGAATGGTTCATTGCGGCACTGGTCCCTCATATCCGACACCCATTAATGCAACAAAAGATTGCGACATAGATCGAGGCTCTAGAAATTGTGATGAAGCCGAAATAATAACCTATCGGAGAAACTACTGTCGACATGAACCAAATACAGATGCAGCTCGTGAACATGAAAATTCAACTACAGGATATCAAGAAGGTGAAAGATGAACATGATGACTTGTGGTGTACTCAGTGTCATGTGGATGGACACATGAAAGATACATTTCCTTCTTTTCAGAATTATCTACTCTCAGGAGCGCTAAACCAGTTGAGTTGTGGAAGTGTGCCATGATGTCGCATATATCAAGTATATGGGCATCGACATGAATATTGTACCTACATGCAGAAAATGGTTATGAATCCAACAAGTTTATATTGCACCTTTTGTCGCTCAATTGGGCATGAGGATAAGTGCTGTCAAGCTTATGATCTGCTTCAAGAGTAGACATATGATGCATATTTTGTGAAAGGTGAAGATCCCCTCATGGTGCGGTAGCTGCAGCCATAGGTGATACAACCACCACCTCAAGTCCAGTATTTGCCGCCACCACAACTGTAGTTTATTCCATCACAACCACAGATGCAAGTTTCACCACATCCGTAGTTTACGTCGTGACCGTAGTATACCCATACCCCAATGGCTCCACCACAACTGCGATATGTCCAAGCAACGCATTATGATCAGCAGCAACTAAATCCTCCCTAGGAACAAATGGTGTAACCCTAATATCAGCAGCAAGTAGCTCAACCATAATATCAGCAGTAAGGAGGATACCGTGGAGGATTCAGATTCAAGGGAAGAGGAGGTTTCGGCTGTCAAGGAGGACGAGGTCATGCATCAATCCATTGTTACAACTATGGGACATTTGGCCAGCATTAGAGGGATTGTCCCCATTTTCAATGTGTATACTGCACGGAGAATGATCATACTGTTTTAAAATTTTCCTCAATTAATTGTGAGATGGCAGACCGACAATGTTCCTTTATTATAGAATCAGAATCAGTTCCAGGCCTAGAATCAAATACAGAACCAGTAGAAAAAATAGAATCAAGGTCAACCCCAAATTTTGGTACAAAATCGAAATATCAATCAGCCTATGTATCCACTAGCGAACCAGAATGCACCTTTGAATCAGCCTCTGTCGCAGAACCAGAATCAAGGGTCGATGGTTGCGACCATTCTAGAAAACCTGCAGATAGAGGATGTTGATGTTGGGATTGTTACTCAAGGATGCACAATGACTAGAGAAGATGGACCGCGACCATAAGTACAACTGGCTGGAAAGAAGAAAGCACAGTTTGATATCGCAACCGAGAGAGAGAGAGACCTTTTTCAAACTTCTCGAGACGCTTGGAAGAAATCCTGGTAAGACACCTATATTTGGCATGTCTTCTGCTTTTGATTCTTCGCTAGAAGCTGGACAATCGCAGCAGTATGGTACCTTACAATAGTTATTCGAGAGTTGTTTATCCCTGGAAAAATATCTCGATGCTCTGGTTGAGATCAAGAAGTTGCTGCACCGTCTGGATAGAGAGTTGCAGGACTCTACGGTAAATTCTTTATAGAAGAAAAAGACGGGAAAGGAAATGCGGATGAACATCTATATTAGGGACTACGAAGTAGATTTAGTTATTCTGTATCTTGGGTCAGATGTGAATATCCTGATGAAACAGATGTGGCAGAAGACGGGGGAGCCAAAACTTGGTTGGTCCCTAGTGCAGCTGAGATTGGCTAATCATGCCAAAGTTCAACCAATCGGCCATGTGTCAAATTTGGTTGTAAGTGTTGAAGGTATGAGGACTCGTGCTGATTTTGATTTTGTTGGAGGGGGATCCTATCTTACACTGCTAGGGATTGTATGGGCCAATGATAGAATGGCCATGATAAATTTTAAGAAGCGGTTGATGAAATTTGAGAACCAGGATATCTGAGTCATCGCCCCTATGGATCCTAATGAAGGAAGGCGATATATTGAACCTGTCAAAGATGAAGTTGTTAGAGGATGGGATCATGTTTACAATATCTCTGAGGATTACATCCATCCTACTACCCATGGGGAATTGGGTTGGTGCAGTGCTAGCTCTGCTTCCTCTAATTCTGATGATGTGCTAGAAAAATGGCAAAATCAGATGCATGAAGTATCACTCAAAAAATGTGGGCTGATCATGCAATCACTGCGCCATGTTGCAACTGAGATAACTGAGTTGATGATATACGAAGGACTACCAGAACTATCTGGGTTCCTCATGGAGTTTGAAGCGAAGGTATATAGGCCTCAGCGCTCATTGGCATTAGGAGAAACATTGAAGGCCACTCCAACACGCTGCTGGGCAGTTCACAAGGAGACCATTCATGAATGGGCACAGTGTTGATAGTTGATGACCATGCACTTCAGAGATATGCAGGTATATCACACTAGGAGGTACGGTGGATAGAATATCCCTTGTAGTCATTTGAGGGAATGTCAGGTGATGCAAGCATTGCAACCCAAGGATGAGTGGGTCCATGCTTTTATTTACACATTGGATGAAATGCCAAGGTCTTGGTACATATCAGCAGAGCTGCGTAGAGAAATCACCACTTGGGATGAGCTGACTATTTGCTTTGTGCATACCTTTGGATTTGTAGACACTAATGTTGAAGTTAACAATGCACTACAGATCATTCGGGATGTAGTCTTGAAAGTTGTCCCAGTTGCATATCTTGTGGACCCACATGCGCACTGTCACATGCAATCGATGATGGAATGCTACAACCTCTATGGCGAGACGGAAGATGATGATGAATTGCACAATATTAATATTCCAAAGACTCAAGGAAATCAGTATGTTGCAGCACCAGATGTATCGATGGATCCCATGATTCAGTCGATGAATATTAAGAAAGTTAACATTGGGACAGAGGAGAATCCAAAATTTTCCAATACTGGGGACTACTGGGACGAGGAGAGCATGGAAAAAATCACAGATCTATTGCATGAGTTTCAAGATCTATTCCCAACAAAATTCTCAGAAATGAAGGGGATATTGGGTGACCTAGGGGAAATGAAAATCCCTTTAAAACTAGATGCAAAAACAGTGTGACAGAGGCCATACCATTTGAATCTATGATATAAATAATGGGTCAGGGATGAACTTGATTGGATGCTAAATGCAGGGATTATTGAGTCTGTTGAAGAATCAAAATGGATAAGTCCTATGGTGGTCCAAGAGAAGAATACTGGGGAAGTCTGAATATGTGTCAATCTAATGCAGTTGAATGATGCTTGCATGCATGATCCCTTTTCGACATCGTTCACAGATGAGGTTCTTGAGGGAGTAGGTGGTTAAGAAATGTATTCTTTCATAGATGGATTTTCTAGGTATCACCAGATTAGAATTGTAAAGGAATACCACCACAAAGCCATATTTGTCACCGAATGGGGTTGCTTTCAGTACATAGTAATTCCCTTTGGGATGAAGAATGTGTCTGCGGTATTCTCTTCGGTTGTCATCACTGCATTTAAAGATTTTATTTAGAAATTTATATAAGTAATATGGATGACTGGACAGTCTATAGATTGATCAAGGATCACTTGGAAAACCTGTGCTTGATGCTGGAGAGGTGTCAACAGCATCATATCACATTGAATTCAAAGAAGTGCATCTTCTGCACACCATTTGGGATACTGTTGGGTCATATCCTTTGTAAGCAAGGGCTTTTGGTTGATACAACAAAGATTGCACTCATTCTGAGCTTGCCTCTACCTACAAATACGAAGATGCTTCATGCCACACTAGGACATACGGGGTACTATCGCAATTTTATCCATGGTTATGTTGCGATTATCACCCCCATGGAGAAATTGTTAAAGAAGGATGCCACATTCATATGGATCCAGGAATGTCAAAGTACCTTTGACACACTAAAGGCCAAGATGGCTTCAACACCCATACTTGTGTTCCCCGATTGGACCAAGGAGTTTCATGTCCATTTTGATGCTTCGTCTGTTACACTGGGAGTGGTACTCACGCAACCAGGAGAAGGAGATCTGGATCACCCAATTTCCTTTGCTAGTAAGAAGTTATCTTTTACTGAGAAGAATTATATGACCATAGAAAGAGAGGGGTTCACGATGGTATATGTGTGGTATATGTGCTACAGAAGTTCAGGCACTATCTCTTGGGTTTTCACTTCAAAATGTTCACTGACCATTTGGCTTTGAAATATCTGGTTAATAATCCTGTGTTGGGGGGGGAATATCTGTCGTTGGCTACTTCTCTTTCAGGAATTGTATTTTGTAATAATCGTGAAGACAGGACACCTAAATGTTGGTCCTGATCACCTATCATGCATTGAAACCGATGAAGATCCCACCAATATTGATGATGGATTGTCGGATGCACAATTGTTTTGAGTTGATATCGTAGATGACCATTATGCACAAATAATTCAGTTTTTGGCAACCGGAGTTGCCCCATAGGAGATAACTACTAGTCAAAAGAAACAATTGGTAATGAAGGCTTCGTATTTCCAGCTGATCGCTGGGAACTTATACAAGCTTGGACCTAATGAGATCCTATGACGGTGTGTTCTACCTCATGAACAAGGGAAAATTTTGGAAGAACCACATGCAGGAGTTGTGGGTAGAAATTATGGAGGACGAGCTACCATGCATAAGGTCCTACGCGTCATGCTATGGTGGCCTACTTTGCATAATGATGCTACAGACTATGTGAGGTGCTACGATGTCTGTCAATGTGTTGAGAAACCATCGCGGCAAGATGAGATGCCGCTTGTACCACTGGTAAATTTACAACCTTTTGATAATTGGGCTGTGGACTTTGTGGGTCTAATCAACCCACTAAGGAAGAGAACCGGTGCACAATACATCATCACATTAACTGACTATCTGACAAGGTGGGAAAAGGCCGCACTAGTTGTGGATTGCATCACTGTGACAGTAGCAAATTTCATCATTGAAAACATCATGATGCGGTTTGGATGCCCTAAGATATTAGTGAATGACCAGGGTAGTCACTTTATCAACCACATAGTAAAATCCCTGACAGAGGAGTTGTAGGTGCATCATAAGAAAAACACCCCATATCATCCACAGGCAAATGGAACTCTAGAATCCTTCAACAAAATCCTGGAAACTGCACTGACAAAGGTATGTAACACTAATCGGGATGACTGGGATTTAAAGATCCCTACAGTGCTGTGGGAATATCGCACCACTTGCAAAATACTGAGGAAGACACTGTTCAAACTGGTATATGGGAAAGAGGCGGTCATGCCTATGGAGTACATTGTTCCTGGTTTGCACATCACCACAGCAACTAGCATGGGCAATGAAGAGGCACTTGAGGAGCGAGCAATGCAGCTACTTCAACTAGAAGAGGACCACTTCATCACAGGATTCCAGAAGCATGTTGAGAAGGATAGACAGAAGGTGTGGCATGATCACCACATTAAAAACAAAAAAAATTCCCAAGGACATTTGGTGTTGTTATACAACAGCAAGTTCATGAAGCATCCATGTAAGTTACAAATGCACTAGTTAGGCCCATATCTTATTGATTCAATTACTTCTAGGGGTGCAGTTCAATTGCAGCAGTTAGATGGAGCAGTGTTGTTGAAGCTTGTGACTAGTAGCCGTTTGAAGCCCTATAGGACAAGGGAAATAGGGCGCACTGCCTGAAGCACTACGCAATGAAAAAAAATAGATAGGATAGATAGAAGACTGAAGGGCATTCCAAGAGGAAGTGGTGGTGCAAGTGTAGGAGTCGGTAGCGCAGTTAGATAGAGAGACTGCGACAACCACAAGGCTGCGATTTGGTCAAATCTAAATGTAGACAGTTAAGAGCAGTTCATCGATGGCGCTCATTGAAGCAACGCACATTTATGGATGATCAGACTGTTAGCATGACATGATCGCCAATGGATTCGGGTTGTTAATGGAGGATTTGTTCATGAGGACTACCGTGGATTTTGCAATGATGAAGCTGGATTCATAATTTGTTATAAAATGATGCAGGATGTGGAAGGAAATAATCATTTTGTTCAACCGAGTGAGTGAAGTAGAGCTTAGCTGAGTAAGTGGAATACTGTTGAGTGGCAACTAGGGTGTGTAATCGGGGTGTGTTAGATTGTTGTGTGAGGCTGTTGTGGTGCGACATGCTGAGCAACCCCGACACTGTGGGGATTTCCAGTGAGTAGGATTCACCCATCCGTCCAGCTTCCATTGTAGAAGAGATCATGAGTATGCCCGTTAGATCATCTTTGATCCCCCGGGACAAGCGAAAGGCATAGAAGCTAGCATCAACACCACCGTAGAAGAGACATATGCGCACTTCCATTAGGGTGCAAGGGGAGGGCACTACACAGACAGGGCCATCTAGTTTAGGGGCTATGGATTTTGCAGCACCTAGCTGAGTGTCCATCAATGATATCCCCAGATATGTTGCTCCCACGTGACCTAGTGCAAAGCCCCGGAAGTTAACTAAAAATCAGAAATATCAGCCAAAAGTGTCATTGCTGCCCAAAGGAATGCAGTGCACTGTGGATATTATTCCTGCCCTGGTCAGAATGAAGTATGAGGACCATGACTTGTTGTTGTTGAAGAACATAGCAAATGATCCCTATGAGTCCTTGCCGTTGGTTCCAGGCGCACCCATTGAGCGTATTTCGCACTCATGGGCACATGGATTGAACAAACATGAGTTGTTGGGGCTTATCAACATGCCCCACTTTGAGAGGATAAATGAAACAAATGCATGTGTCAAATAGTTTTTGGCATGTTTTCATGGCGAAACATTTTGCTGGGATACCCCAATCACTGTTACGATGAATATGATTTCTGAGATCACAGGGCTGCCAAAGGCTAGGGCAGACCCTGCTCAATACCTCAGAGGAAGATACAATGACAAGAAGTTGGCTCAGCAACTAAAGGAGTGACATGGATTGTAGCGGGATGGATACACATACTACATCGAAAGCATCAGCGAGCAGGTGGTATGTATTGGAGCACACATTCTAGTGAGTAAAATCATCAAGGGGAATCACCCAGTTCAGTGCAATTCAGGAGTGGTTTCTTGTGCATAGAACTGTGCTAAGGGAGTACAAATGAATTGGTCCCTCTTCTTGTTGAACCAACTTATGGAGGATGCGGTCGTAGCCCAGGCCAGGGAGAGGTCTTTTTCCCATAGTTGGCTACTGATCTTAATTGCTTTGGTGGCTTGGATGGAGCCAGAGGACTATCAACCTATGTCGATCAAAGCAGTCAAAGTGTGCAAAGGCGCATGATACCAAAAGTTATGGTGGTTAGAGTAGCCCAGCTGGAAGGCTGATTGCACGATCCACTTCTAGATCTATTGGGAAGCACTACATGCTGCAGCTATTAACGTTCTACATTTGTCAGATGTAGCAGCAGTCAAATATCAGAAGATCATGCGATTCTCTATCGGGCCCCATTCAATTCATATCCAAGCACAATGAGACCTTGATGGGAAATGGCTTCTAATGCCTTACAAATTAATTGATGATGAAGTGGAAGCCGTAGTTTAGGACTGGCCTGCTACCTGGTGCAAACCAGTTAGTGCTGAAGAAGTGTCGATGGAACCATCGACAGATGCCCCTGAAGAGCCTGTGCGAGAAGGAAAAAATACCCATGACTCAAATGGAGAGTCATTGACCAAAATTGACCCAAAAGCCCAGTGCATCATAGATGAGTGCAGAACCACGACGCATGGATATTGATGTGGGAAGAAGCACAAGAACAACATTGGAATCCCAATTGAACTGACTCATCAAAGCTATCACGGATTCATCTTACTCAGTGGTGAAATAAATGCACCAGTCCAACTAGGAGGGCTTTGCCATGGTAAGAGCTAAACTATATTATATTTACGATGCAATTATCATTAGAGGAAATTTGGGGTCTAAAATGGGCCTTATAAGAAAACGTGCCAAAATAAGTTTTTGTGAGTTGGAATTCAAGAACCAATAGAATTTCAATAAAATAAGTCAACCATAATGGTTGAATTGGCATATTTGTCATTAAAAAAAACTACTTTTTTTGTTCGTATTTTCGACATATCTCATTGTCTTTTTACTCAAATTTCGATCGGGAGAGCTCGTTGGATGCAGAATCAAATTCCGCATCCAACAAGCTCTCCCAATCGAAATTTGAGTAAAAACACAGGGAGATATGTCGAAAATACGAACACAAAAAGTAGTTTTTTTCTTTCTTCCTCCAAAATTAATTAATATTATTTTATTATTTTAACCATTATTTTATTATTTTAACTATTATTTTATTATTTTCCTTAGGAGGCCCATTTTAGACCCCAAAATTCCTCTAATGGAAGGCGGCACCGGAGAAGGTCACTGGATAGGAACTCCCATCGATTAGCACTGAGCGATAGGTCAAGATTGTTCAGGTTCCCCTAACTACATTCGATGCAGGAAGTGTGGAGATGAACTCCACCTTGCAGCAGCTGCAGGGTGTTGCGGTGGATATCAACAAGCTATCGACCAAGACCCTAGTTCACATTCAGCAAGTGGCCAACCAAGAATTGGCCGATAGGCAAAAGGAGCTTAATGAATGGTTTTTACAATCACACAAGGAAGCAACGCAACTGAAGATAGAGGTTGAGGAGTTACTCCAGGTAAAGGACCAGTTAGCAGTAGTAAAGGTGCAAGAGGTTGTAGAATTAAAGACGATGCAATACGAGCTATAAAAGAAAATGATTGAAGAGATCATTGATCTGAAGAAGCAGATCAACCGCCTGATTGTCGAGAATTCGCAACTGATTATGGGTAGGCCCAAGGTAGAAGCAACATTTGATGAGGCATGTCAACATGTTTATGAAAACATGATATAACTTGATGTCAACACCAAAGCCAAGTGACTGGGAGAGTTCATCGTCCTGCTCCAGCTGACCAAAAATCTTCTCAATTCTATGGTCTACTCAAAGACACCACCAGAGTAGATTGTGGAGTGTAAGGATTCCATTGAAGCAGTCGCAGATCAGTTTGAAGTAATGGAGCAGGACGCGAAGAATATCTCAGATGTAATGACACAATTTTGGGGCAAAGTCATCTAGGATGAATAGTTAGAACAACTGACTACGCAAGCACAGGAATCCAAAATTCAATTAATGACATTGAAGATGATATTAAGGACAATTCCCCTTATGATTTAGCTTACACCGTCCACTTATCTGTGAGAACTGTAGCAAAGATCCGCCAAGGCACACAAACGACAACACAAGCGCAGCTTCTAGCTAGAGGGATTCCAAAATATTGGAGTGTAATTGGCTATTAAAGCACTCATCATGCTACAAGCTGTGCAAGACAGCAAGAAGATGGTGGATACGAAGTTGGTGGAGCACCCTGTGAAGCAGGACTTGCTCGGTTGTCAGGATGAAGCTAAAAAAGTTCAAGCATAGGTCAAGGTGATAGCACAGCAGTACAAGTATTTCAAGGTAAAGACAATGAAGTACACCATGTCTACTTGACGTGGCTTGAGGACGAGCCACAAGACTGTGTTAGGGGCATGTTGGCATGGGTTTTGGGGTAAGTGAGTTGCGCAGCACTACGGAGGCTATGCAAGCTCACGCGACACCACGCAAGCGAAAGATAGCGCAATGGGTGGAAAACAAACCTCTTTTGAATATTTTATGCATCTTTTTTGTATCGGTTGATCACATTTTGTGGATATAGGTCATTAGTGGTTAAATCAATTAGGATTTATTTAGAAGTGGACCTTGAATGTAAAGGTGCAATCCTATATATAGATTAGAATTACAATTGTAAAATGGAAGTGAGATGAGATGAGACTGAAGTGAGAGATTGAATCTTTTTTACCCATATGCGACTCTATGGATTGATTTTTCTCTCACTGTGGAGAAAGACAACTGTTGTTTTGGATCTGTTGTGATGAAAGTAATATGATACGATCGATATTGAGTTGAATCACTATTGTCCTTGTTTCCCTTCCATATGTTGCAATGTATTTTCCTGTCTTTATTTACGACAATGGTTCTGTTTTATGAATGAGGAATGTCATACTATTGCGATGAATAGTTGAATGATGCAATTTGTTGGATCTGTGATTGTAATGATAGAACTGTGATGAATGTTGTGGTACCTGATAATTGATGCTGCTAGATTTGATAGTTATGCTAACAAATCATTGATGCCCGATCCTCCTCCTTACTACCGGAAACTTGGTTTTGACAGCTCTCCCTCGAACATCTTGGGTGAGACTTCATCCTCTCTATGGCTATTGTTAGGCAGGGTGAAATTTGTATGGGTTGGTGCTCAAGGAGATTGCGCTGGTTGGGCATTGAGAGAGTTAGAACCCCTGTTGATGAGGCTTTGTTGGTGGGTTTTGGTCAACGGGTGATAAAAGTGGGAGTCATGACTCTGATTTTGCAGAACTGATATCTGATATCAGTGAGAAAGAAATATGATATTTTGCATTGCAAATAAATCTTCCAACTTGGGCCAAGAAGATGATTTCTTCAACTGAGGAAAACATTGGAAATCCTACAGATCCAAGAAGAACCCGGTCTAAATTTCAAAGAGCGGGTATTGTGCTCTCTTTCCATGATGATTTACTATACAAGACTTGTTATTTAATGATTGGTTTAGATCTTAATTCTTACTACCATGCTCATAAATATATTATATGGAAATCTTCCATGGACGAAGAGTTTAATTCTCTTCAGAAAAATTCTACTTGGGAGCCGGTTTCTCTTCCACCTAGGAGGAAATTAGTTCAATGCAAGTCAGTGTTTCGGAAAAAGGTTGCTGCTGATGGCACAACCTGCAAGTATAAGGCAATTTTGGTTGAAAAATGGTTCTTCCTAGTACAAGGAGTGGACTATCATGAGACTTGTGCATGGCAAAGTTGGACTCCATCTGCCTAGTTTTATCCATTTTGGCATCCAAGCACTGGGAGGTACATTATATGGATGTCAAGAGTATCTTTCTACATGGATATATTCATGAGTAGATATACATCAATAATCTCGAGGGATACATTTGATATCCTACTTTAGTTTTCAAATCGTAAAGGTCATTATACAAGTTGAAACATGCCCCAAGATCATGGTATGCCAAGATGGATGCCTTTCTGCTTTCACAAAACTTCCAAAGGTGTAAGTCTGATCCGAATGTGTATCTACAGCACTATGATGGTAATTTACTTATCATTTTTTTATATGTTGATGATATCTTGATTACTAGTAGCATACTTTCTTCCATTTCATTCATTAAAACTTCCCTTCATGATGCATTTGAGATGAGCGATTTGGGCCTGCTGAAACAATTTTTGGGGCTCGAAATTGCACAAAATTTTGATGGGATAATGGTAAATCAGTATAAATACATTTCAGAACTATTAGTGAAGTTTAACATGGCTGAATTTAAGGATGCACAATTCCCTTTCCTCTCAGGAATCAACCTTGAAGAAGGAAAAAACACTCCACCCATGGATTGCACTATCTACCGCCAGTTGATTGGTAGCTTGATTTACTTGAGACATTTTCAGCCTGATATTTGTTATTCCATGAATGTTGTATCAAGATACATGTAGCATCCTCATGAGCTCAATTGGAAGGAAGCCAATAGGATCCTCCAGTATATTCAGGGCACTAGGACCTACAACATTCACTATGCTGCAGACTCTGAGCTAGAGTTGGTTGGTTATACAGATTTAGGCTGGGCAGGAGATTATATAGATCAAAAGTCTACTTCTAGGTATGTATTTATGTTTGGTGGTGGCCCCATTTTCTGGTCCAGCAAAAATCAAGCCTCCATTGCATTGTCTTCAATAGAGGTCAAGTACAGGGGAGGAGTGAATACTTGCATCCAAGCTGTTTGGTTGCAAGGAATTCTTTTAGAGTTTGAGATTGGTAGTAGTTTTCCCACAGTCATATTTTGTGAAAATCAAATTACTATTAATATCTCCACAGATCCAGTTACCAGCAAGAGGACCAAACATATAGAGATTCACATGCACTACACCAGGGAGTTGGTGCATGACATGACCATAGTTCTGCAATACTTCCTTACAGATGAGAAGATTACAGATATCTTCACCAAGAGATTTACAGAGAAAAAGTTCACTTATCTCTATTCACTATTGGGGGTGATTCATCAGGTTGATCAGATACTTCTTCAGTGTTCAACTTGAGGGGGGTTTTGTTCCCACCGGGTTTTCCCTCTTTCCTCACTTAGATTTATTATGAGAATTGTTATAGTTACATTTTTTGTATAGGGTGACCTATGGCATTTGTTGCCGGGGCCCTAGCATTTCATGCATTTTATTTTACTCCTCCTGAGTATAGCTTAAGGGGGGGTGTTGGAGTCATTTACCCAACTTACACACTTATTTGGTCAATTTCAGCCTATTTACACACTATCCTAAGTTTAATTGACTTAATCGGCATCAAATGAGCACACTATGACATTAGCATGAGCACACCCATGCCTTCCTTCAATTGAGGAGGCCAATTAATCCTTCTCCTTCAATCGGGGATGCTAACTAGACTTTCTCCTTCAAACAAGGAGAAATTATGGGGTGATCTGAGTGTTATAAGTGCATCTAATTGCTAACTGATTGTTGTTTCACCTAACAATCAGTTAAGCTGAGTTGTAAAGGTGCCTCCATCATGCAATTTTGTATTTTGGGATGATTGGGATGAACTAGAGTTAGCTGATGTGCTTCCAACTACCTTTGTTGACCAGTATCACTTCAGTTAACTTCATCGAAGCTACTTGGAGTTAGTGATGCGCTACCACCTACCATTTGTCATGTAGTGACATGTGTCTGAGTTACATTCAGTTAGACTCAGTAATCTATTGCACTCTGGTTCAGTTAGGACTCAGTGTGAGTCAATCATGGCTAGATTAGTGGTTAACTAAGTGTGTCTAGTGTTGCTGACATTTAGTTATGCTACACCATGCATGCAATTCGAATGACCTCCTTGTGAATTCGAATTGGATTGGCATTCATGCATTCTGCATGACATTGTATTGTATTATTCATTCTATTATTGATTATACAGAGATATAAACTCCTATTACAGTACCGTTGCATCATTTCATGTCTAATTTTCCTTGAATATCTTATGAGTCTGTGTTTTGTCTCAAAGATTGTTGTGACAGAATTAATATAGTGATCCTTGTTTTATTTCTAATGTAGACAAATGTTGATTGAAATGAAAAAATGGGATGACAATCATTAGAACATGCATTGAAAATTGGATTAAAATTCAATAGGAAGGACATTGATAGAGAGAGATATATGGTGGTGGAGAGAGGGGGGGAGAGGTGGGTGATAGAGAAAGATGGAGGATATCATAGATAGACTGTGAGGGAGAAATTATGAGGGTAGGAGATGGAATGGGGAAGATATGGGAAATGGAGTGAGGGAGGGAGAGTGATGGAGATAAAGAGAGGGGGAGTATGGAGGGATGAGGGAGAAAGGTGGGGAAAGAGAGAAGGGTAGGGGAGTGATGGATGGTGGGATAGTGAGATATTAACAAGAAGGTGGAGAGAGAGAGGGTGGGTAGACATGGATGGATAGGGAGGGATAAGGAATAGTGTGATGGGAAGGGAGGGAGAGGGAAAGAGGGAGAGACTAAGGGACATATATTTAGAGAGAATGGTAGGGTGGGGGAGTGAGGGAGAGATGGAGGCATAGTGAAAGAGATAGGGGAGGGATAGAATTTGTGTATGTATCTCTTTCTATGTTTGTGAGAGAGAGAGGGTGAAAGGGACATGGGAGAGAGAGAGAGGTGGGGGTGAATGAAAAATAAAGAGGGATTTTGAGAGAGAGAGAGAGGGAGCAATCAAGAGGGAGATGGAATGTGTGAGAGATAGAGAAAGAGGGTTGTATGTGTGAGAGAGGGACAAATGTGGGGGGGAGAGAGAGAATTTATGAGAGAGATATGGTACTAGGGGAGAGAGAGGGAGGGACATATGGAGAAATATTGATTAAACAATATGGATATAGGGATGAGAGATATGGATGGAGAGAGATATAGGGAGAGAGAACCAGGGAGGGATAGAGAGAGGGAGGAATAGGGAAGGAGGGATATGGAGAGAGTGTTTGGGAGGGATAAAGAGAGAGAGTGAATTATGGAGATTTAGGGAGGGAGATAGAGTGGAAGGGAAGGGGGAGATTTAGGGAGTGAGGGATAGAAAGAGAGAGTTAAGGAAAANGGGGGGGGGGGGGGAGGGATATGTGGATGGGAAAGAGAAGACATGTAAAAAGCTTGAGATGGAATTAGTTTGTCTTAGAAAGACATGTGAAAAGTATGACGGATATTTGAATTTCAAGAATAAATCAATCATATTGTATGAGATCTTGGATTGTCAAATATATCCATTTGATAAATCTGTACTTAGCTACAACAAGTAAAAGAAAAACTCCAAAGATGTTTCGTGGACTTCGAAGACTCTTGAACCAAGCCCTTCATTCTCAAAAGGTGAAAATAAAGCTAGTCCCCATGTGCCTACACACGAAAACAAAGACAATAGAAGATTAGGAAGACATAAAGAAGTTGGTTCTACTCCTCAGAGAAAATTCAAAAGAGAGATATCCTCAAAATGGAACCAAGAATCCAAGTATGAAAATGGTTTTAATTGTTATTTCTTTTTTTTCAATGATTTTGGTCACAAAGCCTTGGATTGTAGACCCTATGAAAGAAGAAGTGTTGGAAATCCCAACAACACAGATAGTTTCTAGACATGAAACCATGTTGGTCACATTCATGTGTATTGCCATACAATGAGATGTTATTGTTGTAGTGCTTTTGGTCACAAATACCAAGACTATGTGAATTAAGGAAGACAACCTATGGGGAATGCCTCATACCACTCAACAAGGAAAACCTATGAACCATGGATGAAGAACGATGCTAAAAGGCTGCAAGCTCAAAAGATAAGTACCAAATAACAAACATTGATCAAGAAGGTTGAACTAGGACAACCCCAAATATGTATGAAGAAGACTGCATAGTTGCACATGGGATAAATTGAGCATTGTAGAGGAGGTGACTGCCATATGGAATGGAAAGTTTGAGTTTTTTTAAAGAACTTGGAGTACCTTGAGATCATGGAGTTTAGGAGGATGAAATCAAATGTTGGAAAGAGAAGCTAAGGGTTCTTTTCAAAAGTAAGGAATGAGGATATTTAGTCAAAGATGAATGAAGATAAGTATGGTGAACTTGATGTAGAAAGGATATGATATATCTCTAATCCAATATTATATATGAATAAATGCACATCTGATTCTAAAACTCTTATGCCATCTTTCTGTAGATTTACGAAAACAAAGAAATCCATCAATGAAGACAATGTGAAAGAAGTGCAAAGTCTCATGAAGTACCCATAGGTGCATTGAAGTCATCCTAGATAAAGCATCCAAAGTTTCTAGAAGTGGTTGACAGCTGATGTCAACTTGGAATTTGGAGAATTTCAGCTATGACGATTGTTTTCTTGTTAGTGATATAACATTGACTCAGATAGCAGCAAAACCATAGGTGAAGTTGTATGGAAACAATATTCTATCCAGTCCTTGATAATGAAAAATAGACATGTATTTAAAATTCAGCAGCTCATATCAGTCTTCGAAAAGAAAAAGCACCATCTTAGGTGAAGCAGTATGGTATGAAGAACAACAACAAAAAGTAGATGATTCATAAGACCAATCTCTAAAACAATTGAACACATTTTTTTGCAGTTGCAGTACAAAATACAAACCTCAGATAAAGAATTTGAACATCAAGTAGTATTTTTATTTAATTCAAGAATACAACCAAGACAAGATTAAATGAAAATCTAGTTAATATACAACACTTAATTCAACCATAAGAGTGAATATGATTGTCTTAAAGACAAAGCATTGATTACATAAAGATCTGATATTTTAAGTCATTGACCAATTCATGGTGTCAAACTCAACATCCAAACATTTGAAGCATTTCTATAGCACAATATTTGAAGTGATGTTTTGTTAGAAGCAAGAAGATCTGCCTTCAGAACAAGTAGTAGCACTTAGTAAGGTATTATTATTAAGACAATATAAAATTCACTGTGTGAAAGTCTCTTGCCATCCTGTTCAAATTCCTATCATGCAATGATTGAACAAATTCAAAGAATTCAAAGAGGTTAACAATGATCTAATATACGATTGAAGGTAGTAAATCAAAGGTTGGAAGCCATAGTTGTTTGATCACTTAAGTATTCTTACAGTTGTCAAATTGTGAATTCAGAAGTCCCCTTCAGACAATCTCTACAATCACCTATTTGACACATGGATATGATCAGTTGGGCATAAGTTAAAAATAAACTTTCTACATTTGGCGGATAAAATTGGTTTAACTGGTCCAAGTGTCGTGTTACAACCATAGAGAACATTGACAGTTATGCATGTTGATAGGGGGAGCATTTAGGAGTGGCCTTATGAGGAGATATGCAGAATTTTCATCACCCTTTTCCATTGATTCCAAAGGGGGAGAGATGAATATGAAACGGGGTGCATGATCTTAGAGGGAGAATGAGTTGTTTTCATCAATGACAAATGGGGATATTGTTGATTGAGTTGTCATTGATTCCAACAAGGGTCTTCTACTAGCCTCTCAGCAATCACAGATGCCACTATGGACTCTTACAGTGGGCAATATTCATGCACAAGTATGGACTAGATCATGGACACTTGAGCATGCTCTTGGTATCTTTTGTGGGATATCTTGCACAAGTTGGGGCCTTCTCCCCAACACAGTGGTTATATTGATGGGTGCACATGTATGGGTGATGCTAGTACTCCCAAATATGGTACCTTAGCCCTCAAATCCCATCCACAAATGGTTTTTCCTTTGGAGCACTTGGTGGAGCCCTACACTTGGTTGAGATATCCTTAAAATCTTACAGATGATGGAGCTTGGAATATACACTCATATTATGGTGCTTGGAATATACACCCTTGATGATGATGATGTGGTTTATTTCTTGAATCCCATGCTTATTTATGCATTATAGGGATAACACTTGAACTTTGCCTTGATTCCCTTGGTGGAGTTTTGAATCCCTCTTGATATAGTTATGATAATGAAGTGGATAACATATTGAAAAATACAATTGGTGGTATTTTGGATCTTGGAAACCATTATTTAGTGTGATAAATTCAAACCATGGTATAATATAGGAGCTTTAGTGAAACTCACAAATCAAATTTGGTGCAAAACTGGCAAAAAACCATCAAATGAAAGACAAATTACACACACAATGTGAACTGGAATTAGATAATTTTGGAGTGTAAAACCATGAAATTTGTTATTATTAGGTATATAATACAACATAGGATTTTTTTTAGGCTTTGGAATCCAATTGTTGGTATAAAAGTCAAAATTGCCAAAATGGCATCAAACCCCTCTAGGTGGGCCACTCATGTCCCAAATCACCCCAAACAACCACGAATTGCTGAGTGGACATGGATGATGTGTTTTGGTTCAATTATTAAACCTTATATAGCATGATTTTGGAAATATGGGTGGTTTAGAGTCTCAATGCAGCATTTAATGCACCAAATCAAGCCAAAATTGGCCAAAATCCCACTCTAGCGCTCCAAGTCAACTTGCCAGTCCACATTCAATGAATGGGAGTGCAACAGAAATGATCGGGGCACACATATGGCAGGCCATCTGATCTATAATTCTCATGTGGGTGTGAAATCCCCAATATGACTTGGCATTTGTCCAACTAAGCACCCCTAGTCCACCACATAGTGTATTAAAGCTTACAAAAACAATAAAATTGACTAAGTAGTGTAATTAGGTGCTAACTACTATTCTAACACCCTCCCTTAATCCAAAATCTTAGTACAACTCACAAAATTATGGAGTCCTTGGCAACAATGGCTCAAGTCACCTCAAATACATAATTCAGAAATTACAATTTTATTTGTCCATATGAACCGAGGAAAAGAAGGAAAACCACATGGGACAAAACCTTCCCTCAAGAATGGATATGGGGCTGTACCTACAATAATTAACAGCAAATTAACATCCTTCACTCACCCCAAGCAAATATCTCAGGTAGGTGAAGGCCTTCTTTGTGAAATCCTTGGTAAAAATATCAGCAGTTTGCTCGGTGGATGGGCAATACTATAGTGAGATCACTCTGTCATGCACTAAGCCCCGAATGTAATGCATGTGTATCTCAATATTTTTTGTCCACTGTATATGTACTATATCAGTAGATATTATGATGGCACTTTTATTTTACACCCAAGTGTTGGTTGGAGAATCAATTGTGACACCAAATTCCCGAAGAATTCCCTACAACCAAACATACTATGTAGCAGCAATGAATGTTGCCCTATAGTCAACCTCTGCTGATGAAAGTGAAATGGTGTGTTTTTTCTTACTTGAGCATAAAATGGGACCTTCATCTAACATAAATACAAAACCTTAAGTTTACTTCCTGTCAGTGGGATCTCTAGCCCAATCTGAATAAGAAAATCCAGCTATTTGAAGTGAGGAACTAGCTGTGTAGTAGACCCCAAATTTCTTGGTTCCCTGGACATCCTGAAGAATTATTTTTGCTTCTCTCCAATGGTGCTCATGTGGATGGTGCATATTTCTTGCTACAAAACTTACAGCATAAGAAAAATTAGTTCTTGTGTGAGTGAAATAGAGAAAGCTTCCCACTAGTTGCCTATAGAGTGTAATATCTACCAATGGAAAATTGCCAAATTCATGCATTTTAATACTAGAAATAAATGGATACTTGGATGCATTACACTCATATATGTTAAACTTCTTTATCATTTCTGAAACATACTTTTGTTGACTCATCTTGATACGCCTTTCATTTTGCTCAATTTCCAAGCCCAAAAATTGCCTTAGCAATCCTAGGTCAGTCATGGCAAATTCACTATACAAAGATGACTTGATTTGGACAATTAAATTGGTTCAGCTACCTGTAATGAGGATATCATAAACATAAATAAAAATGACCTGAAAAATACCATCAAGTTTCTACAAATACATATTAGGGTCTGATTTGCATCTAGTGAAACCAATTGAGAGAAAAAAGGAATCCATTTTTGCATACCAAGCCCTGGGGGCTTGCTTGAGTCCATACAAATATTTCTTCAACCTACATACCAATGAAGGATCCTATTGTAAAAATTCATGCTGCTGCATATATATTTATTCCTGTAGCTCACCATGTAAGAAATCACTCTTAACATCCATGTGGTGAACTTCCCAACCTTTACTAGCTATCAACGCTAGAACTAGTCTAATTGAGTCCATCTTTGCAACCAGTGCAAAAGTATCTGTGTAATCAACACCATGGACCTGAGAATATCCCTTAGCAACTAATTTTTCTTTATGTTTCATAACAGAACCATCAGCAGCAAGTTTTGTCCGTAAAACCCATTTTCATTGAACAAGCTTCCTCTTGGGAGGAAGGGGAACCAATTCCCATGTATTGTTCTCTTGGAGGGACTGAAATTCATCTTCCATTGCTGATTTCGATCTAGGGTCATTACAGTCTTTCTGATATGTCTGAGTATCAAACCCAGCCATCATATAATAGTTCTTAGTAAGAGCACTATCACTTGCAATGAAGCTCTACTAGTTTGTGATCTAGTCTTCCTAGGCTCATGGGGATTTCTTGCTAATTCCCTAGCTGCTTGTACATTTTTTTCATCCCACTTGGGCCTAGATGGTGAGTCATCTACAGAAATGTCATGTTCAGCAACATTTGTATCAGAAATATCAGAAAAAATAGAGCATGTATCATCACTTACATCTCCGAATGGTTGAGGAGAGGAGCATTCCCCCGATGCAAGCTCGAAATCAGGAATTGACTCTTCTTCAAATTTCACACTTCTCTCAAAAAATGTCTTGCAAGTGGAGGTGTTAAAGAGATTGTAACCTTTGGTTTCTTCACCATGCCCAACCATTATTCACTCCTTGATTTTTGGTTTCAAAGCTTTCCTCTTTTCAGAGGGAATTCTACCCCATGCTCTAGTCCCAAAAATTCTAAAATTTGAGACATTTGGATTTTGATCAAACCATGCCTCGTAAGGTGTCATTTCTTTACCTAATTTGTGAAAGGATCTATTTTGTATGTGATAAGCACAACTAATGGATTCATCCCATAGCTTGGGACTTAGATCCCTTTCTTCTATCATGCAAGTGGCCATCTCCTTGAGTGACCTATTCTTCCTCTCAGCCACACCATTTTGTTGTGGTGTGTAGGGAGTTGAGTGTTGCATTTGGATGCTAATATCCTCACAAAGTTGATGTAGGTTATTTTTCACATACTCTTTTCCATTATCATTCCTAAGGACCTTAATCTTATGTAAACTATGATTTTATACCAATGCCTTCCAAATATTCAAGTGTTCAAACACCTCAAACTTCAATTTAAGGAAGTACACCCAACCAAATCGAGAGTAATCATCTATGAGTGTAAGCACATACCTTGATCCACCATATTATGGAGTGGGAAATGGACCAATCAAGTATGAATACACTAACCCAAGTGGTTGGGTTTCTCTCCTTGCTTTCCCTTTCTCATATATTTTCTCAGGATGCTTCCCAACTTTGCACCCAATGCATGCTCCATTTGATGATCTGATTTGTGGAAGACCTTCCACCATCTCATATCTGTGTAGTTCCTGAAAGTAATTGTAGTTAATGTGACAAAACCTCTCATTCCATAGCTTCTAAACCTCATTGGCATGTGAGAGAAGTGCTTGGTCATTGGAAGTGGGGAGGAAGCTAGAGAACTTGTACATCCTCTCATGGTGATATGCATACCCAATTGCAATGACTTGGTTTATTGAGATCTCTGTAATCTCTACCATGTATAGAGTGAAGGTCACTCTCTTTGGATATCCTATATGGGTAATCCGATAGAATGACAACAAATTTGCCGCAAGGTCTGGTACATAAAAGACATCACTAAAGTAGCCATGATCTAAATGAATCCTCCCAATCCCATTGGTCTAGTGTTCTAAATCATCCCCCATTCAAATTGTTGGGCCAGAATTCAAACTCATGGAGGAGAAGAGCTCTCTCTTTGCCACCATGTGCCTGGAAGCACCCAAATCAATGAAAAAAGATGAAGAGTTAGAAGTACATGCCACCAAATCATGGCATTTCTCCTTGCTTTCATTTGAATTGGAGTTTCCATCCTTCTTCCTTATGCTATCAAGGACTGGAATGTTGTTCCTCTCTAGCAGCTACACCATGGTGTCAATGGTATTTTTCATGCATGAGATTTCAGGATGCCATCCCTTGCGGAAATAGGTGCATTTGTCCTTCTCTTTTCCCTTCTTGTCCTTCTCCTTGGGAGGATTCGAACTTGCATCACTGGATTTGGTTTTTTATGGGTTTTTCTTCTTCTCTAGAAGCTTCAAATTCTTGGACTTGGGTTTTCCCTTTGAGGAATTCGAAACTCCCACTGCTAGTGGTTGATCCTTGGTCTTGATGGTGCCCATTTGGACAAGTTTTTCTTTCTCCTGAGTGAGTGAATCTATGAAGTTTTCCAAACTGGGAATTCTCAAGTTTTGAAGTGTTAACTTTCTGTAGTGGAATGTACTCACAAAAACTGAGAACTCTGGCCCCAACTTTAAAAGTATATACAAGATCAATTGGTCCTCTTTATTTTCAATTCCACACTACTTCAACTGCAACACAAGTGAATTAAACTTGGTGAAGAAGTCCTAGATTGTTCATAGTGCGCTGGGATCAAGTTGATAAACTCATTATCAAGCTGGTGACCACATAGCTCATCAATTTTCCCAAATAATGTCTCTAGTTTTACCCAAAACTCATTGGGTGTTGTCAAACTATCATTTTGGAACAATATCTCTCTTGAGATGCTCAGACACAGCAATCCAAATGCCTCATCCAATCTGTTGAAGTACTTGTATTTCTCAACTGCAGAATTTGGTTCCACCTTAGTGCCCATGGTAGCTCTGTAAAGCCCTTTGGATCTTAGTTGAATCACCATCTCTACCTTCCAATCAAATAAATTGAAGGGTGTTAGGATGATGTGAGTAGCCTCCATTTCTTCCTGCGCTAATGATGAAGAAATTGCCAGATGTTCTACAAAAACACAATTCGATTTTATCTGGAACTCCAAAATGTAGCTCAAATCAATATGAATTGATCTATGACTCAAAAATATCCAACAGGATCTAATACCATGTGATAAATTCGAACGATAGGAGAATCTAGGAGGGTTAGTGAAACTTAGAAATCAAATTTGGTGCAAAACTGGCAAAAAACCATCAAATGAAAGACAAATTACACACACAATGTGAACTGGAACAAGATAATTTTGGACTATATAACCATGAAACTTGTTATTATCATGTATATAATACAACATAGGAGTTTCGTGAGGCTTTGGAAGCCAATTTTGAGCATAAATTTCAAAATTGCCAAAATGGCATCAAACCACCCTAGGTGGGCCAATGATGTCCCAAATCACCCCAAACAACCATGAATTGTTGAGTGGACATGGCTGATGTGTTTTGGGTCAATTATTACACCTTGGAGAGTGTGCGTGTGGAAATGTGGGTGGTTTAGAGTCTCAATGCAGCATTTAATGCACCAAATCAAGCCAAAATCCCACTCTAGCGCTCCAAGTCAACTTTCCTGTCCACATTCAATGAATGGGAGCACACCATAAATGACGGGGGAGAACATGTGGCTATTTTACTGAGATGGAATGCTCATGTGGGTGTGAAAGCCCCATTATGACTTGGAATTTTTCCAACTAAGCACCCCTAGTCCACTGCATAGTGTATTAAAGCTTAAAAAGCAATAAAATTGACTAAGTAGTATAATTAGGTGCTAATGAGTGGATTACTGTTCTAACATTGAGGGGTCTTTGGTGCCCTTGGAGGATTGGGTCTTGAAACCACACATATGGTGGCTTTTGGACATTTATGTTGCATTTGAATATCATGAAGAATCCCTTGTATGAAGTATTTGATGATCATAATCCCATTTGCATGTGAAGAATCCATCAAAAAAATTTCAAGACAATTTCCGATGTTAGAATAACAAAAAACCCATTCCCATACTTAGGATAAAATAATTAATGTCTTTTTATTAATTTCCTAGGTCCTACACTAGTTAGGTTGCATCCACATGCGCCATTTGGTAAAAAATTGCCAAAATTTATTTTATGACAAATCTGGTAGTATTTATTTTATTGAATGAGTTTGACTCATGAGTGATTGAGTATGAATCACCAACCTGCAGGCAGTTAGTAAATGCCCAAGAATTTCCCTATCTATAGATGCTCATAATCTGCTGAGCCGTGGTTATAGTTTTTGCTTGCATAGTTTTATCAAGCAAAGTCAAAATCTTGACTCTTTTTCCTTGTTGAGTTTTTACCCAAGCATAGTGTAGTAAGATTGATTTCAATTCATGGAATTTTTATTGGCCATGTGGTCTTCACATTTGACCAAGGAAATCAAACTAGAATTAGATAGGAAATACATTAATGGAAACTTGTCTTGTGCCAAGCACATTAGGAATCCTGCTATCACTATGGGCATTACCGTATTTCTAGTACTTTAAATTTTAGCGCGTGTGGACCATCTGCTATGCCAAATTAGTATAATACATTTGACTTAGATTTTTTAGGTTATTGTAGTGATTTGTATTTTAGTATGGGTTGTAAATATCATCCATTTTTGTGACCCTTCTCATGGTGGTATCTTGCGTCGAGCTATCCATTATTTCAAGGTGAGTGAATTCGCCTCTTTGTCTTGTACACATGCAACTAGATGCATGTCTAGTTTTGATGAATTAAATGATTCACTTTTGGTCAAACTTCAAGATAGGAACTGGATGTTGAATCAATTTATGTATTATGGACTGATTTTGTCCACGGTTTTCCATCCAAATGAACTCCTGTCATACCATGTAGCTTGTTACAACCCAATTAAAGTGTGTTGGCTCAGTCAGAAGAATGTTGAAGAGGCAAGGAATTAATCAGCAAGGAAAGCATATGCTAATTGACAGGAATTAGGGTGGCAGGTGCCTCACTCTACATTTTACAAGTGTCAAAATTAGAACCCATGCTAGTATGTATTGCATGCTCCATTTCTTATATAGAGGAGTCCCTTGTTATATTAATAAATGGAGCATTGCTAGTCATGTTAAAGAAATATAGTGAAATAATATTAAACAAGAGTTTTAGTAATCAAATTTCTTATTGGGTTTCGTCATTGAAACAACGATGAACCAACCTCCTAGAAACAAATCATAGTAGCATATAAATAGTGACAAACAAGATTTATTTATTCGATATATTTGTGAATAAAAACATCTTATACAATAGATAAATGAAATGATAAACTAGCCATAGCTGATTGCACCAGTCCCCCTATTCTTCCCACCTTAATCCCGCTACACAAAAGGTAAAATTCTTTACAATGTTTTGTCATAAAACAACATAAGATTCAAATCTATAGAGCTCCAAAACACATTTATTTGTTGTTACTTTGTGTGTTGTATAGTGGCATGATCATAATCAAGCAAACTAAGCATCTTCCCAAGTGGCATAATATTCTTCTTTTTAAATTCCAATTTGAGGTCAATTGGATGCATAAATATATGTTTTAGAGTCTAAATGTAAATTTCCTAACATACATCTACATTATCTTGATTACATCATGGGATTTGAAGTGGTTAGCATATATCTAAAGAAGGTCGGATCCATACGATTTGAAGTGTTTAGCATATCATTTGAAATGGTTAGCATATATTTAAATAAGGTCAGAGCCATTCATACTACTTTCTTAGGTCTCTCGAGTTAGAAACAATGTTGGGATTATTAGTATTTTCTTAGAATTAAAAATGATGCAATCTTGGTGTTAATATTGCCCTTTTTCCCAATTATTAAAGGGTTCTATCTCAATGGAAGAGCACCTTCTTTACAAGTAGGAGGTTGAAGGTTTGATTCCTTCATTCCCTAATGATATTGCAATATTGATATTTTAAATAAAATATATTTTGGCAATTTGGATGCAACCCATTTTAGTCATAAGACTACCCATTTTTTACAAATATGAAGACTACCCATTCTAGATAATATTATGACAAATATGAAGACTACCCATTTTAGTAAGTGCGCATTCCTGCCTTATCCTAAGTTTGACTGCTTTTAAGCAACTTTTAAGGAAAAAGGTGAAATCTAGTCACATGGAAACTGCCTTGTTTTTTGCACAACTCACACTACATCATTTTCTCACCTGAAAGCAAGAGTATATTCACTTTCCACCACTTATCATCTCATACAATTCATTCATCCAATTCATGACCTCCTTGACTGGTCTAGAAAGTGTTTTATCCACCTAGGGGGGATTTTTGACTTTTAGTAAGCCTTATTTTCTGAGGCAACTTGCCTCCTTAGGAATTAAAATCTATGATGTAATTATATATTTGTACATCCTATTACTTTATAAGGTTCGATGGTGTAAACTTAATCAATACAAGTTTGTGTTATGCACCAATTTCAGTTTCCAAGTTGAGTGGATCTATGCATGTTTTTCAAGCAATTTTGTGAGTTCAATTCATCTAAGCTTGGGATTCATTTTCACATGGTATC
Source organism: Pseudotsuga menziesii (assembly GCA_001517045.1). Lineage (NCBI taxonomy): Eukaryota > Viridiplantae > Streptophyta > Pinopsida > Pinales > Pinaceae > Pseudotsuga > Pseudotsuga menziesii. Next base: position 48,831 of record LPNX011069446.1, on the reverse strand, counting down.
AAAGAAAGGTTTATCTAGATTGTTCTACATTTTTATTTCTTTTATAGAATCGACATTACTCTCCCAGGGAGTACATTCAGTCTGTTCAGGGCACAGTTGTTGAAGAAATGGATCAATCTCACCATATCATCTTGACTCCATTCAACTACTTTGAATGGAAGGCACACCGGATGGAGATTTTGACAAGGAGTAAAGGCCTCTTCAAAGTGACCATGGAAACTGAGGCTGATCCCAATGTAGAAGCAGAGAATATCAAGTGGCACAATAGCAGAGATGAGGTGTATGGTCTCTTGTGTCTCAACATTTCCAGAGACCTTCCTTTCCATCAAGATGAATTGACATCGCCAAATTAAGTATGGGAGAAACTCCAAATATTATTTGGAAAGACATATGAAATGAGTGGACATTCACTGGATAATGCGATTGTCTCACTAAGTCCAAGCAATTCCAAGTCCTTACAAGTCTACTTCTCCAAGTTGAAATCTCTTGTTCTTTAGTTAAACCAATGTGGTATTGAAAAGAAAGATGAAAAACTAGCCTTGGATATCCTTTCAAATATTATCCCTAACTATTCATTGTTTGTATCGACCTTCCATGCCACAAAATTGACGGTTTGAAACTGGAAGATTCCTTCACTTGTAAAATTCATGGAATCCTTAACCTAGGAGCAAGATAAGTTGATCATGATGGGCACCATCACGCCTTCCAAAGATCAAGCTTTGGTTGCTGGAGATTCAAAGGTCGATTCCAAAGGAAAGAAGAATTCAAAGAAGCAGCCTAATCAAAATAAAGACAAGTCTAAGTCTCATGAGGAGTCTTAAAGCTCAAAGAAGAATTCCTAGAATAAGAAAGGTAAAGGTGAAATGCATAAGTGCACATACTGTGGTAAGGGATATCATAATGAGAGCTCTTGAATGAAGAAAAAATGATATGTTGATTTAAATCCTTGAAACACTACAACAAATTTGAATTTTAGGGGCAGTTGTCTTCCGCCTCCAAAAGTGTATTTTGGGGATGGTTTTGGATTTGGAGGCAGTCTTTACAAAATCGCCCTCAATAGCATCGACGCTAAAAGTTTTGACTTTTAGGGGCGGTTCTGGAAGAGATCAAAACCACCCCTAAAAGTGACTTTTGGAGGCGGTTCTAAACCCCCCCAAAAGTGACTTTAGGGGGCGGTTCTAAACCCCCCCAAAAGTGACTTTTGGGGGCAGTTCCAACCCCCCCCCCCCCCCCCCCCCCCAAAAGGGACTTTTGGGGCTGGTTCCAAAACCACCCAAAAATTCTTTATTACAAACCTTTGGGGGTGGTTACAAACCCCCCTCATAGGTACCTATGAGGGAGGTTTCAAACCCCCCTCATATGTACCTATAGGGGCACTTCAAACCCCCCTCATATGTACCTATAGGGGCACTTCAAACCCCCCTAAAAGTATTTATTACAAGAATTTGGGGGAGGTTATAAACCCCCCTCATAGGTACCTACGAAGGCAGTTATAAACCCCCCTAAAAATATTTACAAACCTTTCAGAGCAGTTATAAGTCCCCCTCATAGGTACCTATGGGGGCAGTTCAAAATCCCCCTTAAAAGTCTTTATTACAAAACTTTGGGGGTGGTTATAAACCCCCCTCGTAGGTACCTACGGAGACGGTTCAATGCCCCCCTAAAAATATTTTCAAACCTTTGGGGGAGGTTATGAACCCCCCTCATGGGTACCTACGGAGGCGGTTCAAATTCCCCCCCCCCCCCCTAAAAATCCTTACAAACCTTTGGGAGAGGTTATAAACCCCCCTCGTAGGTACCTACAGAGGTGGTTCGAAACCCCCCCTAAAACTATTTATAAACCTTTGGGGGTGGTTATGAACCCCCCTCATATAAACTTATAGGGGGATTTTGAACCCCTCTCGTTGTAACATACAAGGGGAGTTTTGAACCCCCCTCATAGTGACATAAGAAGTCAGTTTAGAACCCCGCTCGTAGCCATAATAAATCATAATAAAATATATTTTATTTAAAATATCAATATTGCAATATCATTAGGGAATGAAGGAATCGAACCTTCAACCTCTTGCTTGTAAAGAAGGTGCTCTTCCATTGAGATAGAACCCTTTAATAATTGGGAAAAGGGGCAATATTAACACCAAGATTGCATCATTTTTAATTCTAAGAAAATACTAATAATCCCAACATTTTTTCTAACTCGAGAGACCTAAGAAAGTAATATGAATGGCTCTGACCTTATTTAAATATATGCTAACCATTTCAAATGATATGCTAAACACTTCAAATCATATGGATCCGACCTTCTTTAGATATATGCTAACCACTTCAAATCCTATGATGTAATCAAGATAATGTAGATGTATGTTAGGAAATTTACATTTAGACTCTAAAACATATATTTATGCATCCAATTGACCTCAAGTTGGAATTTAAAAAGAAGAATATTATGCCACCTGGGAAGACGCTCAGTTTGCTTGATTATGATCATGCCACTGTACAACACACAAGGTAACAACAAATAAATTTGTTTTGGAGCTCTGTAGATTTGAATATTATGTTTTTTTATGACAAAACGTTGTAAAGAATTTTACCTTTTGTGTAGCGGGATTAAGGTGGGAAGAATAGGGGGACTGGTGCAATCAACTATGGTTAGTTTATCGTTTCATTTATCTATTGTATAAGATGTTTTTCTTCACAAATATATCGAATAAATAAATATTGTTTGTCACTATTTCTATGCTACTATGATTTGTTTCTAGGAGGTTGGTTCATCGTTGTTTCAATGACGAAACCCAATAAGAAATTTGATTACTGAAACTCTTGTTTAATATTATTTCACTATATTTCTTTAACATGACTAGTAATGCTCCATTTCTTAATATAACAAGGGACTCCTCTATATAGGAATGGAGCATGCAATACATACTAGAATGGGTTCTAATTTTGACACTTGTAAAAAGTAGAGTGAGGCACCTGCCACCCTAATTACTGTCAATTAGCATATGCTTTCCTTGCTGATTAATTCCTTGCCTCTTCAACATTCTTCTGCCTAAACTAACACACTTTAATTAGGTTGTAACAAGCTACATGGTATGACAGGAGTTCATTTGGATGGAAAAACGTGGAAAAAATCAGTCCATAATACATAAATTGATTCAACATCCAGTTCCTATCTTGAAGTTTGACCAAAAGTGAATCATTTAATTCATCAAAACTAGACATCCATCTAGTTGCATGTGTACAAGACAAAGAGACGAATTCGCTCACCTTGAAATAATGGATAGCTCCATGCAAGATACCACCATGAGAAGGGTCATGAAAATGGATGACATTTACAACCCATACTAAAATACAAATCACCGCAATAACCTAAAAAATCTAAGTTAAATGTATTATACTAATTTGGCATAGCAGATGATCCGCATGCACTAAAATTTAAAGTACTAGAAATAAGGTAATGCCCATAGAGATAGCAGGATTCCTGATGTGCTTGGCACAAGACAAGTTTCCATTAATGTATTTCCTATCTAATTCTGGTTTGATTCCTTTGGTCAAATGTGAAGATCACATGGCCAATAAAAATTCCATGAATTGAAATCAATCTTACTACACTATGCTTGGGTAAAAACTCAGCAAGGAAAAAGAGTCAATATTTTGACTTTGCTTAATAAAACTATGCAAGCAAAAAATATAACCATGGCTCAGCAAATTCTGAGCATCTATAGATAGGGTAGTTCTTGGGCATTTACTAACTGCCTACAGGTTGGTGATTCATACTCAATTACTCATGAGTCAAACTCATTCAACACAAGCATGAATCACCCCAAGTCATTTTGACTCATTTGGATCACAAGCAGAGTCAAACTCAGATCCTTGTAAGTTTTGTAACAAAAAATAGAAGATGATAGGAAGCCTATTGCTTGATTCTTGGGAAGAAATACATTGTGATATATGGAGGAAATGAGTCTTAAATAATATAGTATTACATGTGACATGCCAACAAAGTTTGTCCATCCCTTATAACTCAAGCATGGGGATGGGATTATGCCTAACAAAAATGTGAATAGTTGTGTGCAATGGTCTGTAGGAAAACATGACACATTTTGTTTCCACACCTATAGGTCACCTTATTGCAGCCCAATTCTTTTGTTGTGCCCAATTTTTCTATTATAGTCATGTGGGGTGGCTGAGTTGTTATGCTGTCCAACTTGACCTCCTCCAATCTGTTAGAATATATTCCGTAGGGATTATTGTAAATAAATAAATAAATCTAGGAAGCTGAAAAGGCTGGGCAGAAGGTGAAACAAAACCGTCACATCATTTGTATAAATATATGCATTGGCATTGGAATAATATCAATTGGGAGTTATACCTAACAAGTGGTATCAGATCTTGGCTATTTGCCATAACACCTGCCTACTACATTTCAGTCCTGGCCCCTCCTGGCTGCCAGACTGCTCACTCATTTTCCTTAGTCTGTAAATTGCATGCATTGGTGCATGCAGGGCTGCTCTAATGCTCCGCTCAGCCCCATCCATCCTCTGCGTGAAGTGATAATCCTTGTGATAGTCCCAGCCATAACTCTTGCATGCTCAGCCATGGCATTGTGTAACAAAGCCTCTGCGTGAAGGAGAATCGCTGTGTGTAACAATGCATCAACATCTTGCGTGAGAGTGCATATAAACTTCTGATTTATTATAAGTATCAGTGAATGCTGGTTTTCCTGTTTGGGTTTTTGGGGTAACGTCTGTGTATCTGATTCAATGCATTGTATTGGTGGTTGTGCCTCTATGAATTACGACTGTGTGTTTAATCAAGCATTATATATTGGATTGGCTGAGCACTAAATCAGTTGCTCTGGTTATTAAAGCAATATCCCACAACATTTGATTTCGTTCTGGTGATTTAATGAGCCAAGTACCAGTTAATTAAATCAAATGAGCATGTTTTGATTGCTACTCTGCAAACTGAATCGATTCCCAGTTTGTATCTTGATGGAATCGTTAGCTGCAACATTTTGATATACAACCCGTTAAAGACTGAGTGACTCCATTCAAGAGCATGGAGAGTGAGCTTGTTATATGAGCTGTGATTTCATAGTATTTCTACTGTGAGTTTTTGGTGAATGATGATCGTTGTATGATGTGTTGAAGAGATGGATTTGTCTTAAACCCTAATTTTTTGCAGGCTCCCTTTGCTGTACTGGAAACCCTAATTTTTTCTGCATAGAGACCCTTTGCAATTGAAATCCAGAGTTGCGATTTCATGAGAGAGTGATGGAGATTGAAGTCGTCTAGCCATTTGTGGTTGTGATTTCTGGAGAAGATGAGACCTCTTTGTTAATTATTGAACGCATGCACCATCACCGTGAACAATGCATTGATATCTCTGCTGCATTGTAAAGGCTGTGTTGTAAAGACTACGATGTGAAGACTATAAGACTGTTGTGCGATATCTCTGCTGCGTTGTAAAGGCTGCATTGTAAATACTGCGATCTAAAGCTAAGAGCATATTTGTTGCGACCTATCTTTTATGCTGCGTGGTATAATACTGCTGCGAGACTCCTCCAGCTCGTGAAGAGACCACCGTAAAGATTCTGCGTGAGTACTTCTCCAGTGAATTGGTGTACACGACCTCCAACAAATTGGTGTGAAGACCAGCGTATTGGTGTGAAGACCAGCGAATTGGTGTACGTGACCTCAGAAGTATTGAACAGATAAATTAGATCAAATCTCCTTCATTACCAAAATCTGGTGGAGATGCGGGGTAGGTAATAAGCTGCATAATTTTTTATGTATTGCCTTTGACCGTTGGAATAAAACCCTAAATCTACCCTAGACTGCTGCGTGCTACATTGGAGCTCTGTGACTGTGAAGATTGTTTGAAGACTCAGTGAAGACTAATCATATATATATGCATTGATGACTGCGACCATCTCCTGAGTGAAGACTAGGGTGAAGCCTTGCTGAAGACTGCGTTAATAGCATGGAGACTGCCTCAATTGTGTTTTATACCTATCAGTCACCTGAAAAATAAAGGAGAATGAACATGCCATGTGGTATAAAAACTCTTGTATGCTGCGTTTATGCTGAAGAATAATGTATGATGTGACTGATATATATCATGCAGATTGACTAATATATTGAAGAATATATATATGCTGACTGATGCTGAATGGTATATATGCGTTGAGTATATATACTGCTTGGAGTCTGGAAACTTTTTTATGATTGTTGGTGTATACATGCTGATGTCTACTTCCTGAAATGCTGCTGAACCTGTGGAGCTGCCTATGAAATCAAGAGAGCCTGTGTAAATTCTGAATACTGAGACTGATATATTGCATTGTGATACTAAGACTGATATATTGCATAGTGACTGATATATTTTGTATATTGAAGAAGCTTGTGTATTCTCATCTGAAGCTTGCATTGTATTCACCTTGGCAGAGACTGTAGACCTACAATGTTTTTATTTTTCTCTATTATCTCATTATCTTTGTCATATTAAGTTCATTACACTAACAGCTGTAAAAGATGCAATCTTTGTCATCAATAGTTGGTGCCACTCTCTCTAGCAAAGAGAGAGGCGGAGGAAGAAGAAATTTCAAAGGCAGAGGGGGCAGAAACAAAAGATCAGATTTGCAGTGCAAGCATTGTGAAAAGACTGGGCACACATCAGATCAATGTTGGGCTTCATGGGACTCCATCAAAGACAAACATAACCAAAAGAAAGATCACCAAGATGCTAGTAAATCTTCTGATTCTTGTATTGTTGCACATTGTAATCTTGGAATTAATGAAATGACCTCACTTTCATCTTACAAAGATTGTTGGCTGCTTGATACTGGAGCAACATCACACTTGACATTTAGAAAAGACTGTTTTGAAGAACTTAATGAAACAATAGATGGCATAGTTTACTTTGCAGATAAGTCAAGTATTAAACCAAAGGGAATGGGCACCATTCGACTGAAGATGTCTGGATTCCCTGATTTCTTATTGAAGAACGTTCTCTATCTTCCAGAGTTGCAGAGAAGCCTGTTGTCCATGGTGGAGATTCAACAGCAAGGCCATTCCATCCACATGTTTGATGGAATCATTGAAATAAGAAAGTCCTCTGACAACCAAGTCATCATGACTGGATATGAAGATGGAAAGCTGTTGAAGCTCAAGGGTTCATCCACAAGATTTCAGAACTATGCCTACCTCTCTCAGCATGGAGAAGGTAATATGTCATCTAGTTCATTGTGGCATGCAAGATTTGGTCATCTAAATTATAACAGTCTTCGTTTGTTGAGAAAGAATGGTGTATTTGGTTTGCCCACCATTCCCAAAGATAAGAACAAATGTGATGCATGTATATTAAGGAAACATAGTAAGCTGCCATTCCATGAATCTAATTTCAGAGCAAGTAGGAAATTAGAGTTAGTGCATTATGATTTGTGTGGCCCAATGCCAACTCCTTCAGCAAATGGGAATAATTATTTTATGGCATTTGTTGATGACTACTCAAGAATGTGCTGGATTTATTGTTTGAAGACAAAATCAGAAGCATTTCAAACATTCAAAGACTTTCATGCATTGATAGAAAAACAAGCACAATCAAAAATTGGTACACTTCGTACTGATAGTGGAAAAGAATACACTTCAAATTCTTTTGAAGATTATCTTCGTCAACATGGAATTGCACATTAGACTACCATTCCCTACAATCCTCAACAAAACGGTGTAGCAGAAAGAATGAATAGAACCATAATGAATATGGTTCGCTCAATGATGTTTTTCAAGAATGTAAAACTAATGTTTTGGGGTGATGTAGTAAAATGTGCAACAAATTTGAGAAATAGAAGTCCCTCAAATGCTCTTGACAACAAGACTCCACATGAAATGTGGTTTGGCCATCTCCCTTCAGTCAGGCATCTCAGAGTTTTTGGTTCCACCTGTTATGCCTTGATTCCAAAGGAGCAAAGAAACAAGCTTGGTGCTCGAAGCAAAAGATGCATTTTCCTGGGGTACGAAGAAGACTCCAAGGCATACCGTCTGTATGATGAGGTAAACAAGAAATTTGTTATTTCCAGAGATGTCATTTTTCTTGAAACTAATAAAAATGACCAGTCCATTGAGAGACAGCTTGATCATTTGGAAAGTTATCCTCATCCAAAGACATATTCTGAAAATGAATATGAAATTCCAAACCTTGAAGGGGGGATTCCTATTTTGGATCAACCTTTGGAATTTCCATATGAAGCACCAACTCCCTTGCATGAAGAAGTTCCTGCTACTTCACCTCATCAAGAGATTCAATTGGATGATGTGATTGAGAGAATTGAAAGACTCTCAATCAATGATGAAGCACCACCAGCTGATCAACCAGGACCATCACGGAAGATTCCTAAATGGGCCACAAAGACACTTGAAAGTGTCCATCAGGATGAAGTTGGAAAGACGGGAATGAGAAGTTCGAAAAGACATGGAGGAGAAGCAGATAATTCAGGTGATGACATGGATGTATCATTTGATTGTGAATTTAATTTATCTACTAACTTTGAACCAACTTCCTTTGAAGAAGATTCTACTCGAATTGAGTGGAAAGAAGCTATGCGGAATGAGTATGATGCACTCATGAAGAATGGAACTTGGAAGCTGGTTGACCCTCCAATTGGAACCAAACCAATTGGCTGCAAGTGGGTGTACAAGAACAAATAAAAATCAGATGGCTCACTTGACAAGCACAAAGCGAGGCTTGTAGCAAAAGGCTATGCACAGAAAGAAGGAATTGACTATGAAGAAACATTTTCTCCTACAGCAAAATGGGCTACCATCCGTACCTTACTCTCTTTAGCTGCTCAAAAAGGGTGGAAAGTTCATCAAATGGATGTGAAGACTGCTTTCTTAAATGGAGACTTGAAAGAGAATGTCTTCATGTCTCAGCCAGAAGGCTTTGTTGTGAAAGGAAAACAACAAAAGGTATGCAAGCTTGTCAAATTCTTGTATGGCCTAAAACAAGCGCCTTGCACATGGCATGAAAAGTTAACCGAACATCTTTTGAAGTTAAATTTCGAACATTTTGATCTTGATGATGCAACACTGTTTATAAAGAAAGTTGGAAGATCTGTTGTGTATCTTGTGGTGTACGTAGATGATCTTTTGATGACAGGGAACAATGAGAGCTATATAGCATCCATAAAGAAAGATTTGAAAAAGATCTTTGAAATGACAGATATGGGACATCTCCACTATTACTTAGGAATTGAAGTCACTCAACATCCTAAGTATATTTTCCTATCTCAGAAAACATATGTTGGAGAACTACTAAACAAATTTTGCATGACAGAATGCAACCCTATATCTACTCCAATGGAACAGAAAATGAAGCTCACATCAAGCGAAGGAAAAGAATTTGAGGATGCGACCAAGTATCGACAACTTGTAGGTAGCCTTATCTACCTTACAACAACTAGAGAAGATATTTCTTATGTTGTTGGCATACTTTCAAGGTTCATGCATAAACCTTGTGAAGGACACTGGTCAGCTGCAAAAAGAGTTCTAAGATACTTGAAGGGGACTCAAGACGTTGGACTCAAGTACTCTAAAGTGGATGACTTCAAAATTATTGGGTACTCATACTCAGATTTTGATGGCGATAAGAAGACAGGAGTATCAACTTCTGGATACACTATGAGTCTTGGATCAGCAGCTATCTCATGGAGATCACGCAAACAATCAGTTCCGGTAGATTCAACAACAGAAGCAGAATATGTGGCTGCAGCTGAAGCAATGAAAGAAATAGTATGGATCAAGAAGATACTTGAAGATTTGCAAGAAAAACAAGAGGACTCCACACCATTATTGATCGACAATACTTCTACAATCAAGCTGGCTAAGAATCCTAGATTCCATGATCGAACCAAACACATCAACACAAAGTATCATTTGATTTGACATCATGTAGAGGCCAAGACAGTCCATCTTTGACATTGTTCCACAAATGATCAAATTGCAGACATCTTCACCAAAGCGCTTGGACGAGAAAAGTTTGAAATATTCATAAACATGCTCGGACTTACGAACACCCCTTCGGATTAAGAGGGGGATTGTTAGAATATAATCCGTAGGGATTATTGTAAATAAATAAATAAATCTAGGAATCCGAAAAGGCTGGGCGAAAGGTGAAACACAACCGTCACATCATTTGTATAAATATATGCATTGGCATTGGAATAATATCAATCAGGAGTTATACCTAACACAATCCACCCAACTAACATGTAGATGGTCATATGCCATTGGTTGGTCTATTACACATAGTGATCATGTGGCTTTCATCTAGATTCATTGTATTCTGACTGGTCAAGGTGATCACTACAAGTGCTACCATCCATTATAGCAATAGGTTCTAGACTACATGCTTTTCCACATGGATTGAAGGATTTTATCTACCTTAAAACCATTTTCCAGTCACACCAAAACTTAAATTTGGATGCCTCATAAAATTTCTATATCACCAAGGACAGAGTGAAACTAAGAACAAATTTTCATAAACAAAGATGTAGATAAATATTTCATATTTACCATTGATAAGAAAATGTACAAAAAAATAACATTGATGCAAAATTGAGATCTAAATTAAAACAACATCAGAACTAAATCATTTGAGAATTCCATGCATACTTTTCATTGTGAAGAATTTTTAATGACTACATCACATATACAATGTTTATATTTTCTACATCATACCATCTTGTTGACTGACTTCATCCTTAGTTATACTTTTGGAATTATTGGGTTTCTACTTTCTTCAGTGCACCTTACCATGTTGTGGGAAATTAAAATTTTAAAAAACAGTAGGAAATAACCATTATCTCACAAAAAGAGTAGGACAATCCATTTGAATAAAATCCACACCATCAAAACCTGAGAAAAAATAACTTCTAGGAAGGCTCAAAAAGGAACACAATCTACCTCTCTCCAGAAACTGCATTGCCATGGAATGTGACTTTGTTAGTTTATTTTGATGAAATAAACAAGCTTGTCTTGCATGTCCACAGGATTCGATTCTTGTGGTTGTTGCAATAAATGGATTTATATTATGATGTTGAATTATGTAAATTGGTTAATGGTTATGTATAGATGGATATTATGTGGGATTTTAAAAGATATAATGCATGTGATTTATGTTATTTTAATGTAGATGTTAAGACTGTAGGTTTTATGGCAGAGTCTTGATAAGGACCACATAGATGGTCACAATATCCCTCTGATTAATTTTAATGTTTAATTCAGTTATGTAAAGTACTTTGGTTTTAAATGATTATATGAAGTAGATATTGGAAGGTCTTTATTAATTTGTTTTAGCTTGGTTTTTATATGGACTATGTTCTTAGTATATCTAATTTAAAATATAAACATGTATAGTTTAGCATAACTAATATTTTAATTTATTATTACTGAACTAGTTTATTTACAATTCTAGGGTAAGCCTTTGCTGACAACTGAAATATGTCAGCAGAGTATTAAATACAAAGAACACCATATAAACATAATACTAAGATCAACACCAATACAGTAACATCTATGAAGGATACCACCCTAAACATAAACAACATATAATAAAACTTCTCCAGCATAAGATTACTAAATTGTAATTACAAACCCTAGCAGTTTGTTAATTATAAACCTTAACCCTTAGGATTTGAAATTACATTGCAGCCATTATTTAATATAAACAGTAATGAATCTTTAGGAAATAAAATAGAATAGGTTTTCCAGGGTTTCATACCTTAATTGAAAGCTTTGTCAATGGCTACACCTGCACACTTAAATAACCAACATTATCAATTCAACACATATATGACCTCTGTTTGATGACCAAATCCCTTGGGAACTACCATGTTCCATCCATGACCCAAAACCATTCCTAGTTTAATTCTGAATCCCCCCGAGCTGGACTCCAACATGCAAATAGCTTAGAGCTCCTATGGTAGGGTTTCCTATCTGGTAATTAGTTCTAAATAATCATCCTTCAGTTTCAGTAGCAGTTCTCCAAGAAAACACTTGAGAGCCAAAAAGACGCAGAATAATAACTCTCCAAGGGAAAAAATCAGAACCCTAATCCTTTTCTTGGCTTGAGTCTTTATCGACAGTCTTTTTAGTCAAAGGGGTAGTTAATCAAGAAATCATTGATTTCTTGATTTAACCCTTTTTAATTTACTGGGATAATTTTCAATTCTTAACCTAGGAACTTTTAACTAGTTCCTAGTTAGTCTTTCATAGTTATTTCACTATTTATTAGTCTTTTAATAATAAATAATAATTGGTGGATCTTCTCTTCTTTCTTTTTTTAATTATATAATTAATCATCATTAATTTTTTATAGATACTATGTATAAAATACATAGTATTAAAATACTATGTTAACATTTGTCTTCAAGCATCATGTATCATGATCCCTAGACTTAACGACACTTCCTTACGAAGGTCAAGTAGATAGATGGCTCAGGTTTACAAGGCTAGGAAACTATAAACATCCTTGCATGTTGGATTTTCCTCGTATAACATGGTATCTCTTCAGTACTTTCATGAGAATACAAAAATATGAAATTTTATTTAATCAATTATAAATAAGTATGATGATGATGAATATTTTTCTCGAGCCGTTTTTGCTCGGAAGTTATTAAATTCTTTTCATTAACCCCTAGCACTTACCAGAGCCCATACTTAATTCCTATAGCAGGGAGTTACAAACATAGTGCAATTCCATAGCTTTTGCTCAATACTAAATGCTAGGATATAGTTTTACGATACACCTAGGGATACAATGGCAAAAGATCCGATGCTCCAAAGCTTATGTTCAACATCAACATGGAATGCTCTAGAGCTTATGCCCAACATTTCCAATTACATTTTCATGTGTTCCAGAGCTTTATGCTCAACACAAAACATCTCATCGATCATGTGCTTCAGGGTCCATGACCAACAAAAAACATTTCATCAATCATCTACTTCAGGGTCCACATGCAACACAAAACATATATATACATATATATCATCAGCAATTGGCTTACGCCCAATATCCAAAACAAATCATCATGTTCATATGTAATGGGGACTTCGACCCAAAAATAAAACATCAATATAATCATCATGATCAATATGCTCATGCTGATAAATGGTAGGTACAAAATTTGGGACATTACAACTGGATTATTGCAAGCTATACCCATTCCTTAATGGAAATGGGAAACTATAACTATGGATTTCATCGCAGGGTTCCCGAGAAGAAAGAAGTTGAATGATTCCATTATGGTTGTAGTAGATAAGTTAAGTAAAGAAACACATTTCATACCTGTAAAATCAACTTATAAATCCATAAACATTAATGATATATTCATGAAATATATTTTCATACTTCATGGAATACCGAAAATAGTTATCACTAATCGAGATGCAAAATTCACCTCAAATTTATGGACATTATTATTTAGAGGTATTGATACAAAGTTAGATTTTAGTACAGCATATCATTCGCAAACAAATGGGCAGATTGAATGAGTAAATCAGATATTAGAAGACATGTCGAGGATGTACATAATGAATCAGCTGAGTAAATTGGAGGATCGTATCCATTTTGTGAAAATTGCATGTAACAACAATTATCAAGCTTCCCTCGAAATGAGTCCCTTTGAAGCGTTATCTGGAATAAGATGTAAAGTACCTTTGATTTGGGGAAATCTTGAATATATAATGGTTATAAAACAATATATGTTGGTACCGATGGAGACAATGGTATGTCAAATAAAGAAAAATATTTAAACAAGCACACGATTCAGAAAAAAAAAGTTATGAAGACAAAAAGAGAACAACCAAGAAATATAATGTAGGGGAACATGTATTTCTAAGAGTCAAACAAGAGAAAAGAATTCTAAGAACATGATTATGTACCAAACTCACACCGAGATATGTGGGACCTTTTGAAATTTTGGTTAGAATAATGCATGTATCTTACCAATTGTCTCTACCTCCTTATATAAGGATTCATGATGTTTTCCATGTTTATTTATTAAAAAAATATGTAGTTGATCAATTCCATGTCATTGATTGGAACAATGTACAGGTGGAAATGGAAGACAACTTTCATGCAGAACCAATGTGCATCCCATACATGAGAGAGGTTGAAGTTAGAAAATGAACGATTGTGGAAGTTAAAGTTCAATGGAAACACTATACACTAGAGGAAGCTACTTCGGAAGGAGAGGAAGTTATCAAACAAGTTTATCCTATTTTATTTCAAGATTGTTATAAGACTGATTAAGCACCGAGGATGGTGGAATTTTTTAGGAGAGAAGAATTGTAATACCCATTGTAATGTTTTAGTAATTTTATTTAATCTATGTGTGTAATGCAGACTAGAAATTTACTTTTAAATATAAATATAATTTTGATTGTGAGAGTTAAGTAGCCATGAAATTAATTGACATAAATTTTAGTTTAAGGAATTAACTAAATATTCATCCAATTTTACAAAGACAAGTGGCTAGAAATAGAGAGAGTTAGTTATTACTATTAAAAGTCTCACGCAAGGAGGAGAGGGAATGCAGAAAAAAAAAAAGAATAAAAAAGGGATTTGTTAGATATCACTCGGGATGAAGGCTCTAATTGATTCATGTGAAATGTTGAGCCTCCGCAGAACATTTGTGAGATGTTGGGATCTAAATTGGAACCGTCACTGAGCATGTAAATATGCTAGGTTCTAGAATAAATAACTCCCTTTATCTTATTGGTGTCAACTTGAGGCTATAGAAAGTGAGTTTTAAATTCAAGGTTCTCGTTAAGAGGGTGGAACTCTTATAGGCTATAATTTTTCAATATTGCTAAGGTTGGATTGTGCATGGTTGTTAAGTTATCATTTTCAAAATTTGATCGATATGATTCTCAGTAACCTAAACCCTTAATTATTTATGCTGTGTAAAATGTATGGATTATAAGAATCTTGTTAATGTATGGTTAATACTTTAAGTGCTATTTATTTGATAATAGGATATTCTAGTGATGGAAAATAATACAACTAGGAAGAAGTGTTACCATTATTATTATTTCTATTTATTTTTCATAGTGTAATGGTTGATTTAACATCACAATAAATAAACTAGTTAGGATTAAAGGTTTTTCTCTTGCTTTAAAACAAAACCCTATATTTTTCAAGAGCTAGTTATATACAAAAACCCTACTCTCTTTGGCTTCTGTATTTTATTTTAAACGAATGAACATTGAGTAAGCCATAAACTATAAATGAAAACAAATTATATAGACTCTATAGTAAAAGGGAGGTAGTGGGTAAATCTTTAACAAATTATTTATAAACGACATAGGGAGTATGGGCATCATTTACTATTAAATCCACCTTTTCCAATAAAGAAGTTCTTTCTTTTCAAACAAAACCTTGAAGGATACTTTAATTTTTTTTAAAGGATTTGAGTATATCAAAACCTATTGGAAACAAAAAAGAGGATTGTAGTTTCTTTTACGTATTTGTGCTCATTATATCGTAAAGGAAAATTTTAATGACCCTAAGCTGAGACAAAGTAGTGCTACAGGTAATACATTAAAAATAACCTTTTCATAAGGTTTGAAAAGAAATTAAAGTCCTAGCTATCAAATTCGACATCTACATTCGCCCACTCACACGAACCAAAATTCATTGTATTATCTTCTTTCTAAAAAAGGAATGAAATCGTGAACCTCTCTAACGAGCACAATTATTTTTCTACGAGAAAGACTCACTAGTAAACATGGAATTATAGGTTTTTTCAGGAAGAAAAAGCATGTCCTTGTTATTCTTATTAAGAATCAAAAGGCATTGATAACACCCGCCCAAAGAGGGTTACATCACAAAGAATACAGCTAGACGATAAAGAATCACATCCAGTCGCAACCGGGGGGAATGGCATGCAATAGTAAGTGTTGTTCCCATCAGAAATCTGTCTCATCATGCAAATGATCTATCTCAATCAGTCCTATCTATCGTGAACCAAAAGGACCAGATCTGCGGTCCAAAAGAGTCACTCAAAAAAGTACATAGTAAGTGTCCAATAGGGGAGAAAGGTCCCCAAAACATGGCTCAAAGGAGCTGAAAAGAGTCATTAGTGACCAAATGGTCATCAATAAATTCAGTAAAACATCCAAAACCCGGAGAGAATGTGAGTGTTGTTTTTGAAAGACGGTCTGCAATCCGATTGTATTCACGATAGATGTGATTGATGGTAAGATCCTGGAAGCTCTTAAAAAGCTTTTGTGATTCCCTACACCAGTGAAGGAGCTCTGGTGGGGAGAGAGCAGTAATTCCCTTATCCCAATTGATGATGACCTGTGAGTCACCGTATATACGGGCTAGAGGGAGTCCCATCATTTGGGAGGAGTGCAGAAGGGCCCTTAGGCCCAAAATTTCTACCTTAGTATTGGAGCCATGTCCAACCCCAAGCGCAAAATCCAAACGATGATTCTCATTAAGATACAAGCAAAAACCAATTCTAGCTGCTGAAGAAGAAGATGCGCCATCGAAGTAACCACAAGGGAAAGTCATGTAAGGTCTTGGCCCAATCTGTCTGGATGATCTTAATTTTGTTCCCTTTGTGACAGGCTGAGAGGGAGTCAATTGTGCAGCATTTAAAATCTGGTGAAACACGCCTAAGATAGTCACCTTTTTACCATAAAAAATAGCTCGGTTACGAGCTTTCCAAATAGCCCATATCGCATGGGGAGGGATGAAAAAGAGAGAAGAGCTGCGATGATATGTGGAGACCCATACTTCAAAAAAATCAGATATAGAACCACCTTCAGGTGGAATATGCAGCTGCAATTGGTCGCAGGTAAGCCCCAAAATACATTTCCATATTGGACAGTGAGAAAATATGTGAAAAATAGTTTCTTCATTTGAATTACATAAAGAACAAATACCTGGCCCAATTTTTCCTCTTTTCTGTAAATTATCCCAAGTGAGAATTTTATTTCTCAAAACCAGCCATGTGAAACATCCAATTTTGGTGGAAGGAGTCCCGACCAAAGTGAATTATACAGTCGACTAGCCAAATCTGGATTGAAAGAATTAACAATGCAATCATAAACTTTATCAGCAGAAATCATGCCATTATCTTTATTATACTCCCATATCAACGTATCAAAATCAGATGAACGACGAATACCATTAAGATCCAGGTTCCTAGTGAACGAGTTCCATATTTTTTCTAGTCACCGTCCAGATATAATTCTTCTGCTAAGTACCAGTAGTGATGAGCATCTAGTAAGGTATTGCGGGCCTGAGCAAGAGTTTTAATATCCAAGTCTTCCAGATATGTTCTCAGTCCTTCAGGAAAGTGGTAAGAGGTAGGATTACCTATCACAGGATCAGTTCCTATCAATATATCATTACCATTCCCGACCTGCCATGCAAGATGACACCCCATCTAGGGTAATGTCTGAATAAACCCCCTCCATATAGCAGAAATATCCCGCGTACTAAAATTTTTCTCATAGAGCCAAGTAATTACAGAGGTCTTCTTCAGATATTTATTGATAAGGACTCGATGCCAAAGACTATCACTGAAGAGGACTTTCCAGAAATTTCTAAGACGTAGAGCAATGCTGAACCAATGGATATTTTTAATTCCCCGCCCTTCAAATTTCTTTGGCCAAGATAAATCAGACCAGCAAGCTAGGTGAAATTTACGAGTATTCCTTGATGATCCCCATAAGAAAGCAAAAGTAATGCTCCTGAGCTTGGGAAAAATAGAAACACGGAATTATAGGTTTGAATGCTAGGGAAGACCCAAGTGGAACCTTTCGTTTGGTTTCTTTGATTTCTCCATAGGAAAAGGAATAGAAATTATTAAACTTAGCATGAATGATAACAAACTGAATTACAAAACATGTAAAATATGAAACATATTTTCACATTTCATACCTAAATCTTGAACTCTATTTTTCCCATAATCTAAACCCTTTGATGTGAATAGAACCGCAAGGAAACAAAGTACAGTAGCGTTAGTGTAAAATATTTTTAATATGTTATGTTCATAACCAAAATCAGATTAAGCCCGATTAAGATTTTGACAATAATACATCATAACCATAAATTTTATTAAACTACCAAACTGAATGCAGACCCTTTAACACGCTAAGTGAAATAGCCTATCTAAATACTGAGAGTCATCTGGTTCTAGTGCTATGAAGACTAGCCAACATCCTAGATCCATGGAGCTCCATGTTGTGGTAAAAAAAATTAAATGACAGGGTACAAACCCTAAGCTTGACTTAAAAAGGAATTTTTGGCACCAGTTGTAATCTACCTTTTACCTCGGGACTTTAGGACCTTTAACTGAACCTTTGTGAGTCAACACCTGAGTTAAAACATCAATTTTTTGTGTGTAGTATGAAATCAAAATACTATACCTTATTACCTAGGGTGACAAGGAAAGGATAAAGAAAAGAGTGTTTTTGAAAGGTGAAATTCTATTACAAAGGAGAAAGGTCATTTTATAAAGGGTTTGAACTTTTTATAAAAAAATATACCATGGTTTAATATAATATTCAAACAAACTCTTTTCGAACAATAGAGGAGTGTGTGAAGGATTTCAATCAATGTGGAGGTAGGTGAAGGCTTAAATGTATCCATGTGATTACTTCTAAAGTGATTTCTAGCTCGAAAGAAGGGTTAAACCCTAAGCCTCAAGTTCTTGGTCATTTGGCATTTTTCTTACCTATGTGGAGGGCCAAGGGCTCTTGATTGTTCTTGCAAGGGTAAATTGCTTTCATCCTTCCTCAGTCCTACTCACAGAGTTGATGCAACGGTTTACTCACAGAGTTGTTTCCCTCTTGGCCTTCCTGAAATGGTTAATGCGCTCATCCTGCCTTAGCTCTTATCGTAGAGTTATTGCCACATTTTATCCACCATGGGTAAGTTAAAGTTCTTTGTTTTGGTTTTTTTATGCATAAGTGTTTTATTCTAAATGGTTATAGTTTATGTTTAACCTTTAATCTATGTTCCATGGGAGGAAGGTTTCGAGGATTGCATTGTCATTGAGGATTGGTTTGCAGAGTAAGTTCAAGTCGAGGCTCTGATTGAAGAGGGTTCTCATAAGACCCAAGAACCTTGGAACCCTGCATTTCCTTGACGGTTTCTAGTAAAAAAATGAAAAGGAAAGATGGAACAAGTTTATTTTTGGGTCTGGATGGAAGTTACGAGCCTCCTTAATTTTTCGATGGTATACTCCTTAGTATTTTGGCAGATATATGCATTGATTTAAACCCTTCAGGTTTCATATAGGTTTTATATAGCTAAAATAAAACTCCTTTGTATGTAGACCGTGGAGACTAAAGGAGAGTTGTATTATAGTTGCTTAATAGAATGGAAATAAAAACTCTCTCTTACCAAAGTTTTTAAGTGAAATCTATCTGTGCAATTTTCGTTTTGTTTGTAAACTTGTTATATTATTTATATAATAGCAATGTTATAACAATATATTCATTGCATTTCAATTTTCTAAAATGTTTAAAGTTTCTTGGTACTATTCTGTAATTGATAAAATATTGCTAGCAGATTCTGTATTCTATGTGGATAAATGGTTTTCTGGGTTACATTTTACTGTATTCATGTCTTAGTTAAGAGGACACCATGCTCATTTTCTCAAAATGGTTTACAGTCCATTATATAATTTCTTGGATTAATAGATTACTGTGTAGGTGCTTAGTTGGAAGAATCCTTTCAATTTGTCGTTACATTGTGATATCGTTTTAATAGCATTGCTCTGTATAATTTGTTTATTATTATGTGAATGGATTGTATATGATTACTGTGTATAATCTATTTTAAAGGGTTTCCATACTAGTTTCTAGAAGTATTATGGCATTTTTCATTATTGGTTGGACCTAGGATTTTTACTGTAACTTATTAAGTAAAGTATTTGAAATTCTTAGCCTTACAGGATTTGAACTAGTGACCTCTAATAAATTTCTTAGATGGTAATTTATATGGAATTTTTTTTTTATTGTAAATCCCTAATATAATTTTATATAGAGTTTTATTTTCTATTATGATTATATCGGTGATTAGGTTGAATCGGCTTATGTTAGTTGTAAGTCTTCAACCCCAATTCATTTTTCTTGTAAATGATAATCCTTCCGGCTATAGAGATACTAAATTTTTATTAAAAAGAATAATCCTTTTGGATGTCTCAGATAATACATGAAGAAATTATAGATCTAGTAAGCCTTCCCGCTGTAAGAGATTTATACTTGATATCTATTAATATTCATAATGTAGAATCTTTATGGTCTTTGAACCTTAGGCTCAAAGCCATTTGTATTAAATTAGTTATGTTGAGTTTATCAGGTTTTAAATCTAGTATTAGAAGATTTAATGTGTTAACTAGGGTAAACACTTAAAAGGAAAGGACGTGAATCTCTATTTAACCTGTATGGTAAATATGTATGAATATACAAGAGAATAAAATAATACTAAACATTTTCTAAAGTATGTACTACATTTAACCATTAGTTAAAATCATTATGATATTGGTTGTTAATAATATTAGAAGATAGATAAACATTTCTACTAGGAAAATTCTTTGTAAGCGGTAGCATTCATTAACTAATAATTTACAAAAAATAAACATTCGAAAACAATAAATAATTCTAGAAAGATTTCATCAATCATATACCTATAAGAAATAAATAGATAATGAATGAAAGATAATAAATGAGTAACATTATAGAACATGTTAACTTTCGAAGTGGAAAAACACCCAAAGAAGATCGTTCCTCCCAACTGTCTCCTCAAAACAGCCAAGATCACTTTCTTTAGAACCCTCGAGCCTATTCATTGAACCACTAAGAGGAATATGTTGTATAGAATCCTATTCATAACTCTCTTTAACTTAGAAGTCACAATTGCAGTCAAAACTCTAACAACTCAGTTTAGCATTCCCCTCATCAAATTCTTATCTTGTGCCTAACTTTTCAGTTTCCAACAACACAACAATGTTCTAATGTCTTAGAATATAGTGATCACCATGCTCATTCAATGGTATATATAATATTTCTTAGGTCTTTGGTTCAGTTTTGCAATTAAATTAGCCACCTCCTTAGTTCCTCCTTTCTTGGGAACATGACCACAAATATAGGGAAGCTGTCTCCTGCAACAGCTAGAAAGTGAATGTTCATTTGTCATTTTTCCTTCTACAATGGATCATTCATCCTGGTGGGTCAGTGAACACTCTTCAACAGTCCTCTTTCGATAGTTGTTTCTTATTTTAATTATTAAATAATAAAATATTCCAATTACAGTCATCCTTAACCATCCTTCGTCAACAAAATCAAACTTTACAATAACTTTTAATGTAACATATTTTCAGAAAATAAAATGTTTTCACTTCTAGGTTGGTTACAAACACCCCCTCTTAAGTTCAACATCATCCTCGGTGTTGCTTAAGCATCATCTGATTCTTCCTAAAACAAAATTAGATATGCCTTCGGTATATGACTCACCGATTCTCAAGTTGCTTCAACTGGACTAAGGTGCTTCCATTGCATTGTTAGCTGTCCAATGGTGCTATTCCGAAGAAAAATTTCCCTTTCTAAGGATACAATCTGGTTCCACCTCAAAATATCCTCCTAGTTCTACCTGGAACATAACAATCAATTAGATGAGTACCATCATGTACATACTTTTTCAATATAGAAATATGAAATAAATTATGTATTTTGTGATTAGGTGGAAAAGTTAACTAATAAGCCACTCACCCAACTCTTGATAATATCTCAAATGGTGCACAATACCTAGGTGCTAATTTAGCACAACTCCCCAACTTAAAGGAGATTCTTCTACATTTTACCTTGACAAAAACATGCTCACCTAACTATAAATCTTTTTGAGTTCTTTTAAGGTCTACATGACTCTTTTGTTTGTCATGTGCAACTTTCAGATTACTTTGTACCTGTTTCATTGTTAGTTCCATTTCTTTTAGCAATTCGAGACCTAACATCAATCTATCAACCGAATCACTCCATGAAATGGGAGTATTACATTTCCTACCTACATTATTTCATAAGCACTAAGTTTAGTTGAAGATTGATAATGATTGTTATAAGCAAACTAGAATAAGTTTAGATATTCTTTCCATTTGTTTGGATTATCCCTAACATATATTGGTAACATATCTTCTAAAAATTGATTTACTCTTTCTCTTTGTCCATCCATTTGCAGATGATAAGCAGTACTTGATCCAGATGGAAAGCGGTGCCACCCACCTAATCCACTGGCTCAAAACAATTGTCTGTTGCATAATTTTCCTAATTATCCTTGATGATGCTCTTTCATCGTCGGACCAATACTGAGCCGAAGCAAAAGATTTCATCCATGGAAAAGTAGACTTGTTCAAGAACCCCATTCCAGTGCCCGACGCCTTTGAAGAGGGAAATATGGCTAACATTTCTCCAACCATCAAGGTCAATATATCAACCAAGCCCGAGGTAGTTGAATATATTACACTTGGAGCATATTTCTGCCCTGAAGAAGTTGCTTCTTACAAAGCACTTTTTTTAGGATTTTTGTGATATTTTCGCTTCATCCTATACCAATATGCCTAGGATTTATCCATCTATCGTCGACACATGGCCTCATATTGTGCCCATATGCCAGAAGAAGATACCCATTCAACCGTCAAAGGCCCCCACCATCAATGTGGAGATCAAGAAACTACGTAAAGCAAGTTTCATATACCCTATTGTGTATACCACTTGAGTTTCTAATCCTATTTCCATGAACAAAAAACTAGGTACGATTCTAATTTGTACTGAATTCTGTGACTTAAATTTGGCATGTCCCAAGGACAAGTTCCCCACTTTGTTCATTGACCAAATCATTGATTCCTGCGCCGACCATGAATTATTTTATTTCATGGATGGTTTTTCCGGTTATAACGAAATTCAAATATGGAAAGAGGACCAATTGAAACCGATTTTACAACCCCCTAGGAAACGCTTGCGTATCGCGTTATACCATTTGGTATTAAAAAAATTGGAGCTACTTTTCAGTAGTCCATAATGTTCTACTTCCATGACCTTATACATATTAGCTTGTTCTACCTAGATGACCTCACGCTCGCTCTCGGAAGCATTCTCAACATCTATAAGATTTACGTCAAGTATTCTTGCAATGTCGTAAATATGACATCTGCTTGAATCCCCTCATGTGTTTGTTTTGTGTCCCCACCAAGAGTTTATTCAGGTTCACCGTATCTCACAAGGGTATCACAGTGGATCCATTGAATATTCAAGCCAAATGAATCTTCCCCCTCCACATACTTTGCACCAACTACAAAGTCTCCAAGGCAAGGCCAATTTCCTTCATTGGAGGTTCTGTGCCTGAAGTTGCTCACCATGTAGTACATTTGTGTCATAGTTTTTTTTTTTTTTTTTTGCACCGTTCTTGTCATGAGTCTCACAGTTTGTTTCCTTGGTTGTTCGAGATGGATCCTACCTCACCTCGCTACATTGGTTTCGCTGCTGGAGGAAATAAATTGTCTCCTAATATCGCCTCGACTACGTGGGTCATTTATTCTGTGACACATGAGTTGGTCCATATTTGACGGGATGTGTGTTGGAATTGCTACAAACAACCTTGATGAGTATGATGGTGTCACTAGTCTCCTGGACTATACACTCAACTTGTGTATTTTTCACCTTAATGTCTTCTTATCCTACCATCTGCTGGTCTCCCAGTTGAATAACTACTATCGGGTACGTGATCCATGTCTCTTTAGAAATTTCCTATGCACTAGACATTTGGTTAGACATTTTGAATCCATTACATTCAAGCATGTTCCCAAAAGTCTAAATAGTGTATAATATCAAATGGCTAATTACATTATAGACTAGCAAATCAATCGTCGCATATAGGAAATAAACTGCATCATGCATCAGCATAGATTCATGCATGCTCACATCATATACATCATATAAGCATAATCATCATATAAACGACTCATAAAAATATATAAAAAGTGAATCCACATGCATATATATATATATATTATGTCATAATGTTCAGTAGAAAATAAGAATCTCCATAAGATTTCTTTGTTGATCATACACATAGTACAAAATTCCCCGTTCACCACTGCATTGGGGGGAAACATCACTAGTTTCTAGTCAAAGTCATCCTCCTCGTACTCTGGGTCCGTGTCCTCCTCATCAGAGTCCTACTCCTCCTCCATAGGAACATCACACTGTGTCGCTACTCTAACATACTCAGCAGCGACTTCGATCCTCCTCATCAAGGTGAACCACTCTAGAGGATCGTTGTAACACGTGACAATCAGGTCATCATCAAGATACTGCTATCCATCATCAGTAACCCCATCCAATAAGCACTCAACGTCGAGACGTAGTGATTCTAGTGCACTTTGGTGCCTCATGTGCCCTTGAGAAGCTAGATCCAAATGCTCCACTCTACCCTTGCACCTCCGATATCCTACTAGAGGTTATTGTTTGATGTCTGCACATCAACAAAGTGTGTCATCAATAGTTGTCACACACATAAATTGGCTACCACTAAGCTAATAAAACTATATATGAATGCAACAATAAAATTTTCATGTATACATACCATCGGGTCCATAGACCGGACTAGGTGGTCAAGGGATCTATGGGTCTCCCCAATAATCAATCCTTTCATCCGAGTAGTTAATAGATTATGTGTTATTGTATCTCTGTTATCTTTGTAAAATGAGCACGATTATGATTCTATATCAGTTATTTAATTTCGTTCACATATAAATCCATATCAATTGTATCAGAGAAATATTCTATTTGATTGTTTGTCGATGCATGCCCCCGATGAGGTCCAGGTATAGAGAGTTTGGTCTCGAACTAGTTTCACTTGATCACTCTCACCGTCCCAATGGACCTCCCATGGAAGAAGAAATGAGAGACAACGGAGAAGGAAATCCTATCAATTCTTTTCTTAAGGAATCCCTTGAGCGATAGAGGAATGAGATGATGGATAGTTTATCCCATCCTTATATGAATGATGGAAACATCAAGTGCATCTTCAACTAGTAACTAGCTCGGGGATGCAACTCCCTTCAAGGTATAAGTTATCTTTGGTATTCCTTTACTTGAAGGCCAGATCGAATATTTCCTAGATAATTGGTTGAATGTTCTAGAAGGGTATTTCTCTATCCACAATTTCTTTGACAGGGAAAAGATCACCTTTGATCTCCTTAAGGAATTCCCCCATGTCTAAAATTGGTGGGGTACTTATTGGGAGAAAAACTCATCACACGAGTCTAGAATGTTTGAGACAAACCCCACTTGGGGCTCTTTCATAGACGTCATCAAGGAACAATATTACCTTGTGGGAAACTATGATGACAAGTACACAAAGTGGACCATTCTACGTCAAGAGAGGGACCAGAGTGTGTTTGAGTGCACCAACAAATTTCATACCTTACGCGAAGCCGTGTATCAAGGAATCCGAGCGGCACCTAATACTGAAATATCACAGCAGTATACATCGGTACATCCGAACTGAGATGGAATTCCTCGACATCTCTTCAAATGGATCTGCTTATCGGTATGTTGTCAAAATTGAGGATAAATTTTGGCAAAAGAACAAGAGAGACTCTGGAACTCTGAACCCACCGCAAAAAAAAGACAAGGGAAACCTTGTATCTTAAAACATAGGATAAGTAAAGGAAAACCAGTCCCCACCATAAGAAAAGAAGGGGAATGGAAATACAAAGACGGACACTGAGAAGTGGTGCAAATTTCATAAAATCCCTTGGCACAACACTAATGAATTTCTCTCAAAGTAGTCATTGGTGGTTGAGATAAAATATTCAGAATCAAGATCCCAATTCCGATTAAGAACTCATTGCCACAACCGCAGACCATGGTAAGTAGATCATTAATGCAGACGCCACTACCATTATTGCCACCACACATATTCAAATAGAAGAACCGAAAGAGTGAGAGGTAGAGGAGCTCCTCTTCCACTCATAGATGTGGGTGAAGGGAATACCTATACATTTTGTTGTTGACAACAACATCCAAAAGAACCTGTTCTCAGTAGAAGTTGTCAAGAGATTGGAGCTTCCGACAACACGACAACCACAAACCTAAAACATCGGTTGTCTAAGCTAAGGACGAGGTATCCTCTTTACTCAAAAATTCCTCCTACCATATGGAATTAAGCCTTTCAAAGACGAGGTACTGTGTGATGTTCCCCCACTTGAAGTATGTGATGTTCTTTTACGACACCGATATATGTTGAAGCCTCATGATATGTATGATTCAGGACCTCGCAGTGTCATTATTACTTTGGGAGGAAAAATATATTGGATACCAGAGATAGTTTCACCTAACACAGTCTCGCAAGGTAAGAACATAAGCTCCCACATCAGGAAATTATTCCTCTTTAGGATTGTATCTGAAGGAGAACATTCGATCACCTCCACACCCTCAACACAAGGTATCTATGCTCAGTAGACCACAAGAAGAAAAATGAGTCATTATTTCCTCATTCATCTAAGTACCTCTATGATGCAAGGTGATGCATTAAAGGTTCTCCTCCAAAAATAAATCATCGATACATCAATTACAGCCCTCTCGGTATGCCAAGGAAAAGCATCCTCTTCACTTCAACAAATGTCACACCAGGGTATAAACTCAACACACAGTTCGAGGTGCGATACAGGATTCGATGCAATGGAAATCATTACTTCCTAAGGAGAAACGATTAATCCAAATGGAAACTAGTGGCCACCCACCTATTCCACTAGCTCAAAACAATTGTCTATTGTGGGAGTTTCTTAGTTAATTTTCTATGGTTTTTTCGGTCCCCAATGTCTGGGGCCATTTTGAGGCCCTAAACGACGTTTTTTGGGAAATATTCCTCCAACAAATATAAGGGATTCATAGTTTTGAAGCATATTCCTCGGATAGATATTTCTAATGAGCTATCGAGCAACCAAATCAAAGATTGTATGCAAAAGTTATGACCCCAAGAAGTTGATTGCTTAACTTACCACCTTCGAACAACAAACTTTATGACAATTCATCCTATAGGGTTATGTTCTTGACTTTTGGGGTTCTCGCCCTTGTCCTTATTATAAATAGAAACCTTTGTCCTCATTTTCTATTCATATTTGTACAAATGAAACATAGCAGTCACATCTCTTCTCAGAGGTAGCTACCACCATTATAGCTATCGTATTATAGTCTGATCTATTTTCGCCATTTAATAGAATATGTGTTACCGTATCTCTGTTATCTTTGCAAAATTTCTGTGATTATGATTTTGTATATGTCCTTTCGTTTCGTTCATAGGTAAATACATATCAGTTGTATCACAACAATCTTCTCTTTGATTGTTTCTCAGCGCATGTCCCCGATGAGGTGCATGTATTTCAAGATTGTGATAAGACTGATTAAGCACCGAGGACGGTGCAAATTTTTTAGGAGAGAAGAACTGTAATATCCCTCGTAACATTTTTTGTTTTCGTAATTTTATTTAATCTTTGTATGTAATGGAGAGTAGAAATTTACTTTTAAATATAAATATAATTTTGATTATGAGAGTTAAGTAGCCATGCAGTTAATTGATAGAAATTTGAGTTTATGGGAGTAAGTAAATATTCATCCAACTTTATGAAGACAAGTGGCCAGTAATAAAGAGAGTTAGTTATTGTTATTAAAGTTCTGAGGCAAAGAGGAGAGGCCATGCAGAAAAATAAGAAAAAAGAGAGTTGTTAGAGATCACTCAGGATGAAGGCTCTAATTGATTCCCGTAAAATAGCACTGAGCTTCCTTATAACGTCTATGAGATGTTGGGATTTAAACTAGAACCATCAGTGAGCATGTAAATATGCTAGGTTATGAAATAAATAAGTCCCTTTATCTTACTCGTGGCAACTTGAGGCTGTAGAAAGTGAGTTTTATACTCAAGGTTCTAGGAAATGGGGTGGAACACTTGTATGCTATAACGCTTCAAGGTTCGTAAGGTCAGGTTGTGCGTGGTTGTTAAGTTCTCATTTTCATAATTGGATAGATATGATTATCAGTGACCTAAACCCTTGATTATTTATGTTGTGTAAAATGTATGGATTATAAGAATCTTCTTAATGTATGGTTAATACTTTAAATGTTATTTATTTGATAATAGGATATTCATAGTGATGGGAAATAATCCAAATAAGAAGAAGTGTTACCATTATTATTATTGTCATTTTTCTTATTGTAAATCAAAGTAATCGTTGATTTAACATCACAATAAACAAAATAGTTAGGATTAAAAGTTTTTCTCTTACTATAAACCAAAACCTTACTCTCATTGGCCGCTATTTTTTATTCTAAACAAATAAACGTCAAGAAAAAGTTTGAGGTTTATAAAAAATAAATAAACTGTAAACAAAAACAAATTATATAGACTGTAGAGTAAAAGGAGGCAATTGGTAAAATTTTAACAAAATATTTTTAAAAGAAATAGGCAATATGGGCCTCATTTAACATTAAATCCACCTTTTCCAATAAAAAAGTTCTTTCTTTTCAAACAAAACCTTCAAGGAGACCGTAATATCCCGAATTCGGACCTAACACTTGTGGGCATAAGACCCATTGCTTATGATGATTACTTGATATATTGGGAATAAGACCCCATGGCATATGAACATGATGATTTGTTTGATATATTGGGCATAAGCCAATTGCATATGTTTTATATATGATTTCATGCGTTGGGCGTGTACCGTGAAGCACATAATTGATGAGATGTTTTGTGTTGAGCAAGGAAATCTGGAGCACATGGGTATTTGATCTTTTTATTGAGTGAGAAGATCTCGAGCACATGAGTGTTTATATTTTTGTTGAGTGAGAAGCTATGGAACACATTAGTTATGAAAACATTTGTGTTGAAGAATGAAGCTCTGAAGCACATGAAAAGATATTATTGGAAGTGTTAGGCATAAGACCTAGATCCTTCCAAGTTGATGTTGAGCTTAATCTATGAAAAAAAGGATCCCTGTCCATTGTATCCCTAGGTGGATCCATGGACTCCGATAAAACATTAATCTCATCTTACTTATTTTTAAGTGATTAAATGAAATTTTGAATTTTTGTGTATTATCAGGTACTGAAGAAATACTATGTTATATGAGGGAATCCAACATGCAAGGAGGTTTAGAGTTTCCTAACCTAGTTGACCTTTAACCCCTACCTGAAGTCCTTATTAAAAAAAGTGGCTAAGCTAAAAGAAAAGTGTCATATGTCTAGGGATCATGTTATATGATACCTAAAGATAAAATGTTAACAAATGGTATATATATAAATATATGATTTATACATGATATGTATAAAGAGTAAGCATAGTAATAATACTATTAGCTATAAGAAATAGAGAAAGGATCCACATGTTATTATTATTACTAATGAAAATTAAATATTAAAATACCTACAAGAGTCAAAGTAGGAACTAGTCAAAAGTTCCTATGTAAATAATAAAAATTACCTAAAGTAAATGAAAAGGGTTATTTCAAGAAATCAAAAGATTCTTGATTTAACTGTCGCTTTTCCTGAAAAATCTGTCTATAAAGACCCAAGCCAAAGAGAGGCTTGGGGGCCTATCCATCTATCAATCTATCTATATTTGGATGATTCCATATTTCTTCCTCACTACCTTCAAGAAAGTTATTGGACAACATTTTTCCTAAGAGGAAAAATGAAACTGATACAGAACCTGATATCCCAGATATGGAAGCCTTACCCTAGGATATCTAAGCTACTTGCATGTTGGAACCAGCTCGGGGGGATCCATATTGAAACCAAGAACAGTTTCGGGTCATGGTTGGGTGGAACATGGTAGTTCCCAAGTTATTCAGTTATCTAAGCAGATGTCAAATTTGTCTATGAATTTGTTAATGCTTGGTATTTGAGTGTGCAAGGTTTCACGCATTGAAACAACTTCATCTTGCAGGTATGAGCTTAAATTCATCATTCCCTAGCATAGGTATTTCTTTTAATATACATTAGGTTATGTTATCTATTCAACCATGCTATTCTAGTTAGGAAAATATATCTTAATCATATTTACAATGATGGAATAAGATTCTTTAGTTTTATGTGTAGAATGGTTTGGTTTCTGTTATTTTCTCCATTTTATTTCATTCATTTATGAGTTAAGTTCAGTCTTCTCTCAGAGAGGTAATTCTGTAAGCAGAGTCTAGATTTTTAAAAGTAGAGTTATATTTCCTGTTCATTATTTTTAGGTTTAATACATAGCAATAATATCAGAGATTTTGTACCTACATCTTTTTTACTGTAACTAATTTTTTTTGTCAACCTAGAACTATTTAAAACAAAACCTATATCTTATCTCTGCTCGAAGATTTCATATTGCCAGCTGGGTTGTATTATTTATAATAAACCAAGCTACTATCTATAGCCTTGGTATAAATTAAATGCATAAGATTATAACTTAAATATAAGTGTTGAATCTTTAAATAAAATATCATAAACAAACTACAAACAAACCATTTCCATTTTATAACTTTAAGATCGAATACCAAGATATGAAGACCTCTAGAATATGTAGGCATGATTTTATCATAAATCATAACCATACTATATACCATTAACATAATGAATTAAACATAACCTAATTCAAAATAATTTATTAAATATCGTATCCATTAAGAGGTTAGAAGATTGAATCTTGTCAGCATTCATGCCGAAACAAAATATCCACACACACATCACTTTAAACCCAAGCAGTCGAGGATCGAATCCTGTGGGGTCATGGATAAAAATAGAGGTTATATCAAAACCATGACAGACATCTAATTCTGTAGGGTTCAATTTGTAACCTTTATCAATGAGGTAATAAATTACAAATTTTCCACATAATCTACGCCAATGAAATTAAAACGCAAGGATTAACCATAATCAAAATTGTTTCCCTATCAACATTCAACAACAATATAAATAAAATATACTTGCTACATTTCATTATCGAGGCACATGGCTGAGAAGGAAAGAAAACCCATTAACATAATCGATGTAAAATAATCATTGTTTACGCTATCACAACTATGACACAGATATTGCAATGTTAAACCAAAGCTCACAGCCATCCCCAATTAAATCATAGATAAGTAAATAACATCATAAATCACCATTAATAAACATTTCCCATAAATATATAGTCGCGAATTGGAAAGAGTTCCATTTCCAGTAATGGCACAGTTGTAAGCTAAACCAAGTCTTTTAAATACCAAAACAAGAATGTAAGTATAGACAGCGAAATACATAGAGTCCTAGCCTTGCCAAGATAGTGATAGTATCCACAACTAAACCCCATCTATGAATGCCCACATTTATACCCACTATCATATACAAATGAAACAACACAGTCGTGATTCAAGGCACCATTGCAAGCAATAGTAGTGCCACCATTCGAGACCCATCATTAAAACCAAATGAAGAGTTTTTTCATTAACCAACAAAAGCATACGCTTAAACTACCAACCCATATTAAATTACAGAGCTGAGTCACTACAGTCATGTCCCAAAGGCGCCATACCCAAAACATCTTAAGCCCCAATACTATCATACGCATCTCTAGATGCCCTTTAATTATAAATAGAACATTACACAAATGAAACCCTTAAACCAAATCATTCACCACTACAATGTCGAGCTCAAAGCTCTATTAAAACACATCTATACACAGAGGCAACAAGCTCAAACTTGTTGGTACAGGGCTTACCCGTGAAGGGTATTTCGTTTATAGCCTGGTAGTCACCATGACGCATGTATTGGAAGCTTTGTCACCTATAAACAAAGGAATGGAAAGCTTTCGAAGTATACCAGTCCTCCAGCTAAAACAACAAAGTATTAAACACTACAAACTGAGCTGAAGAGTATACCTTCCCAAGGAACAAATACGAACCAAACCTCACACGGTGACAAAAACTAGAGAGTTGAACAGAGTATAACCATCATAGTGCCAAATGAATCATTCATCCATGATAGACAAAGCTTAGGGCTGGAGCTTACCCCATCCCATGGAGCATTTACTATGCCACCATGTCCACCACCAACATCAAAATTTCTCCTCATGCCTATAGTTTCATAAACCCAAACGTGATTTGGTATTTGAAATGATTTGTGCATTGAAACCCCCATCATTGGAATCGTTGACTTAGGATAAGCCAAGATTCATGGCATATGGAATATGCCATGAATGGCTCAACATACATATAACATATGGTATGTAAAACTTTAAATGCACTATGGTTAAGTCTTTGACTTAAAACCTTCACATACAAGCATAAAAAAATTCAAATCATATGTCATATAAATACTAAGCATAGGAATAAAGTTCATGAGGTCTTAAGAACCACATTAATAATGTTAACCGGTTAGACGTAGGTCTAAATAAAACCAGCCATGTGTAAATGATATCGTAGTAGTAAGATGGTTAGGATAGGACTTTGGTCCTTTTGTCTTCAACAAAAATGGAGTAGTTTAGCATAGGTAGCATGCCAAGTTTAAACAATCCTAGCGAGCTTCGTCATTTATTGAATCTGCAAAAAATGAAGAGAGGTTGCATTAGTTCAATATGAACTAAATAAACTCTATAACGTCAAGTAAAACTAATTACCTCTCCAAGTGATCCTATAAGGGATACAAGTCCCGCCACTCCACCCCTTGACAATCACAAGTTAAGTGAGGATTCATCCATAAACAATGGGTGATTAATATAACTAGGAAGTAAGCTATAACTAAATACACACACACACATACATGATAAGAAATCATGAATGAACAATGTAACCATTTAAATCAGATGAAGTAACATAAACACAATATAGAATCACATTGAAAAAACATCTAGAAATGGTAAGAACAACTTTCGACACTTCGGTTTCGCAAACAAATATCAACACATTCCGCAAAAGATAAGTTAATGTCCACTTCAGGTAGTAATCAAGTAGCATAATAATTTTATTTTTTTTGAAATTTTTGGGACATTAGAGAGCGTTAATTTTTTTTTTTAATATTTGAGTACATCAAAACCAACAAGAAGAAAAGACGACCGGAGTTTCTTTTACTTATTTGCATCGTAAAGAAAATTTTAAAGACCCTAATCTTAGGAAAAGTAGTGCTACAGATAATAGATTAAAAAATAACCTTTTATTAATTTTTAAAAAGAAAGTAAAGACCCAACTATCTAACTTCACATCTACATCGGCCCACTGAGTCGACCCAAAATTCATTGTATTATCTTCTTTCTTAGTGAACGTCTCTAACCACCACAATTAGTTTGCTATGAGAAATAATGGGTAGTAAACATGGACTTATAGGTTTGAATGCCAGGGAATAGCCAAGTGGAACCTTTCCTCTCCTATCTTTCATTTATGCATACGAAAATGAATAGTAATGATTAAACTTATAGTGAATGATAGAAAACTGAATTACGAAACGTGTAAAATATGAAAGATATTTTCACATTTCATACGTAAATATTGATCTCACTTTTTTCCCTAATCTAAACCCTTCTATGCAAAGATAACTCGAAAGGAAACAAAGTACAGTCGCGTCAATGTAAAATATTTTTAATACATTTTGTTCATAACCAAAACCCGATTAAGCTTTTGACAATAATATCTCATAACCGTAAAGTATTTTAAACTATTAAACTCAATGCATACCTTCTCACATGCCAAGTGAGATAGCATATACGGATACTGAGATTCATCTGGTTTTAGTGCTATGAAGACTCGGCAACGTCCCAACTCGATGGAGCTAGGGGTTGTGGTAAAAAAAAGTGAATGGCAGAGTAAAAACCCTAAGCTTGTCTTAAAAAGGACTTTTTGGTGCCAATTGTAATCCACCTTTTACCTCGGGACTTTGGGACCTTTAACCGAACCTTTGTGAGTCCTCAAGTACGTTAAAACCTCATATGCTTGTGTGTAGTCAGAAATCCAAATATTATACCTTATTACCTTTTATTATGCTCTTAAACATTTTCTTTGTTGGGCTAATGTTGATATTTCCAAAACTTAGAGTGAAAACTTAAGGTTCTATAAAGTCAAAAGATGATATTGTGATGATACCTGCATTATAACATAAGAATAAGGTGATTATCTTACGCTAAGTAAGTCACAAGGTAAGAAAGAAAAACATGACCTCGATGAAATCAAATCTTAGGAATTTAAATAGGTGGGTGTTTAGATTCTTTTACATTAGGTAAGGTTGTCATTACTTAAAAAAATATTAGGATTTTGTTATGATGGGTTTATTAAAATTTAATAATAAGAAAAGAGAGAATTAAATGTAAATTCCCAAATGGAAAGATAACAAATATCCAAGACTCAACTCAATTGTTGACACATTACCATGATGTTCGCATGACACAACTTGTAGGTGGATCTAATTTTTATTAAAAGGATACATAATATATCATAAACAAAAATGACAAAATAATCACATATGGAAATGATAAGAAAATTGGGCTGGATATTATATGTATCCATCTACAATTTTACAATTTACTAAATTTTAACATTGCACATGGATTTAGAGACCCCTATAAAGATGAATCCATCTAGAGTGTTAAAATTAGTAAATTGTACAAATTTATTGTCAAAACCGTAATTTTCCTTTGTGGGAATGGCACAACAAAAAATGACGAAATAAATGACCAATTGTCATGTGGTCATTTTTAGTTTAAATCTTATCTCGTGACCAAACTGGTCCTGTATCTTGCTCATTTTTAGCTTAGATTTTATCCCATGAACAAATTGGTCATTTATCTTAGTCATTTTTTTTAGCTCACATAAAATTTCTCAATTTTGCATTAATCCCTTGAAAAATCCATGGGGACCATATTTTTTGGCCACTTCGTCACTTGTCTCTCATTTTGTACTAGTGGTATAATGTCCCATTACAACCACATGCTCTCTTGTAGTTTCTTGAATTTCATTAATATCATGCATCCCAACCTACATCTTATTGGTAACAATATATGAGACAAGAGAGGGTGGAGGTTGAAGATGGTAACAACATGAAAATCGTAACTTTCTTCTTAGCTTGTGTAAGATGACTTATTTTGTGGCATTACAACTACATGTTCTCTTGTAGTTACATGGATTTCTTTAATATTATGCATCCCAACCTAGGCATTATAGGTAACAATATAAGATACAATTGGGGGTATAGGTTGAATATGATAACAACATGAGAATCATAACTTTATTCTTAGCTAACTTTCTTTCTTATGGTCCTCTCCATGCTCAAAGACAAATGTTTTCAAAGGTAGTTTCCTATCCCTCGCTAGACCCATGTGTATTACCCAACTTGTTTTTATTTATATTTTCTTTATGAGGAAAACCCTTGAGAACATTGTGTGTGATTTCATTTAATTATCTTAAAATAAGAAGGGATTGCTACAAATTCTTTCCTATGTACAAGTCGAGGGATGTGATCATGCTCTACACAAAATAATTATTTCTATACATTTTATTAATACTTGAGTGGTTGTTTAACATTGATAATGGGTGTATAACAATATGCTTTATATAGAGGTAGAAGAAGAAGCTTCCCTAAAAGACAAGATTTATGAAATCGTAGAGATAAATGAGGATGACATTCTTGCAGAGAGCACACACTTATGTTATATATGTTGTAAGGGTTTCGAGAGTTATGCCAATGTTTTGATGGACATGCAATTCCACAGTGTTGAATATAAGATGAAATAGGAGTTCAGGTCCAAGCCAAAGAAGTCCAACAAGCCAACCTTTACTTCTTCTAGATTCTCCAGGATTGTTAGGAAAAACACAAGTCCAAAAAAAAAAAAAATTAATGTGATTAAGAGGGACATAAAATAAAAAAGAAGAAAAATGAATGGGAGGACTACCATGATCATGATGAACTAGAGATAACCATAATCGGATTTTAGAAATAAGCCAATAAACATGTTGCATTCATCATAGCATTATAGCTGAGGAAATCCATCCTTAGCATAGTCAATATATGCAGTATCACCTATTCCCTATTCAAAGCCTCAAGTTCATTTCCTAATTTTTATGTTCCATTGTTAACAAACAAAACTTAATTCACTCAAGTAGATGGCCCATCCTTCCCAATTTTAACATGGAAAACATAAAATTTAAGTGCTTTAGATGTGTTGTGTTTAGAAGCAACGTAAATATTGATGTTTATGCAAGTACTATGATGTTGAGTACCCTAATCTTTGTCTTCTCTTGTTTTACTAGCTTCGATTCAACCTTGTTTATTTAGGATGAGGTGGATTCAAGCAGGATTTGTTTGTGAAGCTAAGTTCGTAGGGATTGTATTATTTTAGATCATGACATTAGGTGAAATGTAATAAAGATGTTGTTATGTAAGTAGACATACTCTATGAGAAGTTCGGAACTGGGAGTTAGGAGCTTAGAGGAGGCGAATAGATGCCAAAGCAATCATTGCTATTAGTTTGTATGAAGTCCAGTGCTAATTAAGTTAAATTAAAACCACCTATTAAGGAACAATTTTGTATGAGAGTTGGGTTTAACCAGAATGTAAATGGGTATATGGTTATAAGAAGTTTTTGGGCATATGTACCCTTAATTTATTCAGCCAACTATCTAGAATTAGGTAGATAAAAGAGGGAGCATGTTATAATCCCTACTAAAATATTGTGAGGGGTTGTGATTACAAGAGGTCAAGTTTAAAGTTGATTATTCTTAAGTAAAGTTTACTTGGTTAAAAAGTCAATTATGGTTTTGGGCGGGTAATGTTTGGGTATCCCATGGTATTGACCCATAGTATTGTATGTGATGAAGTTTACATAAAGACTGGAGCCATTCCATTGCAAGGTACCGAAAGAAGCATTGCAAGAAGCATTG
This sequence comes from Pseudotsuga menziesii, assembly GCA_001517045.1. Classification (NCBI taxonomy): domain Eukaryota; kingdom Viridiplantae; phylum Streptophyta; class Pinopsida; order Pinales; family Pinaceae; genus Pseudotsuga; species Pseudotsuga menziesii. Next base: position 11,873 of record LPNX011069446.1, on the reverse strand, counting down.
CAAGGTACAGAAAGAAGCAATGTTTAGTGGGTGTCTAATGTAAAAATTTGTTTCATCTATGACTATGTGCTTCCATTAGTGATTGTTATTATGTACTTTTTGTTTCATTTTTGTTTCTTTACCATTTTTAATTATTTTATCCATTTTAACAATAATTTTATTGTTCTGGTATTTAAGAATAAGTACTTTAAATAAATACATTAAAGTAGATCACCCATACTCTGGTACATGTTCCATTTCTATTTCTTTTCGTTGGACCCTAATGACCATGCTCCTATATTCTCTTCCATTTTCTATTTTTTAGTGGATCCGGATTGCAACACTAAGAAAGCTCTTTTTGTCAAGAGACCAGTGTCTTTTTATGATAAAAAAAACAGAATCTCCAAAGCTGTATCTCTATTAGTCTTATCTATAAACTACTTAAAGTTGCCTGGTCTGTGTTCGTTTGTTTATTCTTTTCTACCATTAAACAAACCCTGTCTTTTTCCAACTCCTCGGTGGAAAACAATAGAATTTGCTCACGAGTAGAATAGAAAAATAGATAGTCAGCAAGTAGTTTATAAATAACATGAGTAGTCCTTCCACTTCGGGGGCATTGTTATCTCTGAAACATTCTTGCACAAATTGAGCTTACTCTTCTTACCGCACTCTTCTTCTGCATCGTTCAATACCATGGATCGATTGCATTGTAACATAGGGTGTTGTTTGATGATAAGGATACATTATTAACACCATACAATACCATTGAGGAAACTCTCTCTTTCTCCAACTCCTTGGGAGTACCCCGCTCTCTGGATCGATTGCATTGGAATACAGGGTGTTGGAATGTTTCAGTGAGTCATGCTCTTGCACATGAATTTAACAATCATGTTACTGCAATTTTTTTTACCTCATGTTGAATATTCTTGACACAAATTAATACTTGACGTATTGCGCATTAGTTTCACAGTTTATCATGTGAGGTGGCTCAGGCTGATTCCATATTTCTATAATTTCCATCTTCACAATGTCATCCAAGATTTTTGTAATGGTCTGAATGGTATGATTCATTAATGAGCCCATACCCACCAAGAAAATATTGCTTTTTATTGTCATGGATTTCCTTTCAAAGCACGCTCAAAGCATAACACAAAGGAAATGATTGATTAATTATCGATTTCTTCCATTGTGCAAAATCAGTTATCATTTGGAAGTCACGCTCTCCTGCGAACATTGTGCAGATTGTATGCTTGGGCATTCCTATTTTCCTCCCTACCCAGGATATGTCACTTATGCATATCTCTTTGTGTCATTCTCTTTCAGTATTCCGGTTTGGGAAGTCATTAGTGAAGTGGTCAAGCTGGTGGTGTTATGGAACAAAACAGATTTGTTAAAGATTATAATTTTTTTTGCTTTATCTTGGAAATTTGTTCTTCCTTTCTTGGTAATGTGGAGGCTCTTAACAGTCCCTATCAATATTTTGATTTATTTTTATTTTTAAACTTGTATATCATTATGGGTGAACTATCCCTAACTTCTAAAATGAAATAATTATAGCTACAAAATTTTTATAACATTTATTTCATCTCTTTAAAGTTAGCTATATCTAAATAGTATAAAACAATTTTAACATACTATTATTAATTATATTTTATTCATTAGAAAGTGTATGATTCATAAAGAAATTATATTTTATTCATTAGAAAGTGTATGATTTATAAAGAAATTATTTCATTTATTTGAAATATCCTACATCTAAGTAGCTTGAAACATTTTCAATGCATTATTAAGTAAGCCTTTAATTGATATAACATTACAAGTTATTTATTTCAAAACACAGTGTAGAACTTCACTAAATATATCCACTAAACGCTACATCCAAAATAAATTGTATTGCATGTAACCAGAAAAAAATATAAAACAATAGTAAAGTAGAAAAATTCCATAATGATCCATTAACACAGGAAAGATATTTACTTTATATAAACATACAAAAAAACATTAAATTAACCATACATATCATTAGCCCTTCAAAAAAAATAAACAAAGCATTTAACCTTATATCAATGAACCAACTAGTAACCTTTCATCTCAACAACACTTTTTCACAATAAAATTTATAAAACCATGTAATGTTTCCAAAGTGCAGCTCTCACCAAACCCTAAAATGATTCAAAATGTGAACGAAGTTCAACTATGCTATTAGAAGATCTTACTTAGCTAGCCCTAAAATGTTTAGCAAAATGAAGTGGTAATCAAACCCTAAAAGTCTGACTTATAGCCGAAAAAATCATTTCAACTGCGTTTAAAAATAGGCTCGAGTTTTGCCAATGTTAAAGGCGAATTATAGGCCAGGCTGAAAGCGTTTTACAGTAGTTGAAAATGGTAAGGGTTGCGTCTGGGCTGAGTGGAGACGACAGTTTCAGTTTTATTTGTTTGCCCACCTTTTCCAGGAAAGTTAGGTTATACTCTTCGAGATATGCCTTTTTCAGAAGTTCACAGTTCACTTTGGTTTGTTTGAGCTTTGTCCTGAAACAAAATTATTGCGTCGAGAGGCGCATTCTACAGCCCGGTATGAGGTAGAAGTGTAATTCCGTGCTCAACGTGAAGATGACACGTGTCACATAAAAAAGTCGGCTTATATATCTATATATATATATATATATATATATATACAAGTCGGCTTAATAATTAATAATCTTAGGTGTATATATATATATATGTTTGTAAGTAAATCAAAACACCTATACACACTTCAAAACAATACGTACAAGCTGGACCTTCGAAATAAGGCTGAGAGCAATTACAGATTTGTCTCAGGTATGGGAATGCGTATAATTTAACTTTCTATATCAAGTATGCATATGAGAAACGATTGAATTATATCAAATATGCTAGGGGTTATTCCAGGTCCAAACCCTTTTTTTTTGGAGTGCAATTGTTAAAATACCATCCATTTTAAGCATGCAGAATTCATTTTATACTTATCAAAACATACAATACTTTGAGGATTGAAATAAGAAAATATGTTAACTCTAAATTTTATGTTAACATTATTTCAATACTTCGAAGATTAAAATTTTGAAAGATAAAATTTAAACCCTATTCAAACACAAGTTTAACAACTGCTGAATAAAATGTGGCATTAGGCTTTTTAGAGCCATTGAAAGATTTTTATGGACCTCGGTATCAGCGATGGTTCCTTTTTAAATTTTGTGAGAGCTAAGTTTGTGTGTTAAAGGTTAAGCTTCAAGCAACAGGTATTAAACCGGAACAAAATTGTGTAGATTACTATTTATGAGTGCAATAATTGAGTAATAGTTCCACCCAACCGGTGGATGGGACTGTTTCACACAGTATAATACTAGATTTGTCATTGCGTCGAGAGACGCATTCTACAGCCCGGTATGAGGTAGAAGTGTAATTCCGTGCTCAACGTGGAGATGACACCTGTCACATAAAAAAGTCGGCTTATATATCTATATATATATACAAGTCGACTTAATAATTAATAATCTTAAGTGTGTATATATATATATATATATATATATATATATATATATATAAGTAAATCAAAACACCTATACACACTTCAAAACAATACGTACAAGCTGGACCTTCGGAATAAGGCTGAGAGCAATTACAGATTTGTCTCAGGTATGCGAATGCTTATAATTTAACTTTCTATATCAAGTATGCATATGAGAAACCATTGAATTATAGAAATCCAGAAATCCAGATGCCAAAACAAAAACAAAATCCAAAAATTGCAGATGGATTCAGTTTGCATTTGATCCCTTTTTTGGAGTGCAATTGTTGAAGCAGGGTTTGCACCTCGAAATATTTGATCCCTCCATGATAGAGCCGGGTAAAGCTGGATCTAAGCTGGTCATAAAATAAGCTGGGACATTAAAGATGCATTGGAAAAACTTAAATTGATCAATCAAAAATAGTATTGTGAAGGGTTTAATATATGTATATCCTTTATTCCTACAATATTCATTCTTTACCATGATCAGTTAAAAGCGATCTACATGTTAGGCTACCAAACTTTTTATAAAATTCAATTTCTTAGCTTTTTTTTAATTTGGAAACTTCAACACAATTATTTCATGAAACCACACTCTTGAGACAAGTTTACCTTAAGACAAATTTTCTTTGATCAAATTAATTAAGACAAATTTTCTTTCATCAAATTAACTTCAACGCAATTGATTCCGACTTAATTAATTTGAACAACTTTTCACACTAATGGACCTTCGGAATAAGGCTGAGAGCAATTACAGATTTGTCTCAGGTATGCGAATGCTTATAATTTAACTTTCTATATCAAGTATGCATATGAGAAACGATTGAATTATAGAAATCCAGAAATCTAGATGCCAAAACAAAAACAAAATCCAGAAATTGCAGATGGATTCAGTTTCCATTTGATCCCTTTTTTGGAGTGCAATTGTTGAAGCAGGGTTTGCACCTCGAAATATTTGATCCCTCCATGATAGAGCCGGGTAAAGCTAGATCTACGCTGGTCATAAAATAAGCTGGGACATTAAAGATGCATTGGAAAAACTTAAATTGATCAATCAAAAATAGTATTGTGAAAGGTTTAATATATGTATATCCTTTTATTCCTACGATATTCATTCTTTACCATGATCAATTAAAAGCGATCTACATGTTAGGCTGCCAAACTTTTTATAAAATTCAATTTCTTAGCCCTTTTTT
>LPNX011069443.1:49045-68382 GCA_001517045.1 Pseudotsuga menziesii | reverse complement strand
GTGGTTCACTCCTTCATCACTCCATCTTTCTCTCCATTCCTTAATATCCATCTCTCTCTCTCTCTCTCTCTCTCTCACACACACACACACACACACACACCCACACACACCCACAGAGAATCCCTTATCTCTATCCCTTGGTATAACCATCCTTGACCAACCTTCATTTCCCTAAATCCCTCCTCTCTCGTTGTTATTATCCCACTCTCTCACCCTCTAACCATCCCTCCATCGATCATTGCCTCTCCTTCCATATCGCTCTCTCTCTCTTTGAATCTCCCCCATGTCACTCTTTAACCAACCCCCATTTGTCTCTCTCACTCACTCACTCTATATGTCTCTCTATACCACGACTCCATCCATCCCTCTCCTCCCTCTAAGTCTTTAACCACCCCCCCAATTTGTCCCTCCATCCATTATGCTATATCTTTCCTACACCCAATCATCCCTCCCTCCTATATATATCCCTCTCCCATCCCCCCTATATCTCTTACCCCCTCTTATTCCTCCCTCTCACTTCTATTTATCCTCCCTTCATTTCCCCTTTCATATCTCTCCCCTACCCATCCCTCCCTTCCCCTTATATTTATCCTCCCTTCATCCCCCCCATATCTCTCCCCTACCCATCCCTCCCTTCCCATTATATTTCTCCTCCCTTCACCCCCACATATCCTACCCGTCCCTCCCTTCCCCTTATATTTCTCCTCCCTTCATCCCCCCATATCTCTCCCTTACCCATCCCTCCCTCCCATGATTCCCTGTACACCTTTCTGTCCCTCCTTTGACCCCCCCTATTTTAGCTTAATCAATGTAATGTTAATGTTAATTTCTCTTAAGGAGTAGTGCATATGACACAAGATAAATTATGGTAAGTTATGGTAGTTCGCAGTGTAACTGCATGTACCATCGATGCCTCACTAACATTCTGCATAAAATAAATGGTACCAACAATTAGATACATGTACAACCATGCATAAGATGAGCAATTATATAAATATTTGAATATTTATCTACATCCTACATTGCCTTATTCAAAGAAAGAGAGACATGCATGTACCTAGGGGGGGAGGGGAGGGAAGTGGTGGGTCACCAGTGGCCCCGATTGGGTGCTCTTCAAGCACCACTCGCTCACTAGAAGGTTTCATAAAATAATATATGTCAATGTCAGCAAATCAATGGGTGCACCAAAAAGATACTTGCATGTACAAAAAAAACTATACTACATGGAGGGACAATGACTTTTTCAAAGAAAGCGAGACATACATGTACCTAGAGGGGGGAGAGGTGGGTCACCAGTGGCCCCGATTGGGTGCTCTTCAAGAACCACTCACTCACTAGAAGGTTGCATAAAATAATATATGTCAATTCCAGTGACTCAATGGGTGCACCAAAAAGATACTTGCATGTACAAAGAAAACTATACTACATGGAGGGACAGTGACTTTTTCAAAGAAAGGGAGACATACATGTACCTTTGGGGGGGGGAGCGAGAGGTGGGTCACTAGCAGCCCTAATTGGGTGCTCTTCAAGCATGACTCACTCACTAGAAGGCTGCATAAAATAATATATGTCAATGTTAACAAATCAATGTGTGTAAGAAAAATATACTTGCTTGTACAAGGAAGACTATACTACATGGAGGGACAATGAATTTTTCAAAGAAAGAGAGACATACATGTACTTGGGGGGGGAGAGGTCGGTCACCAGTGGGACTGATTAGGTGTTCTTCAAGCACCACTCACTCACTACAAAGCTACATAAAATAATATACGTCAATGTCAGCAAATCAATGGGTGCACCAAAAAGATACTTGCGTGTACAAAGAAAACTATACTACATGGAGGGACAATGACTTTTTCAAAGCAAGAGAGACATACATGTACCTGGGGGGGAGAGGTGGGTCACCAACGACCCCGATTGGGTTCTCTTCAAGCACTACTCTCTCACTATAAATATGTATAAAATAATATATGTCAATATCAACAAATCAATGGGTGCACCAAAAAGATACTTGCATGTACAAAGAAAACTATACTACATGGAGGGACAATTGGGGACACAGAGATACAAGATAAGAGAGATATACATATACCTGGGGGACGTGAATAGGTGGGTCACCAGTGGGTGAAATAGTTGACAACGACCTTAAAGGATGGGCATATGCATCAAAGAGCAAGGCCGCTCAGTTGGAAACTCTATCGAACATATGTTCCTACGTAAAAAAAACATAAAGATACAATTAGAGAATTTCAAATAATTAAAATCATACATGTTGAATCATTAAAAGCATAAGTGTAGTTGCGAATCTTTATCTACTTGTTATGAACCTGTCTTAGATGCAACATACTCATGGTGCCCACCGTGCATAAAATATATTGTATCAAAATTAAGATGTATTAAATGTGCCAATCCCTACTATAAATATGTAAATCATGATGATAAATTAAAAAGTAATGTTCTTACAAGTAATGGTGAATCACCAAAATCATATGCAACATTGACCTCTACATCCATATCATTAAAATCAATGGTCATAGTATGGGATTCTGGGGTGTCATTGGACACCAACTGTAAATGTGTTCACGTAAATTGTCAGATACTTAAAATAGAAATAATTTATGAAACAATTGAACCTTTTGATATAAAAAACAATAAACTACGTGAAGAACGAGTTTGAATTACATATTGGAGTAACCCATCACCGTGAAACTTTGAAGAAGGACCATAGCATATGTTTTGACAAGTTGTGTAAGGCTGTGGAATGATGTGACACTATGAACCCTCTGCATGTCCAGTGTGATCTCTAGATTTGGTAGGGTCTAGAGACCTAAGTGGAGCCTCTGTGTGTGATGGTCCAGCCCTATATGTACCAACCCCATATGGGCTATCCTCTGATGTGCCAACCCCTTGGCCTACATTGCTCTCGAAAATAGTCCCACGTCGAAGCAATGTATTTGCAAAATGGAATAATGCCTCATGTGTGTGATCAATCACGAGACCTGTAGGAGGATATAACTGAGGGGGGTTTGGCACGCATGGAGGTCATCACACATGGTTTGGATTAGTCCTCACCCCTTGCCTATCTTGGGGCATCCCATGGCCTACCACCGGGAACTCTAAAATATTAAAGTAATTTATGTGTTTACCCAAGATAAACTCAACATACAATGTCTTGAGTAAATATAATGTGAAGTCTCTATTCCCATGAGGGTCTTCATCGAAGACCATGTACCAGCGATCCATCCAGTTGGATTTAATATTTGGTTCTACACACTAGTGTATAGAAATGCGTGGTCTACTAGTGGGAGGAACCAATCCAGTGCTAGAGTCCCATAATAGTGAAAAAAGTTGGTATTTTGTTATCTTTAATTTTTTTACGTCTTTGTAGCTCAGCCCAATGGAATAGTATTTCCTCTGGGAATCCATGTAGGATCTAATGTTGTACAGTGCTCCCTCGGCATTGGAAATTGTATTCATAATGCTATCTAGTGCCTCTCCCAATGACTGTCTTATGTGGTCCCCCCCTCTAAAAATTGAACTAAGATGTCTCAATGCACCTAAATGAGCAATAATTTCAGAATTCCTATTGTGTTCTCCTCCATGTCTTCAGTGTTTGGGTTTGGGTTTGGGCCATTGGTGGTTTGATTTTGGACATTTTCTTTAGGATTTATGTTATCTGCTAATACAAAACCAACAAATTTTAAAATGAATTAATATTTCATTTTTTGTTTTAATTAAAAATTTATTAAATTAATACAAAAAATCAAAGCAATTCTTACCTAATCCAAAACAAAAAAATCAAAGCAATTCTTTCCTAATCCAAAACCAAAATATCAAAGCAATTCTTACCTTCCATTTCATTAAGCCTTGTCAATCTCCTCCCTCAAAATGCGCCCTCCAAACCACATGCAAGCTAAAACGCCTTCCCGATATTTCTCCCTTCCATTCTTCGTGACATGCAATGCAAATAAACAAGTAAAGGCCACGGGCCTGTGTTTTTTTTTTAATTTTACAAATCACACTTGCGATTTGTAACTCTTACAAAACACAAGTGCGATATATCACACTTGCGACATAGTGTAACTGACTTTTGCTTTGGTTTTGGGCTCGGGTTTTTCCGAACCAAACCATCTATAACACATATGCATTATAGGTTTTGTTTTTGGACATCCGTTTTGGATTTATAGAATGGCACTAAAATGTGGAACCATCTTCATGCACATGCCCATATCAAAATATAATAAAAACAATGTAGGTGAATTTATGTTGTATCCGAATGTTGGATGTTGACTAATTCAATGATCAGTAGGTCATCAAAAGATATGAAGTGACATTTAAGCCAATGAAGTAAGAATTATAAGAACATATAATACAATTTTCTCTTATTAAATGAAAAACACCTCACAAATGAATTCAATTTTTTCAGAATTGAGTTGTATAATATTTCACAAATTGAATTCTAAATTGAACCGTGAAATAACAAACAACAAACAATCAACCATTCCAGGAACACAACAAAATACAAGTTCATAGACTAAAAAAGCAAGCTCTCTCACTAAATATTATTTCTATATGTAACGGTTTCTTCAACATTTTTCTTTTCACTAATCAATTGTGATTCTTCATGTTTCATCACGTCATATTCAACCTTTTAACATTGAAGCTTTTCCATTTTTAATATTCAAGTTATTGTTTTTATTTCTTAAAAACAGTTTTTTATCTCACATTTATTAAGAGGGATTAAAAAAATTACATTGTTTATAATTTAGCAAATTAAAAGTATTAAAAAAATTCAAATTATACTATTAATCAAATTAAGGAAACTAGTATAGATATATTTTAAACTTGGATTTATTAAACATTGTAACAAACCCAGAAAACTCAAGTATTTTTTTTTCTAACTTCATCTAACCAACTAAGATGTTAACCCCCAAGTATACTTAACATTGTAAACAAGGTAAAGGGTTACTCAGACACATTGCTGAATAAATATATTAATAAATATCCACAAATAGAGTAAAGTATTCTTTTCCAACATCCATGATTCCTCTCATTCCTACATCATTCATTTTTGCAAATAGTCACTCTATGATAACTCTAATATTAAATAACATATGATATTTAGAGATAGTTTAATCCCAACATAACATGTATCTCTATGAGGATGTGGAAGCACTCATTCATCTACCTTTTGAATTCTTATCCCACATATAACAATTTACTTCCGATATTAACTAAATCACTAACCTTCAAACTTAATAACTCAATTATACATTAATGGCTTTATCACCAAGGCTATAATTTTAACTTCAAAATATTATTTATTAAATAACTTATTGGCTTATCACATATATACATTTTTTTACCATCTATTAACCATTAATCCATAATGATAATAGTATATATTACTTCTTTGGTTTCTTTTGTACATAAACACCCATATACTCTTGTATACAAAGTTCTATCATATTTAACTAGTTAACACCATCCATAAACCAATTTTTATCTATCAGTAAAGAGAATACGTATTCTTTTAACAACACAAAATTACAAAGTACAAACTTGAAATGAATTACAAAATTAAGACACAATGTAAGAGAGGGACACCAATTGTCAAATTTCGGTAGAGCAAACAATCGAGAGGGGTTTTGTTTGCTTGGCCGCTCAGGATCAAAACCTGCTGCTCCTGGAAGGTGACATTTAAATCCAACCATCACTACAACAAATCCTGGAATTAGCATCCCATTTAGCGTCCCTTTTTAGTGTAATTTTTTTTTACACTGAGTGGTCAAACTAGACGCTAAATGGGACATGTCATGGAAAAAACTTAAAGCGTCTCAAAAAGTGTCTTTTTTTGCTTCCTAGATAGCATCATTTATAGCGTCCAAAATAACGTCTATTTTTTTGCTTCCAGAATAGCGTCCAACTTTGCTTCCTAAACAACGTCGAGGTTTGCTTCCTAAATAGTGTCATATTTTGCCTCCTAGTGAGTGTCTATTTTTGCTTCTTAAATGACATCCCGTTAGCACCATATTTGCATCCTTAATAACACCATGTTAGCATCCAAATTAGCATCAAATATTGCATCCATTTTTGCTACCACTTTAGCATCCCATTTTGCACCATGTTTTACTTCCAAAAATGTGTCAATTTTCACTTCCAAATTTGCACCAATTTTTGCTTCCTTTTTTGTATCGTGTTTTGCACCATGTTTTGCATCCAAAGTAATGTCTTATTTTGCTACCATATCAACACCTTGTTTGGATTCATCATTAGCACCACATGTTTCATCCTTTTTAATGCCTAGTTTCATGTCTTATTTTGCTACCATATCAACGCCTTGTTTGGCTTCATCATTAGCGCCACGTGTTGCATCCTTTTTTATGCCTAGTTTCACATATCTCATTTTTTGGTCACTAATTTAGTCGTTGTTAGTAATTTTATATATGAATTTTGGTCATTTTGTTTGGTCACTTATCTCTTACTTTTGGTTACTAATTTAGTTGTTTTTAACTGATATTATAATATCATTAGGGTGTCGAGGAATTGAACCACCAACCTCCTGCTTGTAAGGTAGGCGCTCTTCCATTGAGCTAGCACCCTTTAAGAATTTGGGAACCTAACTTATAGAGTCCTCTATAATGATAAAAATGATCAATACACAACTTTGAGTATCTAATGGTCGGCAAAGGATGATAGATTGTATAAGTTCACAATGTATCATCAAGCAGTTTATGAAATCCATAAACCTTTTCTAGGAATTTTGAACAAAACTCAAGAAATTGAATTTATGGGATTGTAAAAATCACTATTTCCCAACAACCATTATGTTTGTTTAAGGTTTGATATTTAATCATATTCCTTTAAAAAACCCATGATAAGAGGACATGAAGACACATCCTTAAATGAGAATACAATGATATTCAAGCAAAATAGCCATTGTTTACACCATATTGCAATAAGAGGGTGCTGCTGTAATTTTAAATCATCAACACACTATATAATGATGCTAAAGCTTGGAAAACAATGATTGTAAGAAACCTCAGTTCAGAAATACTTTTATTTTCAAGCGAAAATAGGACTTCTATAGAGCTGGAAATGATTGTTGTGTATGATTTTGACACTCAGAAAATTTATATTAGCACTTGACACTCAGAAAATTGACACTTACTAATGATACAAGATTGGAATTGATTTGATATTTGTTTTTATTATAGTAATGTTCGAAGGATTAATGTTTCACCGCAATGTGTTAATCTCAAGTGATCTCAAGGAAAGTTTTCGACATTTATGAGTCATTAACATTTTACTCTTTGCACGGTACTATGTGATCCTAAGATTTATTAAGTATAGAAAATGTTGAATTTCAAATTTCAGAAATGGAGTTATTTCAAAGGTGGTTAAAATGAACTGAAAAAACTGCCACTTAAAAATGAAGGATGAGATACCAGAGACTAATCACATCCTTGACTTGTTTGAAAAGGCTAGTGTCAATCATGTTTAGGGAATTTAAACAAACTCGTGTATTTCCTAGTCAACAATAGAATTCAAAATCAGCCAAATTAAATAATTACAGAAATATTTTATGGAGAAAGATGAGAAACTTGTGGTGAAAGCAATGAAAATATGTGCTTAGCTTGGGCAATTACTATTTAGCTACCAAACATTGGAGATCTAGATTGGTAAATGTGTTTCATATCAAGCAAAGTCTTTGGCTGGTTAGTTAGAGACATGAAGGTTATCACACTTGATAATTAAAAGGAAGTGCATTTAGTGACAGTGGCTCAGTCACTCACTTTAGCATGAATCCAAGCGTGGCTATAACATTTTAAAGTGAGCACAACCATATTTACTCACCCACCTCCAAAAATAGTAGCCACTCTTCCCGAAAAGGTTTCTCATATAAGATAAATGGCACCCCCAAAGGCAGTAGGAAATGGTGTTAATCCAAATCCTTGATAGTGGAAACAAGACTACTAAAGGATTTCCAAGTGAAAGTCGGAAATTTACCGGCTTCTTTGATAGAAATCAAAGGTGGAGGTCATGCAGAAGCAGTTGAAACTGAGTTGAATGGACTCCAATGTGTGCTTAGGAACATGAATGCTGAAGTGAGAGGCTTCTTCTTCTAAATCCAGAAATTAAATTCTTACCCTCTATTTCTTTCCCTTAACTACCAATCAACATAATTTGTTGAAGTACTTCAGAAATAGCCTTTGATTAGAAGACAGTGGCAAACTATTCCTAGGGTAAAGTTTTAGCTCTAGCTAAAAGGCCCTCTATTTGATATTATTCATAATATCTAAATATTTTGGGGAGCTAACCGAATCCATGGTTACATGTTGAAGAGAATATTTCAAAGAGTACAATTGACCTACAAAGCAAACTTTTTTGGAATTTTTTATTTTATACAAAAAGAGATTTTTTACTGCAAACTAACATAAATCATCTAGAAAAATAAATAAACTTCTAATCGAATTCACTATAGTTGCAGTATAATATTATTCTCAGCTTGATTGCATTTGTAAGGCAGTGCAAAAGCTGCTCAAATTTAAAACCATTTAAACTAAATAATTGACTAACCTTCCTGTCAATCCAAATGTTTTGATGTAGTGTATCAAAGCTTGTGTCATGTCCTGTCCTTTGAGGGTACAAGCTATGCAAATGTATAACCTATACTATATGAGTTTACATCCTTGCCTATAGTCACCTGCAACATATCATGCCATTCCCTGCATGCATGATCATGATCGGCACAAAAAGTATGGAAGCCATTGCTAAGAGACTCATGTGGATTCTACTCACCCACCCATTTTCATTTGAGAACTTAACCACATTACTTATAAATATAATTACCTTGGTCTTCCAATAGCACATGAAGATTCCAACCAATATGACTCAATTTTAGCTTAGTCGCGAGGTCTGAAAACATTCAAGCTTAGTTCACAATAATTTTCTGGGATGAAACTTGACCATACAAGAAAAGGAACCTACATGACCATAACATTATTTTAAATCACCTGATTTTATTTTAGTTCTGTAATACGCTGCAAAATTCAAACAGACTTGGAGGCTTCCCAGCGTTGGCATGGATATGAATGTGACTGTGACAGTAAACATGACCCCGTATGTGCATGTGCATGTACATGCAGGAGAATAGGAAATCGAGTGGATTAACTAAATATTCCAGTTCAAGATACTTTTCACAATGAATTTCCAAATGCAACTTAAAATGAAAAAAGCTATTAATCAAATAGCAAGAGAATATCACCTTCTTTAGAGCTCATTATCTTCTGGCTTATTCTAGCTCTCAGAAATTTGTGACAATACATGAAGATGGACCATTAATCTCTCCTTTGAATAAATTTCATCCTTGTGCACCCTATAATACTGAAATATTTCTTCAACAACAGATGAGTTAAGATCTATGAAACAAACATGAGACAAATCTTATCTTTCTGCAATTTAAAATGTTTTATATAATACTATGTACTTTTCTAGCATCCAATTACTACTAGAATAAAAATCTATTTGCCTTGACCAGCCATTGAGTAATTTCACATTGAAAACCAAGAAGATGAACTAGTGAACCTTTTTAGCGGGATTGCTTGTCATGTTCTTTACAGATCTCCTGTGTCAACATTTCCTGTGTCATACACTTGAAGTTAGAGAGAGACACATGTGTGATCTGTTAAGAATCAACATAGAGAGATGGGGGTTATGATTAATGATGGAAATTCAGGTTTTTTCATCAATTGTAAGACGATATACCACTTACTTAATACATATTCATGAGTACATTGTTTTGCATTCTAGATGTATTGCCAAAATTAATCCCAAGGCTCCTCTTAACAAAGTTTGTATTTTAAGATGTGGTGTCTCTACAAGTAAATTACTACCAGATCCTTTTTTAATCAATTTTATATCCATGTACATGTCTAGTATTAACCATATTTGTAACTGTAGCTCTCCATATTCACTAAGAAGCTATATAGATTGTCTAAATAGCCCAAACAGATTGACCACTGAAGTTGGTTGTACCTCTTCTTCCATAAAAATAGACTTCAAGACTTCATCGATGATTGCCTCCATGCAATATTAAAGGTTACATCGTTGTCTCTCACTCCTTCTCTGATTTTGAACAAGCAACTTCTTATCATGTTTTTTTTTGTCCTAATAAGTTGGCTTACAAAACCTTCCAACTCTCCTGTACTTTTGGTAGAATGATTGACAATAAAGAGACTTAGTTAAGATTTCTTAGTTAGCCAACCAACCTGCCATATTATTTGTGGGCCTTATTAAATTTTGGAACTACCATCCATGGAGATAAAAAAAAAAAATCTCTTTTTGAAGAGGCCTTGCTTTCCATCTCCCACAAGTATCGACTTATTTGTATTTTATTGGTTCTTTCCTCTATTATGCCAAATACCAAGCCCTCCATCTTTGTTTGATCATGATGTCCGCAAATTTGGATAACATCCCTTCAATGCGACCATGGTCATCTCTAAACATATCATCTTCCCCTCTCCCTCAACCCTCTTGTGTAAGGCATGGCTTGTCCTTGGATGTTCTACATTTCTTCTTGATTGTTAAATTTAGTATCTAGAAACTTGGCTAACATCCTTGGAATGTGACCATGCTCATAAACATTCCCATTCCTCTCCAAGGCCTACATTTCTCTTTTATGCTCCATTAAAAATGACTGATTCTAGCATAGTCAGAGTTTGCAGAGGTAAATGTGGTAAATAATGAAGGGTTTGTAGAGGAATGTGAAATTTTTTGGGGGGGGAGAGAGGGAAATTTTGTAATATCAATGATAAATAAAAAATTTGAAAGTGAGAGGTTGTTTGATGACAATTCCAATGGAAATGACTCTAACAAATAAGTTGAGAGAGTGACAAAATGGAAAAAGGGATTAGCTGCTAAGTGCAGGCAAGTCAAGCAAGGTTATGGTAAGCTGAGAAATGACATAGATTACTTAGATTTCGTTGCAATAAGATATGAAAAGGTTATGATAAATAATGCATTTACAAAGGAATCTAGGTCTTCAAGAATTAGGAATGAAGTATTTCCTACAAATGATATGAAGAGAAGTAAGAGGAAAAGGAAGGAACGATGTGATCTCAATAAAGACTCAACTAGGAATCCAGGAAAAGAATAAAAGTAAGAGGACGACAATGGAAGGAAACAATATTGAGTGCTCGTCTAATTAACTTTTGAACTACTTAGAAACTCCTAGTATTGACTTTATTTCAGGACATATCAGAGAATGTGAACGTTTAAAAGTATGTAAAGGACGATGGTATTATAGATTTAATAAAGAGAGCCATGAATTTACCTCGAAGCAATTGCAATCCTAGTCCAGACTTTGAATATGAGTATATAGTATGCACACAATTGAGTACATGAAAAAACATGAAACTAGTTCAAGGAATTTGATGATGAATTCCCACCAAACACAACTGAGAAGGAGTTAAAGGAATTATTAAGAAAATATTATAATGCTATAGAATGTGTTATCCAAGAAAAGGTCAATCGAAAGATTTCCATTGAAGAAGACTCAATGAAAATAGTTTGGAAGGAATGAAAGGATTTGCATTTAGCGAAGTGAATGATGCTAGGAAATATGATATAGAGAAATAGGTCAAAACTATAAGAAAAATGTCATCCAAGCATGCTATTTTGGATTATGAGAAAGAATATTCTGCTAAATATGTGAATGGTCAAACTCAAATTACTGAGCATAATCCTCTTCTTAAAAGCAAATGTGTTACCATAGAGGAAACAAAAGGGGTTTCAATTGCATTGAAAATATTGAAAACCTTGGAAAATGTTAAATTCTTGAAACCGTTTAGTTCTTGGCTTACACAAGAAGCCTTAATATATTAGTTGAATCCTAATTTTTTTTGCTAATGTTAGAGTTACATGGGGTCAATTAAAAAAAGATCTAAGTAGCAGCTCATAATTTACCTCCACCAGAAAGATTTGTTATATCTTCCTCTCTTTGAGGAATAGGATTTTCATCATCAAATTCAATCCACTTTCCTGAAATAAAGAATGCAGATTACAACCAATTCACCAAAGATAGATTTTGTTGCAATTAACATTAGCTTGAAAGAAAATCTCCATTCCTCCAAATAGAATACAACTCAATAGTTCTCTGCTTAAAGTCAATAGTCAAAGACGTATTTTCAAAGGAATTAATACCAACAATTGACATACTTCTGAAAGAATTACACAATTACTCAAACTTTGATGCAACTCACAATTCTCTTGTTTGACCCAAGCAACATAATGTCCTGAATCCGCACTCCGCCCCTTATGGGTCAGCACAGAAACTAGATCATATATTCCAGTAAAATGTTCTTGTTTATGTATGTCCATAGCTGCTATCAAAAAGCAAACTCGGTAGGTAAGAAATGTAGCTGAAACACATTTTAACAATTAGCTATTAGAAATGAAATCTACTAAGAACCAGGTATATATGTGTTCAACTTCAATATATATATAAACTTATGTTCCAAAGCTGGTTGAAAAACAAAAACAAAACTCCATCTACAGCCAGGGGATTTCTATTACATGGTGCATTAAGAAACATAATTCTGTTCAACTGCTGAAATGGTTAATTCTCTTCAACTGCATATCCAACAATTTAAAGATAAAATTATATTATTAAATATCAGTTCAAAATTTATGTAAAACCAACAGTGGTATTGTTTTCATTGAGGTTTTTCCTTTTTACGGCAGAACATAGTTGATCCCTCTTCAAATTAGTCATTTTCTTATACACCTTGCAGCTTTTGACCCCAGCGTAAGCCAAAATAGTCCAAATCCTTAAAATTCCAGACAATACGCCAAATAAAAAATATATAGAAATGACATAATCACTGGATGTTGTACAATAGTTGGTGCCAATTGCAACAACTTCAACAAATTTTGCATTTCCACCAGGAAATCCATGGAGCATTTAAGAAGAAATTTTAAATTTGTTAACGTAGAGACTTGAACCCTAGGACAACAGCAACATAAAAAAAAATTGATCCTAAACATGAAGTTTGGTGTCCATTGTTTTGGCCAGTTATAGTTTTTGCAGCATTTTCCAGCAGTTTTTGTCACCTGATATAGTATATTATTTAATATAATCAAACCTAAATAACTATTATATAATTATATTATTAATTAAGGTGACTTCCTTTCGGTCCTGACCCATCTCTTCAACACTAAAAAATAGATCATATTCTTAAGTTGTATCATCAAATTTATGTCAACCATTTATTATTATTATTATTTTGTCTGGCATAATATTCATTGGTCTTTGTGCTCTTATTGGATTATTGGCATACTGTTTAGTTCATGGCAAATTGTATCATAGAAAGGTCTGTCCCTACTGGGTTGTGGCCAATTTTTTCCCTGCCTATGGAAAAAATCCAATCTGCGGCCAGTGGGCATTTTCCATTTGTTGGTCGTGGTGAAACATGGAAAAAAGAGAAAAATATCATAGCAGAACATCATAAGGAGACCTTAAGTTTGAACTAGAGAAACTCACTTCAACTTCTGGGGATTTCTTTGTTGACTTCTTGTAGTATCGGGAACCACATAGGAAAATAAGATTAAAATTAGGTAGCCAAAATTTTCACTTAGTGAACAACCATAAATTTGGAAAAAAAAAGATGGAAGCAGAGCTACCACTGTACAAGCACACAGAAGCAGAGCCACAACCATAAAAGAAGCAATTACAATCTCTAATTGGATTTCTCAATGTGGGAATAATAATGATAAAA
This sequence comes from Pseudotsuga menziesii, assembly GCA_001517045.1. NCBI lineage: Eukaryota > Viridiplantae > Streptophyta > Pinopsida > Pinales > Pinaceae > Pseudotsuga > Pseudotsuga menziesii. The sequence continues at coordinate 54,604 of LPNX011069443.1, read as the reverse complement.
CATTGTTGCTCTGCCAAAAAGAAAAAATATAGATTAATGTTGTTGGTGTTGTGCAGAATGTTGAAACCATCGCAGCCCTGTTGTGATTCGACACTTCTACGAACCATTGCCCTGCTGCCCTAGGAGTGTGGAGAAGAGAAACTAACCATAAACAAACAATTAAAACTCATTTAGACTGAAAAGTGCCGTCTTTCTATGAGAGCACCTTATTTCCTGATTGCAAATGTCTATTGATTATTATCTCCCCAAAATCTGGAAATAATTTTCTAATAGTCACGCTTCCTTAGGATGTTAGAACTATTTTGGAAATAAAATATTGTGGAGAAGTGTTGCCATGATCATCTCCTTCAAGTTCCTGAATCCGCCACGATTTCCATTGCTATATTGTTGGGGAATTCCGTTGCATTCTGTCAGGTTCTTGCGTGGCTGTTCATTGGAAGTTGGGTATAAGGTTCATCATATAATTGCAGCATCAATGGTTGCACTTTTTTAGGAAAAAATAATTTAAATAACATAATTTATAAGTTATAGGGCTTATATAATATGATATAAAGATAATACACGTTTGTTATATTATATTAACTACATGATATATAATTATATAATTATATAGTTATCCTAGTTATATTGAAAATTTTGAAGGTCTCAACCCAAAGCCAATTCATAGTAAAATGATCTTTTAAAAGTTAAAGGGACCTTGTCAACTAGTGGAAAAGGTTGAGTAAAGGGACAAAATATCACTTAGCAAAAGAAAGAAGTCTTAGTAAACATGGTACAAATGACAAAAAATGTACTTTAGGGAACAATGTGAAGAATTAAAAAAGAATTAGTAGAACTGAGAGATTTTTTTGTAAGCATTGAGCAATGCTCTAAACGCTGTGATTTACGGGTTGAAAAAGGTGGTTCGCATGAATTTGATCACTTAAAACTTGAAGTGGCAAATTATCACAACAAAGGAAATAATATCTTCAAATTTTTTAATACACTTTTTTATTTTTATCGAACCTTCCATTCCACACATCTTTGATTTGTCTTTGTTGTTGGGCCTTATACACAAGTCAACTCTCTCACATACAGTTGTCTCACATACCAGATGTTCATTGGATATCTTCATGCTGTTGGGATAGTTCTAACTTCTATCATGTCCAGACTAACATTGTTTGTGTCTTCACATTAGTTTTCTAATTGTGTTGTGAAATTGGGTTTTCATTCTCTAGTCACATGTTAACCGTGAAATTATTTTTGACGTTTCCTTACAAATTTTGTAGAGTTTTTTTTTTGGTCTTTATCCATTGATGGAACTTTTTAGCTTGTTTGAACAAGACAAACTAGTTTTCATGTGCATGGGTGTTTGTGAACTTGTCACCTTTGATCTATGGACAGTCTTATGTTTCCTTGCCCAATCACTGTGCTATGGATTGGCTTCTTTGTTGCACATATTATGGGTGTTTGGATTTCATTGTTGTTGTAGTATTTTATGTGTCAAGTGCTCTTTCTTCGATGTCAAGGTGCCATTTGTGAGATTTGGTGATGCATAGGGTATTTTAGTGAGATTCTATAGTGTCTAGGTTGTTTTTATTGTGATTCACTGATGTTCAAGGTGTCTTTTATGATGTTTGATGTCTTCTTCGCCAACATTGAGCTTTTCTTCAACTCTTTGACGTTCTACTTATTAACATTTAATAAATCTCCAAGGTTCAAAATATTTAATATTTGAAGACTTCATTTACTGTTTGAACTAAGATGATGGACCTAAGTATGTTTCACAACACATTTTACAGTTCAATATCAATATTTTTCCCTATCAGCATGGGATACAAAGTCCCTTTTTAAACATCCTTATTAAAACACCCCCCCAAAAATGGTTGGGTCCACTTTTCTTCAACAATTTTAAAACCTGTCCTAAAGCCGCTTGTGCATTGTTTAGTTGTCCTAAAAGTCCTCAGGATGCCAAAAATTGTCCTCCTTCATGCTTAGAAACCTTATGAGACAACCCAAGTTATCCCATAAATCTCCAAGTGACCCACCATGTAAAATGGGGGGTAACACATTGGAGTATAAGACTTGACAGTTCCTTGATTTGGCAAGAAAATGGATTTTAAGAGGGAGTATAGAATGCCTTATCCTTATCAATTGAATTCATTTGCAAAAAGTAATAACCATAGTACTGAGACAGAATATAGATGTATTTGAAGCAGCTTAACATGCCTACACTTCAATGGGCAAAAGCTTGCAACATGTTTGTTTACATTCTCAACAATTGTTCTGACAAAGTTTTAAAGAGAAGGCATTCACATGAAAAAGGCCTTCAATTGGTCACTTGGAAGTCATTGAGTCACAACATATCCTTACATCCTTCGGATTAAGAGAGGAAATTGGATGCTAGAAGTAAAAAAGGTGGTTTGTCGACTATATCGATGATGTTAAGGCCTACAAAATATTCATTCCCAGATGTTTATCTTTAAGGAATGTGGTTTTAATAACCATTCTACTATTATGCTGTAAGCTCGCAACCTATAATCACAACTAACAACAACAAGGATAATGTACAAAAAGGAAATTGCAATATTATAGAATATAAGGATGAGGAGATAGATAATAAAATTAAATAACATCCAATGAATGACCAAAAGACATTAACAAGTAAGTTAATGCAGAGAAAAATACTCAATGTATAGGATTCTCAAAAGTCACTATGAATGCAGAAATGATCTGCATGCAAGATATTCATTCTTCACTCTAATCCTTGAAAATTTTCATCATTAATTTTCTAACAGTAAGCAAAAATAAAATGAGTTGCTTGTTTACCCTACTGGAAAATAACACTAGAAAATAACAGATATCAAGCTTACCTCACCAGCAAGGCTATATTTTGCACAGTCAATAGCATGACGCAATGCTCTGTTGAATACTTTTCTTTGTGCTTGACAACGTCTCTAGCATTCCTTCAAAACTGTCCCTGGCAATTGCGGCTTTTGTATCCCCACTGAGTGTCCCTCCAACCAATTTTTTCTCTGAGCTTATTTTACCTTCTTCACTTGATTCCAGATCCATTGTATTTGACAGACCCCACTGCTGCATGCTGCGCATTAAATCTGGGCCTTCTTGATTCTGATGGGAAATGGCATCCTTTTTATCCTCAGTTGCCTCACAAGTGAAGTTGGTGTGGTGAACTATGATCTGATCTACTCCCTCGGATTGGTGAAGGACTGGAAATAAACAGAATAGAATCCTCAGTTTCTTCAATTGAAACAAAATTTGGCAGAGCTGCAGGGTAGCAATGTGTAACTCCGATTGAACAAGGCCAGTGTTGAAACAGAATGTGGCATAGCTGTAGGGTAGCAATGTGTAACTTCGATTGAACAGGGCCAACGTCTTGCCCCTGTGGAGGGTTACTATGATCAAATCCCGGTTCATTGGGGTCTATGAAATAAATAACTGATTCATTAGAGTTTCTAATGCAAAGCTCTGAACCTTCAGGTTTTGTGTAGTATGACTCTGATTCATTAGGGTTTCTATAATAAAATCATCCTCCAGCAGAGTCTGCATATCCATTTTCCTCGAAGCTTTGTTCATTTTGGACAATGTTCAATGGATTTTCATCCAAATAAAGGCTTTTCTTTTCACTTTTCTTCTTCTTCTTACTTGTAGACACTTCAACTTCCATGGCATCTTCCATTTCATTTTCTTCTTTTTCTCCTTGATAACCCTATCGTCGCCATTCATTAGAGGAAATTTCAACTCAAAATGGGCCTCCTAAAATGAACTAATAAAATAATATTTATTAATTTTGGAGGAAGAAAAGAAAAAAACTACTTTTTTGTTTGTATTTTTTACATATCTCCCCGTGTTTTTACTCAAATTTCGATCGGGAGAGCTCGTTGGATGCGGAATTAAATTCCGCATCCAACGAGTACCCACTTGGCATACTTTTGATGGACCCCACTACCCCCAAAACAAGAAATACCTAAAAAAATAGAATGATGATGTCATCATTTCATTTTTTTTCCAGGTATTTCTTGTTTTTGGGGTAGCGGGGTCTCTCAAAAGTATGCTGAGTGGGTACTCGTTGGATGCGGAATTTAATTCCGCATCCAACGAGCTCTCCCGATCGAAATTTGAGTAAAAACACGGGGAGATATGTCAAAAATACAAACAAAAAAAAGTAGTTTTTTTTATGATACCTATCCCCAAATTTATATTAAAAAAGTGTTTAAGACCTACACGGTATTTCAAATTTAAAGCAATTTCATTGGCTAACACATGATGACATGGAATTTGAATAAAAGTTAAAAGGCCCATTTTGAGTTGAAATTTCCTCTAATGTTTGTGGTTTTATTCTCCTTCGGCTTCCTCTCAGACTCCAAATCATAGTTTTCTGGTTCATTTCTTCATTTTATCGACGATTTACAGCAGACAACCGCTCCTTCCTCGCCCTGATCGGCTAAGGCCTGTAACTTTGAACTTCTCATCTTGTCGCCACCCAAATTTCTGCCAAAATAACTGATTGTAATGTCAAATAAAAACTCTCGAAAGCTCGGGTTCAAGAGGAGATGGAGTGGGGGGGATTTTGAAGCTCGTTGCACAATATCCAGACGGCAATTGCAGAAACAAGCGCCTACAAAGCCTACACTCTATAGATGCTATGCTTAGACAACATTCTTAGCTTTGAAACACCTTGGAAAATTAAAGTTTGCAATATTCTTATTATTATTGTTATATTATTATTTATTGTATTAATATATGAGAAATTAAACTTATGGATCAATAATGTATATTGTATATTAGAAATGGCTTTTTTAGTTGTAACAGAATTTTGAAAGGAAAATACTAATATGGAAGAGAAAGGATTATAAAAGGAATAGTTGTCTTGAAAACATTTATAAAAATATGGAAATGGATATAAATATTTTTAATTAGTACATTACAAGATAAATATGTGAGTTGAGTGCTTTTTTTGTATATGGAAATGTTGAGTGTTTTTGTTTTTTTTTTTTTACGAAAACGGTTAGAGGTTTATTGAAAATCTGGCAAAGGGGCTGCCAGGGCCTTACAATGCTTGATCCAGAGATTTTTCCTGGGCTTCCTCTTCATTCTGCTACCTAAGACAAAAGATGTGAATGACCTTATCTAAGAGGCTACTTCCAAAAATACTGAACTGCTACTAGCAGCCACGTCCAGCTTGATCCTTAAGGGATCATGAATATTGTGGTTTCTTCATTAATTATCAGCTGGCTTTTATTCAGCTGGACTCCCCGATTGGCTTCAGCGTCTGCCAGGCTATTTAATTTCCTTAAAACATGAAAGACTTTGACTGATCTAAAATGAGATAAAATGAGAGTGATTTTCCTGTGAATTTGGGCGAGACTGATATCTTTTGGCACTTTCTTGGAGCGGAGAGCTTTAATAATCAGTCTGGAATCGCCGAAGATAATGAGTCTTTGGATATTCAGCTTCCTCGCTTGACAGAGACCCTGCCACAGAGCCAGATACTCGGCTTGGTTATTGGAGGCGGGTCCAAGTCCCCAAGCATAGGACAGATGACATTCGCCAGAAGGA